>JARBWK010000001.1:147170538-147758748 GCA_030556195.1 Anolis apletophallus | reverse complement strand
GAGCAGGGGCAGGCCCGCAAGAGGAAGAGGAGCACGAAGTGGTTCGAGTGCGGGTTAAGGTGAGGAGGCGAAGAGCCGGGGGCAGGGCGTATGTCACCAAGCGCTTTGGGTCCAAGGAGGGAGGTGACGTCACAGAGGGGCTGCGCTGACGTCAGAAGCGCCTGGAAACCTCTGTGCTGCTGAAGGGGAGGAAGGCCACCACACACACACACACACACACAGGTGGTCCAATCTGGCCTCACAAAGCATGGGCAAACTTGGGCCCTCCCTCCGGGTGTTTTGGACTTCAACTCCCACAATTCCTAACAGCCGGCAGGCTGTTAGGAATTGTGGGAGTTGAAGTCCAAAACACCCGGAGGGGAGGGCCCAAGTTTGCCCATGCCAGGCCCACTAAATGACACTCTAACACAGTAATACATATAGTTAATATGTTTTTAAATGTATTTGTACACTCACTCAGTGTGAAACCTGGGCCTGTTTCGATGAACACAACATAGATCTCCTGCCACACACACACACGAAGCTCTTGCTCAACAGCTGTCAGTCTCTGTATTGCCTCCAGCTCACCGTCTGTTCTTTTTTCTTCTTCTTTTGTCCACCACTCATATTAGGGCCTTCATCTGGGTCATAATTTTGTCCTGTTGGGCATTTGCATTTTCCCTTCTCAAAAACGTATCCGTCACGGTCACTCGCTCGTCTTGCTGCGATCCCAAATTGCCGCTGTCACTTGACGCGCAGCTGCAGCGCTAACTCTAACTTTGTTTACTTAGCCGGGTCTGGGCGAATCCAAGACGTCGCGACCGTAGCACTCTCGCGTCACTTCTTCGGTGACGCGAGAGTGCTATGGTTCCATTTCTTAAAGGGACAGATGCGCCTTATTGTTTATATATGAATGAAGGACCGCCTTACCCCGTACTCTCCCCCGAGATCACTGCGCTCAGATGAACAGAATCTGTTGTTAGTTCCATCAGTCCGCTCCTGCCACCTATCGACGACCAGACAAAGGACCTTTTCCGTAGCGGCACCGGTACTCTGGAATGCCCTCCCGGATAGCACTCGAGCTATCTCGGAACTGGCCCCATTCCGGAGGGCCTGCTAGACGGCCCTTTTCGGCTTAGCCTTTAATTAGGCACACCGGACCAAGAATCTGTGCCGTATGTCCTCTCATTTAGTACTTGACGATGCTATATGTTTTATTGTGGTTTTATCTTTTATGTTTTATCAAGTGTAAGGCAACATGTTGTGACATGCTGCCTGTGTATTTGCTGTTATCTGCCCTGAGCCTGCTGGGAGGAGCGGAATACAAAAGTGAACAATAAATAAATAAATAATAAATAAGTTTGGAAATAATTTCCCACGGCACACCTGATGATCTCTCACGGCACAGAGATCTGTGTTGAAAATCCCCGAGTTACAAGTTAAATGCTCTGCTGAAGAGCCATGTCTTGAGAGCTTGCGCAAAAGATCGTAGGTCACGCATAGCGCTCATATAGGGTGGCAACGAGTTTCACAGGACTGGAGCTGAGACTGAGAAGGCCCTACTTCTTGTAGCTTCTAGACGTACCTCCTTAGGAACTGGTAGATTTTCTTGAGACGATCGCGGCGCCCACTGATGCTGACATGGAGAGAGGCGGTCCCTGAGGTATGTCGGCCCTTGACCATATAAGGCAGTGGTTCTCAACCTGTGGGTCCCCAGATGTTTTGGCCTCCAACTCCCAGAAACCCCAACAGCTGGTAAACTGGCTCGGAATTCTGGGAGTTGTAGGTCAAAACACCTGGGGACCCACAGGTTAATAACCACTGATATAAGGCTTTAAAGGTCAGGGTCAATATCTTATAAGAGACCCGGTGTTCGATTGGCAGCCAGTGTAGATGCTGTAAAACCGGTGTTATATGGCATCTCATAGATGTTCTCGTCAGTAACCTGGCAGCTGCATTTTGAACAAGATGAATTCTTCGGGTTGCTGATAAAGGGAGGCCGACATAAAGTGCGTTGCAATAATCTAACCTCAAGGTGACCGTGGCATGGATCACTGTTGCCAAGGCCTCTTCCGAAAGATAGGGCATTAGCTGCTTCACCTGACATAGATGGAAAAGGCTTGTTTACTGATAGCAGCAACCTGGGCTTCCATTGTCAACAATGGGTCCAGTACCACACCGAGACTCTTGACGGTAGCGGATGTCAATGTGAAACCATAAAGTTCAATATAGTCACACTTCTGGGATAAAAAACTATCTCTCAGCCTATTTTGCCCTTGTTTTCATCATCCTATACCATCTGCCAGATGGTAATGGATTTTTCTGATAACGGGTGGGATGGAACAAGAATATTCTGTTTTTTCTTAAAGCAGCAAGAATTACAAAGTTCTTCCAAAGAGGGGAGGTGACAATCAGTAATTCGCTGTGCGGTAATGGTAACCCTCTGGAGTGGCTTCCTATCTGCCGCTGTGCAATTGGCAAATCATACACAGATGTAATAGGTTAGAACACACTTCTATAGCACAGTGGTTGAAAGTCACCAGCAGTTTTTCATTCAATTGTTGGTTCCTTAAATGTCTCAGATATACAATTTCTTAATAAACACTACAGTATGAATGCCCCAGGTCAGGTCCTCTTTAACAATAGCAACCACGAACTTAAAACTGGCCACCCGCTCCAGTCAATCTCCATTTATAACCAAAGGGTGAATTTCTTATTGATTCCTTTGCTATAAGCTCCTTTATACACTTCCCTGCTGTTGCCTCACCAAACTACAACTCCCAGGGTTTTATAGCAAGGAGCCAGGACTGTTAAAGTAATGTCAAGCGGCACTGTAGATGCCCCCAGGGTAACCATAAAAAGGAAATGACTTGATGGGACACAATCAGCCAGGATTACCACAATTGGTCCTTGTTGAATTAGGGCTCTGGGAGGAAAGCAAGCCTTTCACTTCTGTCAAGAGGAGTAAAGGCAAAACAAGGAACGTTTTTTACAGGCCTCTCTCCATTCTAGTCCCAGAAACCATCAACCTGCAATGAAGGGGTTGGGTGTTTCCAGAGCCTTGGTCAGCCCTCTATATCCAGAACCAACCATCCACAGGTTGAGAATGTTTTACTGTAAAAAATGCATTAAACAACCCTTGATTTTGCTTTATAGACAAGGGATCTGGTCAGTTAATATCCTTGGGAATAAATTGAGGAAGGAAGTCACTGGATTACTTTCTTTATTTCTCAACAGTTCACATTAAAAAAAAACTGTTTAAAAAAGCTGTGAAATAGCCATACCTTTTTCTTACATTTTTCAAAGCAAACTTGGAAAAAAACCTCAAGTGTATGTTGGTGGTTAGAGCATTGTTTTGCACCCAGGGACATTCGGGTTCAAATTGTCCCTCTAGATCAGTGGTTCTCAACCTGTGGGTCCCCAGATGTTTTGGCCTTCAACTTCCAGAAATCCTAACAGCTGGTAAACTGGCTGGGATTTCTGGGAGTTGTGGACCAAAACACCTAGTGACTCACAGGTTGAGAACCACTAATCTAGACCAGGGCTGTCCAACTTCTACCGGCCCAGGGGCCTGAATTCCGGTCACTGATGACCTGGGGGGCCGTAGGGTCTGCCCCCGCCCCCAGCTCCGCCCTCTCCCCGGCCCCCTTATTTTTATTTAATATTAAATATATTTAATTCCATCCTCCCCTCTCCCCTTATTTTTATTTAATATTAAATATATTTACAGTAATTCCATCCTCCCCTCTCCCCTTATTTTTATTTAATATTAAATATATTTAATTCAATCCTCACCTCTCCCCTTCTTTTTATTTAATATTAAATATATTTAATTCCATCCTCCCCTCTCCCCTTATTTTTATTTAATATTAAATATATTTAAATCCATCCTCCCCTCTCCCCTTATTTTAATGTATCCCATCTCCCCTTATTTCATCTTTAAATATATTTAATTTTATATTTAATACATGAGGGGAGATGGGGGGAGGGAATGAGGAGCCCCCTGAGGAGCCCCCTGCTTCGGCCTAGCTTTTCCAAACGCGCAGGATCCAGGAGTACCCGGACGACGAGAGAGGCGACGACCGACTGAGTCGAAGAAGGTCCTAATCGCGTCTGTGGGCCTCAGCGATCCAGTAGTAGAGTAGCCGAAGAGTATCGCGAGAATACGCAATCCACACGGGATTTCGCTGTCAACGCCGGCGTGATCTCGCGTTGACAGCGAAATCCCGGGTGGATTGTGTATTCTCGCGATACTTGCTCCAAACCCGGAAGTAGGTATTTAAAAAAAAATTTATTATTTATTTTGTTTTTCAATTTTTATTTTTTATTAAAAAGCTTAGGGGGTCATAGGGAAGGGGCTGGGGGGCCGTATACGGTCCCCCGGGCCACCAGTTGGACAGCCCTGATCTAGACTAATGAGTCCATCTTGCTGGTTTTTGGGGTTTTTTTCAAATCATTCAGTTTAATAAATTCACACATTCCACAGTACATTTCTCTCTGAAACTAAAGGAAATACTCAAAATATGCTTAAGCCATAATCAATAATCAAGCCATGATTCACAGAAATCACAGTTTGCAAACACACTTCAAAACAATTGTTTGAACACAATACAGTGTGAGGGCCCTTCTAGACAGCCATATAACCCAAAATATTAAGGCACAAAATCCCACAATATCTGCTTATCCCAGATTATATGGCAGTTGAGTCTTATATAATTCAGTTCAAAGCAGATAACCTGGGATTGGTTCCTGAGATATAAGGACAGTGTAGAAGGTGCTCTGAAGTGGAACCTCATAGATTTGGATGTAGAAGCCCCTTCCACACAGCTGAATAAAATCCCACATTTTCTGCTTTGAACTAGAATATATGGCAATGTGGACTCAGATAACCCAGTTCAAAGCAGATATTGTGAGATTTTTCCACCTTGATATTCTGGGTTATCTAGCTTTGTGAAAGGGCCCTGAGTCCACACTGCACATATTCCTGTTCAAAGCAGATAATGTGGGATTTTGTTCAGCTGTATGGAAGGGCCCTGAGTTTATCACATTTTATTGAGAAGTAGAGGCATTACGATACTTCAACTTCAATGAAGCAGTTACTGGTTACAGATAGGGAATTGGGGTGTATGGAAACAAATTATCTGGGTGGGGGACATAGGCTCTCCTGTCCTAGGAGTGTAAACATCTCTCCCCATTTTTGGCCTACATTAGGATTTGAATTGCTTCAGTTCATATTTAGTAGTAATGAGAACACATCTGGTGTTTGGATGGAAACTGTGAAGGTAGTCCTGGTTTCTGTAAGAGCTGCGTTAATGAACACAGATTTTTATTTATTTATTGGAGTGTGCAGTATACAAGCTGGAATCTTACTCAGTTCTACTTTTGATACATTATCACTTATGACTTTTAAAGTACCTCTGTTTCTGAGCTTTGACATGTTGTATTGATAGGAGTCATTCTGTTACAAAGAGAAATTCTACCATATGTATTAAGTTATAGGAGGCTGAACTGTGAGTTTAAATATTTCTTGAAAAGGTGTTTTGTAGACCACTGGGTTATAGATGAGGAGAGCACTTTGTCAAGCCATAGGAGATGGAAGTGGTGAGTGGGATCACAATGAGTAGTGTTCCTTAAAGAGCTGGTGTAGAGATTTTACATGTTGTACTACGACTCTCTAACAGAGTTTGTGTCCTCACTTAGTCTTGGAAACCCACTGGATGACTTTGGGCAAGCCATTTTAACTCAACCTCAGAGGAAGAAAAAAGCAATCCTCCTGAGCATATCTCATCAAGAAGATCCCATGATACGTACATTCATCTTAATGTTGCCATAAGTCAGAAGTTGAAGGCACACAACAGTAACCATGTACTATTTGATATCAGAATGTTTTGGTGGCTTTGCAGTTATCTAGGAAACGTACTTAATCAAGCTTTAGTTCACCAAGTTATCTTTGCTTCAGAAAGCAAAACATCTACAGTGTTACCTCACTTATTGCTGGGGTTAGGTTCCAGGACCTCCCGCAATAAGTGAAAAACCGCAATATAGGGATACTCTATTTATTTTAATATTTATACATGATTTTAGTAGTAGATTTTAGTAGTGTATAAAATAGTTATACACTATTTTAAGTCTTTATAAACTTAAAATAAAATGAAGGAAAGAAAGGAAAGGCCCTTCAAGACTGGAGGAAGGGAGGACTGAGGAGGGAAAGGTCCATGGAGAGCGGCAGCGGCAAAACCCTACAAAACAGTGAAAATACCATGATATATATTTTAAATTAATATTTTTTTCAATCCGCAAAACAGCAAGTCCGCAATAAGCGAACCGCGAAGTAGCGAGGGAACACTGTATCTTCCAAAAAGATCGCTTCAGTTCTTGAAACAAGACCATATACTGTAATTTGTCAACTATTATGGACTTACTCCTTTTTTTTCTATATTAAGAAATGCAACTTGGTTGACTTGGCTCTTTCCCTTTGTAATTAAGATTGATGAGCACAGTGCCCATTCTGGAGAATGTTAACAGCGTAGCCTGTTCCTCACAGGACAGGGTGTGTCCAAATACAGTGGATGTAATTTGGGAGAATGAACAGCATTTTGAAATGGGGTGCCCAGGAATCCTGATTCCTTTCTTCATCCCATAATCAAAAACATACTGTTCCTTAAAAAGTTTCTCATCCCAGTTGTTTTAACAGGCAATAATATCCCAAAGCAGGGCATCTAATCGGCCAAAAGCAGGCCTGCACTTCCCTGTGAAATACTGGTAAATTTATATTGGCCATGGTGGCGCAGTGGGTTAAACTGCTAAGCTGCAGAACTTGCTCACTGGCAGGTTGGCAGTTTGAATCTGCAGGACAGTGTGAGTATGTGAAAGTATGTGGTCTTTGCCATCTATAGATTATGGGGACTGTTCAGATGGGGTTCGGTTCTCACTCTGCTTACTCTCTGTGATTTTTGCAGAAATGTGAAGGCTTCCTGCAGCCCGAATTCCGTACTTTTGCCGTGGATCCACAGATCACCTCGCTGGACGTGTTGCAGCACATCCTTATCAGGGCCTTTGACCTCAATGGGTGAGTCCTGGGTTGATAATGCACTGGGTGAGAGAGGTTGGAAATTGACAGATGTGACTTTGACTGTTCAGGCTTTTTTTCTGATAACTGAAAGCAAACTTCACAGCAGGTCAGTAAGGCTGAAACACAGAGCCAGGTATCCTCTCTTAACATCTGAACATGGAATAAGAACTCATAGTACATAACCTCTCATGTAATGTAGCTGCCTTTCTTTATAGGCGGCATAGAGCTTCTACAGATTTAGTTTTGCTTGGGAAGCAGCTTGCATATTTCATGTACAACTTTGGGTTGCAAAGTATTTGTCTTCTAATTACACACAAGCCACAGGAATTCACTTGCCATATGTGCTGAAACAAATTTGTGTTCAGGATGTGTAAGTGCACAAACATAGTTTTTTTTTATAGCTAAAGAATGACCTTGTAGTTTTTCGTCCAACAAAGGTGGCTGCCCTAGGACAACAGGATAGGGAGATATAAAAGTAGGAAAAGAAAATCCCATCATAGACTTTCTGTGTGAATATAAGACTTGCTTCTTTTTATTCTAAGAGAAATCGCACTAGTGAGTATCTTTTTTTGTGTCCGTTCCTGCTCAAAGTCCTCCATGCTGCTCCCAAACCTATTCTAGAGGATTTCCAAATCTTCCGGTGCAGGTCTTCAGGTTCACGATGTTTCATCAAAGGGAGGAGTCCTTCCACCATGTTCTCCATGTTCAATGTGACAGAAGCAGTTTCATTTGTTGAATGAGCCCACCCATAATGCAAACATGTCTCTTTCTGTCTACCTCAGGAAGAAGAATTTTGCCATCAGCTATCTGGGCCGAGATAAGCAGGGACAAGATATATACCTACCACTGATGTCCGACTGGGATCTGAGCATAGCCTTTGCTGGAGCCTCCAAGCCTTATTTACAACTCAAGATAGACATTAGGCCTTCGGAGGACAGTGAGTAATCAGTAGTTTAAGCAAAAGCACCGGGAATCTCAATTCCAGTCCTTCCATTTCTTATTTTTCTATATATGACTAACAAATCCTCTTGTGACCCCCTATTGCTGCCAACACAGACAAGGAATTCCTTTTTTTTGTCTTCTCCACATTATTATTTTTCTTATGGAGACTTTGGCTGGTTGGTGCTTTCAAAATGGGGAAAAAGTGAGTCACTTGGTTATAATAGTTACTGTGCTATTGGAGACTTGGAAAAAAGAGTTCTGGGGTTGAAGAAAGGAACTTGGAGTGTATTTTCCATGCATCCCATTCACTTTTTTAAAGCTACCCTCTGCTGATAGCTTTAAAAAACTGAATCTCTGATTAGGACTTCAGAGATTTATGTTGTTTATGTGTACTGTTGGTATCAGTATCCACACATTCTGCGGCTATGGGTTCCACTATCCATGATTTGAAAATGTTTTTAAAGTCCAAAAAGCAAACCTTGATTTGCCATTATGTATAAGGAATGTGAGCATCCATGGATTTTGATACTATGTGGTCCTAGCATCAAACCCCAAGAGATACAAAGGGCCCACAGTATGAGCTTCAAATTGCCTGTAACCTTATGGTGTTTACATGAATTCATAGGGTTATCTCAGGCAAGGAACACACCTTCCTTTGAAATATAGCCCACAGCACCTGGCATTCATTAGTGGTCTCCCATCCAAGCAGCACTAAATGCTGACCCCACTTAACTTCCAAGATTGGACAGGATTTAGTGCCTTTAGGACAGGCCTGTACGACTTCTGAGGAGTAAGGGGCTTAAATTTGATAGGGTAAGCCTCTTGGGGCCACAAATGGGTTTTTAGCAGCTCATTTTCCAAGTAAGGTATAATGAATTACTAATTAGGGTTGTTGTTGTGTGTGTTTTCAAGTTGTTTCAGACTTAGGGCAACCCTATCAGAATTTTCTTGTCAAGATATATTCAGAGGGGACTGGCCTTTCTTTTCTCATTCCTTTTCTTTTCCCTACTTCTTTCTTTCTTTTTTCTTTCTTTCTTTCTCTTTTTTATTTTTTCCCTCACTCTCTTTTTCTTTCTTATCTTTATTTCTCCCTTTCTCTCTCCTTCACTCCTTCCCTTTATTTATTTCTTCTTCTCTTTCTTCCTTTTCTCCCTCCATCCCTCCTTCCCTACCTCTTTTTCATTCCTCCCTTTCTTTTCTCCCTCTTGGGGACGAAGCATGCAGGGAGCACAGCAACAGGGCAGAGTGAGCAGGGAGGCTGGTAACTAGGGCGGGGCGAGAGGGGGGGGGCTCTTTCACAGTGGCAGACTGTATGCGGTGGGTTTTTTTCTTCACCCTTTCAACTATAGGGGAAACCCTCAAGCGTGTTGGGTAGGAGAAGTGCTTGGTGGGGTGCACCAATGGCCTTCACAGGCCCCATGTTGTGCAAGTCTGCTTTAGAACAAACTTATAGCACAAGTTTGGGTAATCAGTATGGAGAAATGTACTTTTGTAAAATAATTTCTGGTTAAAAAACACCTCTACTTATTTTTCCCATGTAGCAGGAGAATTAAGCAACATCAGGAAAAAAACATATAAAAGTACAGTTTACAGGATGTAGACGTAGCACAGAACTTGGCTTCTCTTGGTGCCAAATTATTTTCTTTTAAACAAGGAATGGGCAAGGAAGGATGCAAAGGCTTGATTTCTATATTTCCTTTCAGCTATCATTTATGAAGGTATGGTGGGGTGTGATCCTGTGAAAACATGAATTTGGGGGGAGAGTTTGAGGAAAATATTAGATGCTTGGGTTGAGAAATTGGCTCACGTTGCCATGTTCCCATAGGCCCTCTGCTAGAAGATTGGGACATCATCAGCCCCAAGGATGTAATCAGTACTGACCTGCTGCTGGTGGAAAAGCGGTCTCTCGCAGCAGCTGCCTTGCCTTTTACTCAGTCCATCATCTCTCAGGTAGGCTTCAAGGGATTAATTCATTCTCCTACCTCAGACTTTCTTGATGTGGTACTACATAAACTAAAATCTAGTAAATATCTAACCCCTTGGATTTGAACAGGGTAATGGAGGGACACTAATAGGTCTGGCTATCACTATCTTCCAAACTAATGATTAAGATCCTATTTCTCTTTGGTTCATCCTTTTATATTCAGAAGTATTACTCTGCTTTCTAAGCTATTGTTGGAAACTGCTTTGAGTTCCCTTGGGGAGAAAAGCAGTATATAAATGTAGTAAATAAATAAATCAGTTGTTGATAGTGGCAGCAGTCTTGAAGCTATATATAGTGAGACAAGATGACAAAATGTTGACCTCTTTGAGGATGGGTGCCTGGTGTCTCGCCTTCTTTCTTTTAATTGGCCAAGTACAGGTTGCTTTCTGACCTTGTCCCTCCCATTGTCTCTTGGTAGGTGGGCAGGACACTGTCCAAGGTCCAACAAGCTCTCAGCTGGTCCTATGGTGAGGATGTGAAACCTTTCAAGCCCCCACTGAGTGATTCAGAATTCCACACCTTTCTGAACCATGAAGGGCAGCTGACTAGGCCTGCAGAACTACGTCTCCGGATCTTCCATGGGGGCGTAGAACCTTCACTTCGTAAGGTGAGAGTAGAAGCCTTAAAGCCGGTGTTGTGTCTGAAGTGACTGATGGGGGGGGGGGGCGGACATGCTGGGCAAGAACAAGCCTTTGCCTCTTATCTTCCTTCATCTCTTGCTTCCATTTTGAGATTAAGGTTGCTTGATGACCTCCTCCCAGGTAATTCTCTGAAATCTCCTGCTCTAAGCAGCAGGGGTCCACCTCAAGCCTGTCACTCTTGGTGGAGGAACCAGTTGCCAAAACTAAGTCTGTCCTGTCTCCTGCAGGTGGTGTGGCGATACTTGCTCAATGTCTACCCTGATGGTTTGACTGGTCAAGAGCGCATGGATTATATGAAGCGGAAGACACGGGAGTATGAGCAGCTGAAAGGGGAGTGGGAAGCCCGGGCAAGCCACGAGGACCTAGATTTCATACGTAGCAATGTGCTGAAGGATGTCCTGCGTACAGATCGCACCCATCCCTATTATGCCGGCTCCGATGATAATCCCCACCTGACAGCCCTGCATGACCTGCTAACCACCTATGCTGTGACACACCCACAGATCTCCTATTGTCAGGGCATGAGTGATATTGCCTCCCCCATCCTGGCTGTCATGGACAACGAGGCCCACACCTTCATCTGCTTCTGTGGCATCATGAAGAGGCTGGAGGGCAACTTCCAAGTGGACGGGGAAGTAATGTCTGTCAAGTTTTCCCACCTCAAGCTTCTCCTCCGCCACTCTGACCCCGAGTTTTACTCCTACCTCCTTTCCCGTGGGGCGGATGACCTCTTCTTCTGCTACCGCTGGCTGCTGTTAGAGCTCAAGCGGGAGTTTGCCTTTGAGGACGCCTTGCGCATGCTGGAAATCACCTGGAGTTCCTTTCCTCCTGATCCCCCTGAGAAAGAAGTGGAGCTTCTGGGCCTGCCAGCCAGGCCTGGAGACAGTACACAACCTGTCCGAAGGAGACACATGTTACGTCCCACCTGCAGCTTTGAGGCGGCTGGGGATCGTCCCTGTGCGGAGCCAGTTTCTGAGGACAAGACATTAGTGAAGCAGTCCAGCTTTGGGGAATTCAAATATTACAGCACTCGGAACGAGGACAGCTCAGAGGATGACACCTCGCCCAGGTCTCAGCGCTCAGTGGATGAGGATGAGGACTGTGGCACTGAGCATGATCCCTTGATCCAGACAATGAATGTGGCCAAATCCTTCTCTGCTCCATCTCTTCGGGCTGTGACACCCCCCTCTCAAGACTTGGCCTCTTCCTCAACCATTGGCAATGAAGAAGGCCAGTCAGGGGAGAAGAAGGGGGATTCAGTGGTTCATACTCCTTTGTCTCCCTCCCGTGTACCAGTTGCCCCTGGGACCCCAACTTCTCCGGCTGCAGTCAGCCTCCCGCCCCCCCAGGAGTTTGGCAAGGGCAACCCCTTTGTACTCTTCCTGTGCCTTGCCATCCTCCTGGAGCACAGAGACCATATCATCAAGAACAACATGGACTACAATGAGTTGGCCATGCATTTTGATCGCTTAGTCCGTCGGCACAACCTGAACAAGATCCTTCATCGCGCTAAGGCCCTCTTTGCCAATTATCTGCAGTCTGAAGTCTGGGACTCTGAGGAGGGTGATGAGGCAGCAGCTGAATCTCCAGCCACATCATGACACTCCTTCTTTCCATTTCTCTTGATGTGTGGGACATCATGACACTCCTGCTTTCCATTTCTCTTGATGTGTGGGGACCGGTTCCCTGCTGCCACTGTGGTAAAAGCATTGACGTGGAAGGTTGATTGGCTGATGAATGACTGGGTTTGATCTGCATTGGTCTAATGCACACAATATACCATTTGTGTCCAATGTACTCTGTTTTTAAACTATCTCTGTGCAAATACCTTGGCACAGATGTCCCATTTGTTTTCTGTGCCTCCTAACCTTCCAAGTGCTGATGATCTTCCTGGGAAGATCTGTCTTGGAGAAGCCAGGTTCTGCCCGTTGGTAGTCTCATCTCCTATGCATTTCTCTCTCTATCCATCTGCTTTACTTTGAGAGCACTCCTAGAACAGCCTTCAGTGACCAGTGCCTTTCAGCAGTGTTGGAATTTGGCTGCCATCCTAGGGATGATGGGAGTTGTTTTCAACACATCTGAAGGGCTCCTGGTTGAGGAATGCTGCCATAAGATGTTGGTTGCTAAGTAACCAAGATTGAAGCTTGACCCATTGGGAACCTGGAGTCTTTTGTTCTAGGTGGGTTTGCTTGAAGGCATTTTTAAATCCTGAATCTTGACGTAACTTAATTTCCTGCATATAGTGACATTTTGGGCTTGGCAGAAGCCAAGTGTTTTATGCCCTTTCTCAAAAAGTTGCCTTTTATGCTGAGTTATTCAAGTGTTATGACCTAAGTTTTTTTTAAAAAGCACTTTATTTTCTGTATTTATTGATGTAGGGTTTTTTTTATACTTTGCCTTTCTGTTTCTGCTTCAAGTCATTTTCAAAGAATTTGGTTGAAGCTTTGTGGAGAAAAACACTGAGTGTCTTTAAAAGCTATTTGGCTACATCCCAATGACTAGATATTAAGCCAGGTAGTTCTTCTGTTAAATTTGGCCATGATGGGATCTTTTACAAATGAACTACTCAAGAGGGTTGGTGAGGCGTATTGTTGCCTTAGTGCCCTTGTAGATCAGTGTCTGAGTAAGTAAACTGTTTGTGTCAGACTTCCTTCTAATTGATTATCCTTCTCCCAGCTTAGATGCTCCTTTAAAAAATCCTACAAGAGCCATTCCCTGCCCAAGAGAGTGCCCTTTCCTGTTTATTCGTGATTCCTTTGCTGGACTTCCTCCTTCAAATGCAGGTCCTTGGATCAGCTTGCCATGTCATAACAATGACTTCCCTATGAATTATTAGTTTACAGGGCAATACCATGTTGGAGAATGTAGCAAGAATTTTTATGTAAGCAGAGGGAATACAAGTCCTGTCCAGAGTTATATGTTAATCTGATGTCTAGTAGTTGCATATGAAGATAATGTGTGAAGGCAACCAATTGACAAAAGGGGAGGGGGGAAGCATTTTAATGTCTTGAATCTCCATTTTGTCTGTTTCTGAATTATATTGGAAGTCAAGCCATGTGTTGACCCACTATTGAATGAAGCAGCTTGATGGCTGAAGTAGGTAGCTGTCCATTTTTGCTGTGGGGCAAAGGCAATGAGAGGCGCTGCACAGTAGCAGAAAACAAAGACGTGGGGAATTCTGTTAAAAATGAAGTAAGCCGTTTGCTACTTTTTGTATTAGAAATTGCACTCCTCAGATAGCTTGTTATGCTTATTCTTGTAGCTAGATCAGCAGAGCATAAAACAGGAATTTCCTGACATTGCCTGGCCATCACTATTCTGCTTGGTAACACCATATCTTTGTTTGAATTCCATTGTTGAGGTTTGGGCCCCATTTAAAATTAAGCATTTCCTAGATTCAGTGGCAGGCAGTTTTGAGAAAAAATATTTATTGATTTATTTATTAGACTTATACATCGCCACTCCTAGGGGCTCGGGGCGGTTTACAACATATTTAAATGGATACAAATGAGGATAAATGAGGATAAAATGCAGTAAATGGGAAAAGGTGTTCTCTTCTCCCCGGCTTCATTTAGAAAGTGCCAGTCCTGCTCATTCTGCCTCTTCCTTTCCTCATGCCTTCATAAGCACTTTGCTCATAGTTGGCATAAAATCCAACTTTGGAAGAAAAGAGCTTAGAAAAGTTGATGCTTTAAAGTGTTTGAGTTCCAGCTGCCCAGTCACATCTTTTCCAGTAGACTCTGTTTCCCAAACTCTTTCAGATATTTTGGACCTCATCTCCCAGAATCATTGGCCAAGAAAGACAAGAGTTTGGAAATCACTACACTAAACCTATGTTTTTGTTGACATTGCTTTATATTCTTTTGGTCTTCTGATCAGAGGGACTTCATTGGAAGCTTCCTATCAGAAGCATTATCTTGTGAGAACAGCTTCCTGTGTTGAGACGCTCTTGTCTGGAAATGTACATCTCGGGGAGTCCGCGTAAGAAGGGTCAAAACACAAAGAGTTAGAAACATTTTTGGAATAAAAGTGTTCCCCCAGTAGTCATCTATGATGAATTTGAAGGACCAGACAACTCTAGATCGTGTAAAATGAAATGAGATATGGCCACCAGAAGGAGCTCTAGCTTAGCTTATACTGGTGGTAAGAGCACAGGAGGTTTGTAGAGTCCTCTGCTCCTTTTCTCTGACTGATGGTGGGAGAACTGGGACTCATTCTCACAAAAATGTGAGCAAAGAGATACAGATATAAGGCCAAGGGTGAGGACTTGCTGTTTCTTTAGAGGTAGTTGATTCATACTGGTAAGGTTGCCTTCATGTGGCCTGCAAATGACAGTTATTTTTAAGAGCTCTGAAGCTAGCAGGTGTGTTCCTACTAAAGAGGCATATTACTGGGAAAAAATAATTTGTGAGCAGGTGTCCTTACAGAGTGGGCAGCAATAGCCAGGTCTTCCAGGGTATCGGGGACTTGGATATATTAGCTAATTGTTGGAGGAAATTTTGCCTTTCTACGACAGCTATAAATCCTTACACTTTGCCACGGTGCTTGGAGATTCTTAGTGATGTAGGCTTTCTCTGTTGAAGCTACTTACTCCTGTCAAAGAGGCTAAACAAAGGCATGCTAGTGCATTGGTTTTAGCAGTGCTACAACTTCAAACATTTTCAAATCATTCATTGCATTAATCTGTATTGTTTGGAGTTACAACCTTTGTTTGTGTAGCATTGGACAAAGCCGTTTTCTTCATCTAGGAGAGAATGTTTCCCAAAGGCAGAAATTCTTATACCCAATTCATGGCCTCCAGAATCCCCTGTGTTCTGATTGACTCCAAAATGTATAACTAAAATATCAATTCACTTATTTTTCCAAAACATGTCCACTTCCATTTTTCTGGTTTTGGAATGTGGGGTGGGGTGGGGGTCCTCTGATGCTGAAATTGACTAAACCATCACTCCCTGGAGCCCTCCTGGAGAGAAAAGCTCTCTTGCAGAGAAAAGAGGCACGTGGGCAACCCTGAAGTAGTCCACAAAGGTTGTAAGTCTCCCTGGGGATGTGAAAACATTTTCCTTTTAGAGGAGGGAAAAATATTTTATAAACTACAACTCAGAATCCCACAATGTTGGTTGGGGCATTTCATGCATTGTATTTTTAAAAGGTGGATTTTCCCAAGTTTGGGATAGAAACAGCTTATGGTCACTTGGAATGACCCAAGCATAAAAGAGATGGTAACTGATGCTGGAATGTAAACCAGTTTAGTACCCCTCTTATATCTATCCTTGGGGACAGAAAACAAGCCTAGGGCTCAGTGCTACCAGTGGTTGTGAGGACCAGGTTGTGTGGAGAATAAGTGGATGAACTTTTCCAGCAGATCTGAGTACTTGGCCTTCTGTGACCCACTGATACTTGGCAGGCCTGATGTATTACTAGCTAAATAGATTGCATACAGATGTTGATCTATGTATCTAATCTATGTATCTGGAGCCTTTGTTCCACCATAGGATATTTCTTCTGTCTGCCACGAAGGAAAAACATAACATAAGGAATAAAACTCATCATTTTTGGCCTTAATGTCTTTAAAATGAATTTCCATTTTGTCGTGTTTCCTCTAGCCCCACTGAACATTGTGGAAGTCTGGGAAACCCTCTCAGTGGCCAAAGGTTGTAGCTTTGCTTAAAAGGCCCTAGGCAGTCTTGTTAATTTTGGAGCCCTCTCTTGTAGATGAAGGGCTAGTGCCACTATTCTCAGGCCTAATGCTCTCTCCTTTCTGCAGTTGAGAGATGACTTACATGGTTGTCTGAGTAGAAAAATAATCACTGGAATAACATCTATTACATGCATGTCTATCACTTAACAATAAGCTAATTCCAGGCCTTGCTTGGGAAGGGTGGATCACAGACTCCCCTTGGTGGCTTGCTTCCTGCATGAAGCTATGAAAGTTGTTATGCCTTAGCCAGGTTCCCTTGGATATTTGTCTAATTTCCTGAAAAAATCTTTATATATATATATATATACACACACACACACACACACAATATATATATATATATATATATATATATATATATATATATATATATTGTACACAGGGGTTTTTTTTGTTTGATAACAGGCTGGACTTGGATGTCTCCCTTTTCTACATATTCAGAAAGCATCCCTTAAGATTAAATTAGAGTTTTCTTCCAAGTTTGATGATTTGACAGTGGCTTTGACAGAAGAGTGGTGAATCTCATACTAGGCAGTGGAGGAGACAAGTTATGGAAGTGCCATTATGGATAGGGCTGAAAGATACGTGGACAGTACTTTCCTTGGGAGCATTAGGTGAAGTCTGTCTATGTTTGCCTGCATCACTTTTATCTCCCTTCCCCATTAGCCACCATCAGAACCAAATCATTCCTGCCCCATGTGTGTGCCTCAGGCAGAGAAATCTGAAGAAATAACTGTTGTCTCCGGATACTGCTATAAATTTATTTTATTATTTATTATTCGTATTTATATACCACTCCATTCCCTTAGGAAGATCTGTGGCACAAATACCCGTAAAGAAATGAGGGTCTTGATTTTTATACAATGTCTTTTGGATTTAGTAGGTTAGATGCAAAGAACATCTTGGTAGATGTTCACAAGTAAAGCTGGTGGTCATAATACATAATGCTAAACACATGTGCTGACTTAGTAAACAATATACACAAAAGGACATAGGCAATGTGCTATTGATATATTTTATATAGCACATTGCCTATGTCCTTTTGTGTATATTGGTCATAATACATAGACAATGCAAATGACTGTTTTCCTGCTTCTGGGTATCTTGTTAATGGTTCACTTGCTACAAGCAGGTTCTATCTTACAGACTTTAGCTGTTCTTCCTTCAACCAACTTCCATCTTTCATTGTGCCTCATTACTGTCATGGTAGTTCTGAGGCCTACACTACAACTGATGTCAAAATGTTGGCACCAGCCCACATAATCATAGCTTTACTACATGCTGTGAGATCGGCTCCATTTTCTGTGATTGCATTTTTCAGCACTCCAGCCAGATTCCGTTGCATTTCTCTCATCTTTTCTTAAATCAGATATTTTAACTTATCCAAACTTGTTGCTCTATGATCTATTTATAAGTGCATATTTTTAGTTTGCCTTGGTGTTATTTTTTCCTGCTGCTTATTTATTTTTACAATACTTTTTTGGGAGTGGGGGATTGTGGTGCTTTATGTTTCAAGCCAGAACGTACGGACAGCACAAAAATTTTCAAAGGAAGGTTGTGCTAACTTTAGCAATGGGTCATGCCAGAATCATAGTTATTTACATTTGTCTGATTTTCTGTCCTGTAGCATTATTGGCTTCGGCTACCCATGAACACTGTATGACAGATGAGCTTTCTTGAACAGTCGAGACAGAAGAAAGAATTGTGGAAATAAGGCTTCAAGTAATGCCATGGCCATCTCAGTGATGGGAGAAGTGACCTTCCAGATGTTGCATTGCATTTCCTGTGCTTTCTCGCTATTGGCTATTCTAGGACTTTCAATCTAACATTATCAAGGGCTACTTGATTTCCGCCCATTCTATTAAGACTTACAGAACTGGGAAAACATCCAGCTCATAGTATGCACTAGACAGGCTTGCTGACCAAACCTCCTTGGGATGAAAAGACCGCCAGTTGGCTTCCTATGCTCCATTCATGTCAGTGCACCAAGTGCTAGAGAAACCCTCCATTCCATTGGATTGTGTTTCTCATCTATTGAAGTGATTTGGATTGTCTGGCCTGAGGACCCAAATTTATTGGATTTGCCTTGTTTATAGCCCTGGGTTTTAAAAAGTGAATTTGTGTTTATTTGCTGAGAATATAGAAATTATGGCCTGTTTTGGTTTTCCGTTGAAAATCCAGACTTTTTTTAAAAAAAACCTTGAAGCCTTGTCACTTTGGAAATGAGTTAGGATCATATTCCTGGGACAAGATGTCTTCATTCTTTGCCCTGGGCTTCAGTGGATCACCGGTGAATGACCATAGGCTGGCCCAAAATGGTAATAAAGGAACCAGCAATTCAGGATTTGGGAAGCCTTGGTGCTCAATCTTCCCCCTCACTGGACATAGCAATCTGGTTCGCAATGCTGTAGGTTTGAAGGTCCTTCTCCATTTGAACAGTGATGGCTCCTGTGTGTATGTAACCTCTTTCTGGTTTGACTCTGTCTTAATGTATTATTCAATTGACATGGCCTTTTTTCTTCCAGGCCTCAGGCACTTTTGTCTGTTTTTGTTTTTAAGGTAATATAGTAAAGGAATGAAAGTCTAAATAAAGCGGTGCTGCTTGTTGACTTGACTCAGAGCTGATCAAATGGCATGGTGTGTTATTAATGGGCTGTATTAGGCCAAACCAATACAGATATAATGACCTCCAGTATGGAAGACGGCACAGACATTTCCTGCACTCAAACACGCCATTAGTTTCTAACTTTCATTGGACCTAGCCAGCATGACCAGTGGATAACAGTCATGAGAATACTAGACTCACATCTGAGCATCTTTAGAGGAGATGTAAGAGCCTTGTAGCCATCTAGATATTGCTAGCTTATAACTCCCAACATTTCCTGCTATTGGCTATGCTGGCTATGGATGATGATAATTGCAATTGAGTATTCTGAAGGCATCATTCCCACCTTAGCACTAGAGGTTCACACACAACTATAGCAAATATGCAGATGGATAAAAGTCATACCTAAACCAGTATGCACAGAAAACGACACATCCAGATTTATAATAGGGAATATGCTGTTTTGTCTGGGCCTTAGTTGTTTATGGTGCCCCTAAGGCAAACCTGACAGATTTTTTGTGGCAGGATTGATACCAGGGGAGGGGGGTGCCATCGCCTTCTTCTGAGGTTGAGGGTATGTGGCCTGCTCCAAAGCCACTGAGTGACCCAAGCCCTAGTCCAACACTCAAGCCATTACATACTCTTGATCTTCATGGGAAATGCTCTGATCTGCTTTCAAAATAAGAGTTTGTGTCAATGTAAGCTGAATTCCATTGCCAACTTTTTTTTTAAAAAAAACTCCATATTTCAGAATTGTAAACCTGCTTTCTCCAAAGCTTAATTTCATTTTAATTAATACCGGTGGCACAGTGGGTTAAACCGTCAAGCTGCTGAACTTGCTGACCAAAAGGTCACTGGTTCAGATCTGGGGAGTGGGGTGAACTACCGCTGTTAGCCCCAGCTTCTGCCAACATAGTTTGGAAACATGCAAATGTGAGTAGATCAATAGGTACCGCTCTGGTGAGGAGGTAACGGCGCTCCATGCAGTCATGCTGGCCACATGACTTTGGAAGTGTCTACAGACAAGGCGGCTCTTTGGCCTCTGGAGCAGAAAAAAATATTTTATTTAGCATCCTCCACTCCAGCAGTTTCCTCCCCTTATTCTTCTTGCTCCAAGAGTGTCCGGTTCTGTGCTCTACCTGAATCTCAGCAACTTACTGCACCCAAATGCACCTCTTGGAGCACTAGGAGGAGGCAGCCCCTTTGTGTGGGTCGCCTGGCAGCTGAGGTGCCCTGGCCCATAGAAGGAATGTGGCTGCTGCAATCCCCACTCCAGCCAAGTACACTGGCCATCCTCAGCTCGTGGCTTCCCTGTATTCACTGTTGTCACCCTCTCCAGTGCCTCCTGCTCCCTGAAGAATGCTCAGCTTCTACGTAGAAGCCTCCTGGGATAAGAAAATGTGGTGGTAGCAGGAGCATCAGTGGAAGGCAGACGGTGCTACGTGTAAGTCATGGTAGGTATATTATGCAGGGAAACCAGGGCGAGTGGCAGTCTTCAAGCCACCCAAAACCCTTGGGGAGGGGCAGACACGTGGGCTGTGGGCCATATGTTGTTCAGGTCTGTTTTATACGTTTGGGGGGATTATCAATGCAGACAGAGGCCATTACACACCTTGGTCATGTGAGGACAAAGGGGAGTAAAAGACAGGTAATCACATTTAATCTGCATTAGCATAAAAAATAATTTCCCTTGAGATCCAAATGTGTGTTGAAGGCCCCATTCTGATTTACTATCTTGAAGATAGAGACAACATTTGCTTTCCTCTTAGCCCCACAAGACAAATGTTAAATAAATAATAGACATAAATACTCTTATTGCATCTATAGTAACTTACTTTCAGCGCTTTTTCACCTTTGTTTTGTGTCTAAAAATACAAATAAAATTATGCTAGTTCACTCTAATGAGGAATAACTCACAATCCAGGACCATGAGTTACCCAGGCATGAAGTCAATTTGGTCATAATTATATTGTTGATCGAATCCGGGGAGCGGCATGAGCTTTGCTGTCAGCCCCAGCTTCTGCCAACCTATCAGTTTTAAAACATGCAAATATGAGTAGATCAATAGGTACCGCTTCTGTGGGAAGGTAACGGCGCTCCATGTAGTCATGCTGCCCACATGACCTTGGAGGCATCTACGGATAATGCCAGCTCTTTGGCTTAGAAATGGAAATGAGCACCACCCTCCAGAGTCGGACACGACTAGACTTAATGTCAAGGGGAAAGCTTTACCTTTATATTTCTGACCACAAGGAGGCACCACACATCCAGAAAACAGTCATGATCAAGAGCTATAGGGTAAGAATAATATGGGCTGTGTAGCAATACTGAGTTCATAGCAATAGCACTCAACCAAAATATTCCATGGAAAGTCCAGGCTAGCAGCTACCAGAGCTGAGATTTCTATCAGCAGCCTGGTTGGTGTTCCTCAAGCCCAGGAGTGAAGTGTATTAGCAGCTTCCTCTTCCTAAAAATCCTCCAGTTTAGTTCAAAAGGAGTTAATCTATGCTTGAGATTTGATTTTGCAGCAAGTGATTGTATTGCATGCTGTGTCCATATTTTATCACCACAGGAGCCTAGCTTTTAAAGGGGAGGATGGCAGCATTTCCCCCAGAATTTTTTTTTAAAAAACTGTCCCCTAAGATTAAATGTCTCTGCAATGCTAGCTAAGTCTCCAAATTGCCAGCACTACGGTAACTTAAAACATAAACCATTTTGAAATGCTATGTAGGTGTCCAAAGCAGAGGAACAGGCAGTTACCAAAGGAATGCAGCCACAGCTAATATAGGAGTATCCAGTGTGATAGGTTTTCAGTGTCTCCCTATTTAAAATGCTACAAAATTAGGGAATGATGGAAAATTAATGTGAAGAGGCAGAATATTCCCACATTTTGTTCACCTGCAGCTACACCCAAGGAACAGGATAGATTTCTCCCTATAGGCTTCCTTCTTGCTGTTTCTCCTCTGTTCATGTACAGTGAGCTCATAGTCTCAGTGGATGCTCAAGTACCGTTATATATGTTGGGAGAGTAAAATTATTATTAAGCCATGATACCCCACCCGCCAAAATGTTTATAATTTAGCAAGACACTTCAATTTTTCCCCCTCTTTTCATTAAAATATTTTCTGGAGATCAAGAGTTGTGAAGTGCTAAAGTACTAGAGATTCTGGAATGGATCTTGCAGCATCTGTACCCTATCAAATCTAACCCTTTAATAAATTTGATGATTTTTGTATAACTTTTATCTTTTATATACTGTGTCAATTGTTGTTTTTTATTTATTTGTATGTATGTATTTTTCCCCATCGTGGTCCCTGTGAATCGCACATATGGTATTTCCTGCGCATGCGCAGAGAGTTCAGAATCTTTTAGAAAGTTGTTATCACTTTAAATGGTAGCCCCGCCCACACTCCCATCGAGCATAGATAGCCAGTGGGAGGGGCTGCCACCTCAGATCCTTTTATCCACCGCCATTGCGACAGCTAGGAATCGTTCTCTTATTTCTTTTGACTTGCGTAAAATTTACTATTCTATTTTATTTACATTTACATTTAATTTTTATTTACATTTTATTTAATATTTATTTAATTTCTATTTAAATTTTATTATTTGCTGCGGTTGGGGTATGTTTATATACTGTGTACTGTGTCAATTGTTTATTTATTTATTTATTTATTTATATGTATTTTTATTGTGTTTATTGTTGATGTTCTTGATTTTATTTTGTTGTAATTTGCTGTTTGGGCTTGGCCTCATGTGAGTCGCCCCGAGTCCCCATTGGGGAGATGGGTGCGGGGTACAAATAAAGTTTATTATTATTAATTCCTATTAGATTAGGTATATAAACTGATCCTAATATATGTATCAAAATACAGCCATCTCTCCATGACCCAGTTTACATAATCCCTTGGAAAATCACCACCTTTGTCTTCTGAGTCTTGCACTTGCAAATAATGGTGTAGATATGGTGGGGAGTCTTTGATTAACACGAGTTAATCAGCGACTCATCAATATATCTACACCATTATTCCCTCTTGAAGTGTGTCCTTCCAGGGGGCATCTCTGCAACTGATTGGTTCTTTGAATTGACCAACCACCAGCTGCTGTTCTTCCTGCCACAGGAATCTCCTCCTGCAGGCTGTGATATCAAGGGAATCCTCAACCAATCCAGGAACAGATCCTCCTAGCCTGTCTCTTTTCCCACCAATTAGGGGAGCAAGCAGGAAGTCTGAATAGCTGTCAGAACTACATAAGATGTCTTGTATTTTTCTGTGAATTTATGCTTGTAACTTTGGAAACGCATTGCTTGTACTTGTATCCTTTTTAGTCTCATCGTAATAAACCTCTGAGGCTTTCCTTCAACCCAGAAGGAAAGCCTGGCAGATCTGGTTTCATGGGTGCTCACCAAGTACAGACCCTTTTAATTGCGGTCCTAGGTGAAATCACTACAAAATGGTTTCCCTTATATAAAGTAGCAAACTCAAGGTTTGCTTTTGTTGGAGCTCAACTACATCCTGAACACGTTTATAGTCCTCATCAAGGAAATAGACGGACAAATGAGTTAGCTGGTGAGGAAAAGTGCTTTCCCCATTGGCCTCTCTGTCAGCTTGTCTGTATTCTCTCCTCTTCTATTTGCTGGACTAAGACTGAATCTACACCAACATATAACCTCCTTAAATTCAGTTGAACCGCATTCAGAAGCTGGATTATATGGCAGTGTAGATGGGGCCTGATACTTCTCAGGGACACACCTCTTTTTATTCAAAGTTTCCAGACTCCACGACAAGCCCCCGAGTTCTCCATTTTGTTCTTTTCCTGTGAGCATGGAGAGAAACAAGATGTCCACAGAGAGCTAGATAGATAGGCCTTTACTTGCCTATACAGAAATGTATTTATTTCAATAGTCTTTTATAACTTTTGAAGCTTTATTCCGCTCCTATAATTGCTGAAGCTCGTTCACTGTACTGCCATACTCAAGAAGTTTCTGATCTACTAAAACTGCTGCTGTTGTTGCTGACTTGAATTTTAAAATGCTTAATTTCATTTTTGAAATTACCCAATAACTTTTTGGATTAAAAAAATATTTTGGTTGAACCTGTGGCTACAGAATCCATGGAGACAGAGAGCTGTCTGTATGTATCTCTCTTGTTGTCTTGGATTTAAATTTGGATCTCTGAAATAGTATTTACTTATTTATTTACAGTATTTATATTCTGCCCTTCTCACTCCGCAGGGAACTCAGGGCGGATTACAATGCACATATACATGGCAAACATTCAATGACATAGACACACAACATATATAGACAGACACACAGAGGCTATTTAACATTCCAGCTTTGTGGGTGTATTCCGGCCACCAGGGGAGCTGTCACTTCACTGTCCATTTGTGACACTGACGGAGTACTTCCTCATTCTTTTGCTTGCTTGCTTGCTGGAGATTTTACAGTGTCATAAATTAGTTAAATTAGCCTCCCCGCATAAGCGGTACCTAAATTTCCTACTTGACAGATGCAACTGTCTTTCAGGCTGCAAAGGTCGACGGCAAGCTATACAGATGGTCGGAAGCTCATCTGGGCTGGCTTCGAACTCATAACCTTTCCGTCAGTAGTGATATTAATGCAGCTGACTCCTAGCCAGCTGCGCCACAGTATTATTTTTCTTTTTAAAAAACATGAAATATTAATGATTTTGCTGAGCAGGGAATAGACCCCTGCGGTTCAAGTTCAGCACCTCTAATCTTGCCACAGTGTTGGGCACAACCCACACATTCATCTCTATTCCATGCTTTGCAAATAATCGACAATACTTCCGCCCTGCCTGGAGGTGTATTGATGGTGGTCCATGAAAACTCAAGGCATCTGCAGGACCATGGGGGGAAACGACACTCCACTTCTTCAGCATCTGGTTACCACTCTCGTGTGGCATCCGCAACAGAAGCTCTTTTGGCTGTGGAGGATTTATTTTCTTGCATACGCCTCCTCCTTCAACAACAAGGTCCCCTGAGGTGGCTCTGCTTTGGGATTTTACAACACTGTCCTTGAGCCATTGCTGATTGTGGTCCTCTCACTGGCTGAACATCGAGGGGTTGGACAGCGTTTCTAAGTGGAACAGCGTGACTCTCAGTGAGCAAGGAATTTTCTAATGGTTTGGATGTGATGCCTCTTTCGCTCACTCTCTCCCTGCTGCAACGGGCCGCATGACAAGCATAAGACCAGGGCAATCAAATGCTTTCTTTTACATGCGGATTCAGCAACACCATCAAGCAATAAATTCTGGAAAATTCCTGAAAGCCAGGAATCCTGGGATCATCCAGGTGTGTGAAATTGATTCTATTGGATCTGGAATATTTTCCCTTCCTGCTGCTTTCGGTGTGTACCCATGTAAAGCAGGGGTGAGTCATGCAACATCTCTGGCATTGCGGACTACCAGTCCCAGAAGCCCCAACCAGGGATGAGGAATGATGGGAGCTGCAGTCCAGTAATCTGAAGGGGCCTAGGGCTCTAGGAGAGAAAACCAGAGGGAGTTACTGTGCATTTATGGGTTTGCAATGAGAATTTCAGCAAAGGTTGTTGTAGGTTTTTCGGGCTCTTTGGCCATGTCCTGACGTTTCACTTGCATCTATGGCAGGCATCCTCAGAGGTTGTGAAGTCTGAAAATTTCAGCAAGGATTTGGTTACCTGTTTGTATGAGAGGATCCCCTGGTGTCGCAATGGGTTAGTTACCTCTAGATTGGAGTATTGCAATGCACTCTACGCAGGTCTTCCCTTGAAGACGGCCCAGAAACTCCAATTGGTTAAACACTCTGCAGCCAGACTTTTAACTGGGTCGAATTACAGGAAGTGGTTAACCCCCTGTTCAAGGAGCTCCATTGGCTGCCATTCATCTTCCGGTCCCAATTCAAGGTTCAGATCATCACCTATAAAGCCCTAAACGGTTGAGGACCCTCCTATCTTCGTGACCGTCTCTCCTACCATAAACCCGCACGATCTCTTTGATCTTCCAGAGAGGCCTTTCTTTTGTCCCTTCCTCTATCACAGGCTCGACTTGTGGGTACGAGGGAGAGGGCCCCTCGCCTTTGGAACTCGCTTCATGGGGAGATCAGGCAAGCCCCTATCCTAGCAGTCATCAAGAAAGAGCTAAAAACCTGGCTCTTCCGATGTGCCTTCGGAGAGTGGCCATTCAACCCATTGTTTGTTCCCACCTCCAATGTGCCCTCATGATAAAGCAGCTCCCCCTTTATAAAAGGTTAAACCCCACTGTTCCTCCTTTTTGGGCCCCTTTCTTACAAAGACACTTTGTGTTCCTATCACATCCAGGGCTTTAACCTTCTAACATTTTATCCTATACATCTGGCTTGCCCGCTGTGTTGATTACATTATGTGTTGCTATACTGTTTTATCCTATTTGTCATTTTATAGATTTTGTTATGACTTTTTTTCTTTCTTTTCTTTTCCTTGCTGTTTTATGTTTAACTGTGTTGTATTTGTATTGTTTTTTTCGGCTTGGCCTCATGTTAGCCGCCTTGAGTCCCCTTTGGGGAGATGGAGGCAGGTTATAAATGAAGTATTATTATTATTTTATTATTATTAAACCCTTGTGCCGGTAGGACTGAAGACCAACAGGTCGAAGGTTCAAATCTGGGGAGAGCATGGATGAGCTCCCTTTGTCAGCTCCAGTTCCCCATGCGGGGACATGAAAGAAGCCTCCCACAAGGATGGGAAAACATCAAAACATCCAAGCGTCCCTTGGCAACATCCTTGCAGACAGCCAATTCTCTCACACCAGAAGTGACTTGCAGTAATCTCAAGAGTGGGGATTAAAATAAAAACTGTTTGTATGACAAGGAATGCCTGTGGAAATTCCCTATTTTCTGAGCCCCTCCCTTGAATAATAATATTTTATTTCTTACCCGCCTCTCCTTGTGACTCAAGGTGGGTTACAGAATAATTAAAAACATAAACATTGTAAAAAAAATACCACAAAACACACATATTAAAATGTCCATATCATAGATACCGGGGAGATAGCACAGCGGTAACACAGCTGTGCTTGCAATCAGAAAGTTGCTAGTTCTAATCCCCGAGCTGGCTTGGACGACCAGCTATTTAAGCCTGTCCACTGCCCACCCAAGCAGTGCAACAGCCCAGCTGTGCCTAGCTGTGAATAAACAATTGGGGACCACGGAAAAAGTGGGGAAGGAGTTTTGCACGGACTTTACAACATCTGAAAGTTCGGCTGTCGGGAGAAGGGAGATGCGGAAGTGGTGAAACAAGAGGCTCCCGTCATGAGGATGGAACAACAGCACCCCCTTGTGACGTGAAGGCGCAATGACGCAAGGACATAACAACAAGGAGCATTCACATCCTATGACGCACACCCTGTATGATGCAGCCAGGAAAGAAGAAGTCCCTCTAAAAACTGCACTGTACTGTCTATGTGTAAATTGTATGTCTTCCGACAGGGACTATCTGTCGTATGTGTATTGTAATCCGCACTGAGTCCCCTTCGGGGTGAGAAGAGCGGAATAGAAATAAACAGTATTATTATTATTATTACCTTGTGATTATTTCCAGTTTCTCAATTCCTATTCTGGATTCCTCTGTCCCCAACTTCTCTGTGAATCTTTCCATCAAGGCTGCCATTTAGGAGTTGTTTAGTAGCTTCTCTATTGTTGGGATGCTGAATCCACATATTTGCTCGAACCTTGAGAAACTATCCAAGGTCCTAAAACTATTGCAGGTAGGATTCAGCCACTTTGATAGGTTTTTAAAAATTGAAACTAAAACTAGGGGTGAATTTGCCGCCCCATTGACATGGAAAACCTTGATTCTGCTGGATTTGGGCGATTATGGCCCTTCTGTAGTTCTTGTTGTAATGAGACACAAATTCCCATACTGAATATGCATCAAATCCACTACATCTTTACCACTGAATATTGGAAGAATCAAAGAACAAGATACTGAGTGTGGTTGAAGATCTCCTGCTGTTTATTCACTATCAGACATTGCTATGCCATCCTCCTTGGATGTCAACTGAATCCAGAAACCTTGGAAAGTGACTTTTCAAAAGTAATTATTTGCTATTACTGCCCTAAGAGTGCAGTTTGCTACCATTACAGCTGGTATGCTTTAAAAAACAAATAGTTATATGTGTTCAACATTATTTGTAAGTGTCTATAATATTTCTAAAAGTCAGTGTGTTACAAGTTGCTGGCCTATGACACACAAACATAGTGAAGCAGTAAGTCAACATATGTTATAACTGCAAAAGCAACTAAAGCGTAATAAAGAATAATAGCCCTTTTATACTGAATCAGAGCAAGATAGATACCTGCCAGGGGTATAGCTAATAGGAGGAGGCCAAATGCAGACATGCTCTGCACCCCAACAACTATTCTGAATGAAATTTGCCTTTAGGTCTCAAAATTCTTGCATTGCAGAATATCATTCATATCTAAGTAAAATAAAGGTAAAGGTTTCCCATGACATTAAGTCTAGTCGTGCCTGACTCTGGGGGGTGGTGCTCATCACCATTTCTAAGCCGAAGAGCCAGCATTGTCCATAGACACCTCCTAGGTCATGTGGCTGGAATGACTGCATGGATTGCCATTACCTTCCCACTGAAGTGATACCTATTGATCTACTCACATGCATGTTTTCAAACTGCTAGGTTGGCAGAAACTGGGCCTAACAGCGGAAGCTCGCCCCGCTCCCTGGATTTGAACTGCCAACCTTTCGGTCTGCAAGCTCAGCAGCTCAGCTGTTTAACCCACTGCACCACATGGGGCCCCCATTCATATCTATAATGCTTATATTTGCTATATTTGTATCCCTTTGTCTTCGCCCTTTTATTTGAATGTTCAAGCTGTATTTCTCTTTGCCCAAAATGAAAGAGTGTGTGATATCATCACAATGCATTTGCGTATTTTTGTTGCAAGAAGGGAATCAACTTGTAGCAAGTACCAAAAAGCCCTAAAGGCACCAGATCCGGTCTGAACTTGGAAGCTAAGCAGGCATAATCAGCACTTGGATGGGAAGCCATAATGAATAACAAGTGCTGTAGGGTCTATTTCAAAGGAAAAGACTGATAAAACCACCTCTGAATATCCCTTGCTTAAGAAAACTGTGAAGTTCGTGGGTTTGCCAATAGTCAATGGGCAACTTATTTATTTATTTATTTATTTATTTATTTATTATTTGAGCTTATCAACCGCCGACTCCCGAGGGCTCGCAGCGGCTCACAAGAGCCGATGGCACAGCGCCATGGTTAAAAAATAGAAAACATTTAAAAACACAGTTAAAAGAATTCAGAGCAATTAAAACAATGGAGCAGCAACACAGATAACAGCCGGATGAAATCCACATGGGCCTACTCACGAAGGCCTGCCTAAACAAATAAGTTTTGCAGGCCCGTCTGAACGGGAGTAGGTCCCTCAGGCTCTAACTCCAGCCGGAAGGGCGTTCCATAGCGTAGGGGCTATCACGGAGAACGCCTCCGGCGGGTGGATGTTAAGTGGGCCAACCTTACAGATGGAACTGCTAGGAGATTGGCCTCTTCAGACCGCAGTGATCTTGTTGGGGAATATGGGGTAAGACGGTCCCTCAGGTACGCTGGCCCCAGGCCGTGAATGGCCTTGAAGGTAAGAACCAGCACTTTGAAGGCGACCCGGTGCTCAATAGGCAGCCAGTGCAGGTCCTGCAAGATTGGTGTTATACGGCAACCTGCTGGGGCCCCAGACAGGAGCCGGGCGGCAGTGTTCTGCACCAGCTTGAGCTTCCGGATCGACGACATAGGCAGGCCAACGTAAAGCGTTACAGTAATCTAGCCTCAAGATGACCGTAGCTGGATCACCGTGGCTAGATCCCTCCGGGAGAGGTAGGGGGCGAGCCTCCTTGCCTGGCGGAGGTGGAAAAAAGCGGCCTTGCTAGCCATGGAGACCTGGGCCTCCATGGTCAGCTGGGGGTCCAGATGGACACCCAGGCTCTTCACTGACGGCGCTGGGTGCAGCGCCGCACCGTCCAGGGTCGGAAGCCGGCCACCCACTCGCCCGGGCGACCCAGCCACAAGATCTCCGTCTTCGCCGGATTCACCTCAACCTACTGGCTCGCAGCCATCCAGTAACGGCTTCGAGGCAATGTTGGAACTTATCGGGGACGGACTCCCGGCCTGCCCACCATCCTCAGAATGAGCTGGGTGTCATCAGCGTACTGGTGGCAGACCAGCCCATAACTCCGCACCAGCTGTGCAAGCGGCTGCATGTAGATGTTAAATAACAGAGGGGAGAGAATGGCTCCCTGAGGAACTCCACACACTAATGAGGTGCCCTCGGAGACCACCCCGCCCTCCTCACACGCTGAGACCGCTGGCGGAGGAAGGAGGTCAGCCATTTAAGGACCGTCCCCCCTCACTCCAGCCATGGCCAGGCGGTGGATCAAGAGATTGTGGTCGACCGTGTCAAACGCTGCGGGAGGTCCAATAACACGAGCAGCGCAGACCCGCCTTGGTCGAGCTGGCAGCGGAGTTGGTCTGTGATGGAGACCAGGACCGTCTCCGCCCCATGCCCCGAACGGGAAGCCGGACTGGAAGGGGTCTAACCATGTTGTGTCATCTAAGAAGGACTGCAGCTGCTCCATTACTGCCCTCTCAACCACCTTGCCCAGGTACGGAAGGTTCGACACCGGGCGGTAGTTGGAGGAACCGCAGGTCCAATGATGGTTTCTTCAGCAATGGAGCCACCACCGCCTCTTTTAAGCACTCTGAAAGACTCCTTGCTCAAGGGAGCTGTTAATGATATTCACAGAGGCCCACGTAACCCCTCCAGGCAAGATCTAACAAGCCAGGAGGGGCACGGGTCGAGGGAGCAGGTGGTGGGGCGGGCTGCAGTCACTATCTTATCAACAGCATCTCGCGCCCAGTGGCCGAAACCGGTCGAGGGTGGGCCGGCGGAGGGCCACGGGGTCTCTAGCTCTCTTACTGTATCAACTGTGGCTGGAAGGTCCGCGGAGGCACAGTATCTTGTCTGTAAAAAGCTCTGAAAGCACCGGCAGTGAGGGCCTGATCACTATTTTTTTGGGACGGTAGGGACCGTCGTCAGAGATCTAATTACCTTAAACAATTGAGCGGGCGTGAGCTTGCAGACGCTATCAAGGCAGAGAAGTATTCGTTTTTGGCTGCCTTGACAGCATGCTCATAAGTCTCCTTAAATAGCTTATAAGCTGATACTGAGGCTTCGTCACGGAGTTTCCGCCACTCGCGCTCTAGCCGTCTCCTCTCCCGCTTCATGGTCCTGAGGTCCCCTGTATACCAGGGGGACCGATGATTGCGGGGTCGGAGAGGGCGCCTGGGAGCAATCTCGTCGAGAGCTCTGGCCAATGAGATGTTCCAAGTTTGGACTAGCTCATCGACTGAGACGCTGACAGGGCCGGCCCGACCTTTTCCGGGGGAGTAGGCGAAGTAAATTTTGGCGCCCCCCCCCCCGGCCGCCGCATCATGCCGCCGCCGCCGCCGCCATTTCCGCCGCCGCCAGAAGCAACTACAGGCGCTGTAGCGCCTGTAGTTGCTTTCTGGGCATGCGCAGAAATGTCTGTGCTTCGGGAGGCGTGCTGCAGCCTCCCGGGCACTACTTTTCTGCGCATGCGCGAATGTCCGCGCATGTGCACTGCGGCCCGAGCGCACCTGCGCGCTGGCTCCAGAGCCGCAGGCGCGCTCGGGACTCAGTGCCCATGCGCAGACATTCACGCATGCCCAGAAGCAACCACAGGCGCTGTAGTGCCTGTAGTTGCTTCTGGGCATGCGCAGAAAATGTCTGCGCTTCGTGGGGCGGCTGTGCGGCGGCACCGGCGGCGGCAGGGCGGGGCTGGAGCGAGGTGGTGCGCGCGCCCTCCCAGCTGGTGACGCCCGCCCAGCCGGTGGCGCCTACGCGGCCGCTTACATCGCGGAATCGCTGGGGCCGCCTCTGGACGCTGATAGACTCCAGATCCTCAGAGCATTCAGGAACCTTCGGGTTCCATAAGTCTCCTTGGGCGAACAAAAATCTGTTCGGCGCCCTTGCATGGGGGGGGCGGTTGCTCCACCCGGATACTTAGAGCACAGTGGTCCGGCCATGGTACCTCTATTACAGAGGTTGAACACTTGATGGTGTTCAAACACATAGTGTTGTTAGCCTAGCTATTTACGTCTAAACTCTGTTCTGAACTATGTCTGTTAGGCCTACAGCTTGCAAAGGAAGAACAACCTTTACAAAGAAGCGAGAGCCCTTAAACACATGCCTGCAAATAGATCTCCCATTCCTGCCCAGGTCAGGCCTAGCCTCCAACATTAAGGATCTAAGGGAGAGACAGTGGGTTGTCTTCCGGGCAGACTTCTGCCTTTTTCTTTTCTGGAACTGGCCACCTGCCGTACGTCTGGCTTTTCAGACGTCAGAGGACGGAAGCTAAGAAACTGTCTTTGCTCGTCCTGCCTCCTGATCTCTTTAAGAGTGCAGATGTCCCAGGAGAGCATGCAGGAGAACTTGTTCTTCCTCCAAGCACCTACGTCGTTGACAGGGCCCACTGCATACTGGGAGGAAAGAGGGGCCAAAAGAGCAACGGGAGGGAGTTCTCCTGCTGCGCCTTGTTTCCTCTCTTTGCTTTCAAAGCACATGCAGATGCTTGTGATAGGCCTGGAATCCGAGATATGTGCGAATGGCTGGAATACTTTCCCCGGAGACTTTATGTGTCCACCGAAGTGGAGCAGGCAGGCACTTGAGGTGGGCCAAACAACCCAGCCAGAAGCAGAACTGCTCAGACAGAGCGATGATGTGGACAGGTAGCTTTTAAAAAAAGAGAGCCATATGTTTTAAATCAGGTGTTTTGGCCTGTTTACCAGCTGTTAGGATTTCTGGGAGTTGAAGGCCAAAACATCTGGGGACCCACAGATTGAGAACCACTGGTCAGGGAATGGTTTTTGCCAGTTCCCTTCCTCTGAAATATAGTGTACAGCACCAGATATTAACCATAGCCTCCCATCCAGGTGCTAGCCAGGGCTGTTCCAGCTTAGCTTCCCAGAGCAGATGGTATCTTTCTAGGGCAGCCTTTCTCAACCTGGGGGTCGGGACCCCTGGGGAGTCACGAGGGATATGTCAGAGGGGTCACCAAAGACCCTCAGAAAACACAGTAATTTCTGTTGGTAATGGAGGTTCTGTGTGGGAAGTTTGGCCCAATTCTATTGTTGATAGGGTTCAGAACGCTCTTTGATTGTAGTTGAACTATAAATCCCAGCAACTACAACTCCCAAATGTCAAGCTCTATTTTCCCCCAAATGAACCAGTGTTCACATTAGGGCATATTGAGTATTCGTAACAAATTTGGTCAAGTCCCAACATTGTTTGAGTCCACAGTGCTCTCTGGATGTAGGTGAACTACAACTCTCAAACTCAAGGTCAATGTCCACCAAACCCTTCCAGTATTTTCTGTTGGTCATGGGAGATCTGTGTGCAAAGTTTGGTTTAATTCTAATGTTGGTACAGTTCAGATTGCTCTTTGATTGTAAGTGAACTATAAATCCTAGCAACCACAACTCTCAAATGACAAAATCAATCCCCCCACCCTAACCAGTATTCAAATGTGGGCGTATTGGGTATTTGTGCCAAATTTGGTGAAGTGAATGAAAATACATCCTGCATATCAGATATTTACATGACGATTCGTAACAGGAGCAAAATTACAGTTATGAAGTAGCAACGAAAATAATGTTATGGTTGGGGGTCACCACAACATGAGGAACTGTATTAAGGGGTCGTGGCTTTAGAAAGGTTGAGAACCACTGTTCTAGGGTTTTGAGGCACACTTCCAGTCCTTCTACCGTGGGCATATGCACACTCTTTTCAATCAGGCTCTTGAGGTGTTTACCTGCAGGGCTCACCTATAGAGGACAGGTGTGATCACTGAGAGAGGTTCTGAGCGTATCCACTGCAGCATGGGAGACCTGGCACTTTGAGTGTGGAAAGAGCCCTCCCTGTGTGCTTCTGGAGAAACAAGAGAGGAGGAAACAGGAGTGGAGCTCCTGCAGGGCTGGAACATGCCTGTGGTCGGCTGATTTGGTTATCTCCATTCGCTCCTTCTTGGGAAAGACCCTGTGGGCCACAGCTGCAAAGGGAAGGGAGCCTTGGTTTGCCAAACATTAACTGCCTACCTATCAGGGCTTAATTGAAAGAAGGGTTTGTCACAGGGCATATCAACTGCTGTCTCAGAATCTAGCTAGTGCAATGAAGCCCTCAGCCTTCAAACACATGAACAATGAAGGGCAAGAGTGCCCTGGACCATGCACAGAATGCTTTGTAGTCTACTTCTGCAGAATAACTACCTCTGATCTCCAGACATCAAGGGTAATTGACAAATTATCGCTATCTCTAGCATTACGTCTATTGATCATTTACCGTATATACTCGTATATAAGACCTGAATATAAGCCGAGGCACCTAATTTTTTCACAAAAAACTGGGAAGACATATTGACTTGATTATAAGTCGAGGGTGGGAAATGCAATAGCTATAAGTCAACTTCAAAATAAAAATAGATAACAATAAAATTACATTAATTGAGGCATCAGGAGTTTAAATGTTTCGGAATATTTACATAAAACTGTAATTTAAGATAAGACTGTCCAACTCTGAGTAAACCATTATTCTAACCCCCTTCTATGTAAACGTGCTTATGTATCCTTCCAATAATGATAAAGAGAATAAGATAATAAATGTAATAATAATAATAATAGTACAATAATGGAAATGTAATAATAACAATAATAAATAGGGAAAATAATAAATGTAATAATAAATAGAGTAAAATAATAAATGTAAAAAATAATAAAGTAAAATAATGTACAGTAAATGTACTAAGAGTAAATAAATGTAATACAAATAATAACAGAGTAAAATAATGTAAATGTAATAATAAACAGTAAATGAATGTAATGCAATTAATACTAATAACAGAGTAAAGTAATAAATAACCCTGGCTCGAGTATAAGCCAAGGGGAGCATTTTCACCCTAAAAAGGGGGCTGAAAAGCTAGGCTTATATTCAAGTATATACAGTAAATGTACTTGGATAATATTATAGAGTAGAGCTTTCCAAACTGTGTGCCGTAATGCATTCATGTGTTGTCTGCAGTGTGTGTGTCCCAAGAACACAGTAAGAAGCCTCTGATTCTATGTGAAATAAGCAATGTCACTGAAACGTGGAAGCTTAAAAATGCTGGAGTGTCATTAGCAAATATTCCTCCAAATATGCAAAAGCTGTGTTCATCCCATCAACCTCATACATTGCATTAAAATACGAAGTAGTTATTTTGTAAATATTACACATTAAAAAAATCTCGCACATATTTATACAATGTGACTTATAAACACCTGACATCTTGGAAATGCATGTTATCTTACAAACCGTATTTTTAAAAATAAATAAATAGTTTTCATGGGATATGTTGTGTTCCCATCCATTTCATTATTACATGTTATGCTTGTGCCTGTATCTCTTATAAGGCACCTCTGATTTGCCAATAAACGTGAATGGGAATTTGACCTGCATCAATAGGAGTACAGTGTCTAGAGATCCAGTGAAGTCATGCTACCTGTTTATTCTGCCTTGGTCAGACCATACCTGGAATCACACTGTGTCCAATTCTGGGCAGCCCAAGTGAAGGGAGATGTTAACAAGCTGGAATTTGTCCAGAGGAGGGTGACTAAAATGATCAAGGGTCTGGAGAACAAGCCCTACGAGGAGAGGCTTAAAGAGCTGGGCATGTTTAACCTGAAGAAGAGAACGCTGAGAGGAGATATGATAGCTATGTATAAATATGTGAGAGGAAGTCATAGGGAGGAGGGAGCAGGGTTGTTTTCTGCAGCCCTGGAGACTGGGATGCAGAACAATGGCTTCAAACTACAGGAAAGGATATTTCACCTGAACATGACAAAGAACGTCCTGACTGTGAGAGCTGTTCAGCAGTGGAACTCTCTGCCCCGGAGTGTGGTGGAGGCTCCTTCTTTGGAGGCTTTTAAGTAGAGACTGGGTGGCCGTCTGTCGAGGGTGCTTTGAATGTGATTTTCCTGCTTCTTGGTAGGGGGTTGGACCGGATGGTCCATGAGGTCCCTTCCAACTCTATGATTCTATGAATTACTGTGTCACAAAATGATGCATGCCTAAAAATTGTCATCAACATGAAATGTTTGGAAAGCTCTGTTCTAGAGCATTGAGTAAAGCTCAGAAGTATCAAGTTACCTATAATGTAAGTCATATATAAAACATTCATTGGTTTTCTTCATTGAATAGGAGACAGTGTCATTATAGCTGAAATATTATGTCACAAGCAGGCATGTAGCCAGGGGGGGCTTAGGGGGCTTCAGCCCCCCCCCCTGAAATTTTCAGGGTGGTCCGCGAGAAGGCCTTACTGGTACATTATTTAAACTGTTATGTTTATTCATATCATGATCTGGTCACCATGCTCATTATATCCCACATTCATGGGGTTATTGGGATAACAATATAAAAGGTTTGGTAGGGTAGTCCCTCTCTTACTCAGACTCAGCCCCTCCCAAAGCAAACTCAGCCCTCCCCGAATCAAAATCTTGGCTACGGCCCTGGTCACAAGTAAGAAATAATGACAGTAAATGTAGCGGATCGAGTATTGGAATTCAATTCTGGAGACCAGGGTTCAAAGTTCCACTCAGCCAATGAAACTCAAGGGCAGACCTTGGGCAAATCACACCCAAAGAGCAAATCCTGGTGAGAAAATCCCTCGATTATTTTGCTTAGGGTCACCATACATCAGAAACTACTTGAATGCACAGAACAACACCCACCCGTTTGTTTTAAATGGCGTTTTGAGGGCATTTATAGACATATTTCAACATTGTTCTGGTTTTAGGCTGTTCTCAATCATAAGGGGGGGGGGTAGACAAAAGATGCAAAAAATGACAAGTCATGCTATTAAAAAATTATATCAAGTAAGGACAGATTATTTCTGAAACAAAATTGACAAGTAACAGTAGTTAATTATTTTCAGTAATATTCCAGACCGTGATAAAGAGCCAAAGAAGCCACCAAACCAAAGGACAGAAGATGCAGGATAATATTTACCCAGGTTTGGCTGAATTGTGAAGTAAAGTGACCCCTCAGGCAGCAGATTCTGGAGGGTGGCCAGACACCAAGGCCTTGGAAGAGAGAGCAACGCATGGACCATGTGGTCTGCATGGAGTGCCCTTTAAGATATCTTGCTGCCCTTAAATCACTGGGGGAAAAAGGTTCGCCTGCCAGTCTGGCCGCTTTTTCTGTCTGGGAGAGAGGCACTATTTTGGCCCCACCTGCACTGCTATATAATGCAGACTCATACAGGAGCCCCCAGTGGTGCAGCGGGTTAAACCGCTGAACTGCTGAATTTGCTGAGGTTGGTGGTTCAAATCCAGGGAGCAGAGTGAGCTCCCACAGTTAGCCCCAGCTTCTGCCAACCTAGCAGTTCCAGAACATGCAAATGTGAGTACATCAATAGGTACTGCTTCTGTGAGAAGATAATGGCACTCCATGCAGCCATGCTGGCCCCATGACCTAGGAGGCATCTACGGACAACGCGCTCTCTTCAGCTTAGGAATGGAGATGAGCACCACCCCCCAGAGTCAGACATGACTTGACTTAATGTCAGGGGAAAACCTTTCCCTTTACCTTATGCTCATACAATCCAGATTGAACTGCATTGAACCGGACTGGTTAGTGTCTTATGTCATATATGTAAAAGAGTAAAAATAGTATAGTGTGTACTATACTGGACTTCAAGGAGACTTGACATTCTCCCTTTGAACCTTGATGCCTGCTGGGATACTGTAAGTGACTCAACATGCGTTCTTTCAGCCTAAGCAACTTCAAAGATTTATTGTAAGGATTAGTACGTAAAAGGGAATTATTATTATTACCCTAGTCCTTTGATTTTGTGCTTCTCAGTTTTGAGCCAGGTCTCCGTTTGTTTTGCTGTGCTATATTTGTACTACCGAGGATATAGTGTGTGCCAATTTGGATCTCGGAAGGAAGGTGGGAGAGAAAGATAGATTATGAAGATAATCATAATCATAATCATAATATGTGAATTATGTGTGATACATCAAAACCAGATTTGACTATGTATATAAGATGATGTATCACTGTCAAACTAAATATATCTATGCCATATGATTAGTGCCAATGAATGGGAAAAGTGAGGGTGCTAGTAAGTGAAGGGTGAATTCATGCAAGTATCCACTTGTCTAAACATACCCACTTCTCTGAGGAAATGAAGGGTGGTAGCAGCACACAGACACCTTCGCAATTTGTGTTAATGAAACAAGGAGCTTGCTGATCTTTTCAGGTTACCTGGCAGGTTCTGGTATTATTCCTTCCACTGATCATCCTTTTTGTGAATTTGTAGACTGCCATTTAGTTGTCATACCTGTTCAAACAGCATGATCTTAAATAGGGCTCCAATGCACCTACCTGAGAATAATTGTCATTGCACACAATAGGACTTGCCTCTGATTATAGTATTTATTTATTTATTTATTTATTTATATCCTTCCTTTCTCCCAACATGGCATCAATTTTTAAAATACCATTAAAAATGTTTCAGTACAGAAGTTCACGTCTCTCTCTCGCTTGGCTTTTCTTCGCGAAGGAAGATTCAGGAAGGACTCATCCCACACTTTCCACAAGCGCATTGATGATTCGGATCCTGCCCTTTGACGCTCTTTGTCAGACCCTTCGGTTGTGACCTGTCTGGCATGGGAGGCCCTACCAGAAGTTCATGTACAATTAAATCAAATGTATTTTTTTTAAATAATAAAAAAATGCTGTAGAGCTATTAATTATTATGTATTTATGTGAAACATTTATATTCTCACCCCACAGGGGACTCAGGGTGAAGCACAACATATATACGGCAAATATTCAATGGTGGGACATAAAACTATAAATATACACAAACATTAAAGTCACTTATATCTACTTTTAAATCAGCTGTTTAAAACCATCTCAAAACACCCATTATTACCTCATTGCACTGACCCAAAGGCTTAGTTCCACAGCCAGATCTTCACAGCCAGGACAGGAGAGAGGGGGTGATCTAATCTTTCCAGGAAGGGAGTTCCATAGCCGAGGGACAATCACTGAGAAGGTCCTGTCTCTCATCCCTGCCAAACGCGCCTGAGATGGTGGCAGGACTGAGAGCAGCCTGCCCCCCCCCCCCCAGAAGATCTTAGTCTTTGCAGTGGTTCGTAAAGGGACAGGTAAACTGGGCAGGGGCCATTTAGGGGTTTATACGCCAAAGTCAGGAAGTTGTTCCTAATGTTCAGGGGAAATTTCCTTTCCTGTAGTTTGAAGCTACTGTTCTGCATCCTAGTCTCCAGGGTAGAAGAAAACAAACCTGCTCCCTCCTCCCAATGACTTCCGCTCACATATACATGGCCCTCATCATGTCTTCTCTCAGCTTTCTCTTCTGCAGGCTTAAGATGCCTGCTTGAGCTTGATCAGTCCTACATTTGTTTGTTTGTTTGTTTGTTTATTTATTTATTAGATTTATCAACCGCCACTCGCAATTGGCTCGGGGCGGTTTACACTCAGAACAAAGCAATACAATAAAAGCGATAAAAACAGTTACAATAAAATACAATTTTTCCTGTGTATTAGGAAGAGCTCTCCTGCTTATTCTGCCTCGGACTTGTTTTCTGAAATCCTGCCTCCTGGCATCAATCACTCACAGGGTGGCAACCCATCCTTTCCCCTATCTGGCTAGCCAGGCTATGCCAGTTAGCCACTAACATATGTGATGGAGAATGATGGAAATGCCAGCTGTGGGATCAAAATGGAGCTGAGCCGATGCTCTCTTTTAATTCTTTTAATCAGAGTTCTTTACCTGAGTCAAAATATGAGATCCCAAGTTAGGGCATGCAGTCCTCATAATTATGCATTTATGCATAACTTCCTGACATTTATGGGCATAATTATGCATTTATGAGCAACCTTCTGACAATTATAGCTTCAGTGCTGACATTCTTGGAAGCATATAAGGAACAATGCCTGCTGAGGCTGCAAGAAATCAGGAGGGTGGTGGAATGTGGCTATGGCCACATCTCAGTCTTCTTCTGGAAAAGCTTCGTTCCAAAGCTATGGCGTGAGTTCAAACAAAGTAACTTTTCCAAGCTCTGTTCAGAGATAGGACCTCATCACACTAATTTTAACTGCATCTCCCATAATCCGTACAGTTTATCCTAGTTGGGATTTACAACCTTGTAGTCCATTCCCAACATCTCCTCCTCTTGCAGAAATACAATGGAGTTAGCCTTATTGCGGACTGATATCTTCTCCGCTTGATTGGATGACGGAGCCGCAGTGTCATCCAATGGTTGGAGTGAGAACCCCTGAATCCCTGAGAGTTCCCAGCATTCATATACCTTTGGCTTTCTTCATGGGTTAGCTTCATAATCCGTTGCCCTTTGGAATCCCAAGCTGCTTTAACGAACATTTTATAATTACCCTTAATTAGTGAGGGGGCATAATTATATCCATTGTCAGGCACAAGCCTGTTTAAAGCTCCGGCGCCCAGAGGAATATGGAAATTCATGGGAAGGGTTTCTCTGGGTCTTGGCTACAGCTAAGCTGATAAACAGGCCCTTATACAGACATAGCGAATCTGAATACACACATGCACACTGCGCTGAACTGAAGCTGAACTGAAGCTCTGCAGCAGAGGGAATCGGGAGCAGCCAGGGCCAACCCAAGACCTTAGGCTGCCTGAGGCAATGGCCAGGATGCTCCACTTCAAGAACTGACTATCAAACAGTACTAGATAAGATTTCCCTCCTCCTTGTCCTTGTTGTTGATATCAGAGGTGACCCCCCCCCCTTCCCTGGGCTCTGTAGAAGATAGTTTAAAACCAAGGGATTCATAGTTTTTCCAAGAACACTAGGCCAGAAGTGATCCCATAATCCCCTATCTGTCCCCCATGTGGGAACCTAAGGCTCTTTCCATGGCCCCATGGTCCCACATGACAATGCCCATGTAACCCACACTTTATGAATACACCGTTATTTTTCTTTTGCATTACTCTTATGGACTTTTGCTAATTCCCAAAGACTTTTGCCTTTATTTCCAGGACCCCTTGGGCTATCTTTTATGATCCTAATAAACTGTACTTTCCTCTTTGACGGGAGGGGGAAGATTGGTCAGAAATGATATCTTCCCTATGCCTCAATGTATTCCTCCTTGCATGCTATTTTCCCTTGTGTGTTTTCCATGTTTGTAATATTAAGAAAAATTGAAATGCCACTAGGAAGTCATTTTGTCTACATGACTTCTAGCTCCCTGAGATTGCCAGCTGTATTCCTGACAAATCTGTGATTCAATCACCCATCCACAAGCCCTATTTGCATGACAATAGCAAAAGCCAGCTTTTTCCAAAGGGTCTTTCCCCCTTGGGCCAGAACTGGTTTCTGCTAATCAATAGACAAAGGCTTCTGAGATTCGTCTACCTTTGTGCCATTGATTAATAGGCAAAACTATTTCTATATTTCATAAACGGCCACCTCTATCAGCCTCAGAAACTGGTACATGGCTACAGCTTCTTCATTTGTTTACCATCCAAAGAACTGAGACCCTGCAGCAATATATTAATCTGTGTCTATCAAACAGAGAAAAACACAGGTGAGGACACTTGGATCATCAACCAAAAGACAATAGAATTGCTCAGCTCGAGAACAGGAGGGTTCTTGCTGAACACTTGGGCACTTTACATATTTAATCTCATCAAAATGTTTTTCTGCCTTCATTGTTCTACTCATCGCCCACCTCTTCGCCCTCATTGGCTGGAAACCGGAAGTGGACTGGGCTCCCATTGGCTAAGACGCAGCCAGCCAGCAAGATTCCATCCAATCAACACAAAGCTGGTCTGGGGGCGGGAAGTGGGAAATTTGAATCTGTAACCTTATAAAAAGGCATGTTTTTCCAATGTAACCTTTATGTCAGCATGACGAATGATTGCGGCTGTCATCCTTTCCATCTGGTCTGAATAAACATCTCAGTGGTACTCCTTCAACTTGGTGAGCTTTTTATTGGGAAATTCTAGGGAAAATTGGGGTTGGGCTTCCTTTCTCACCAGGGTTAATATGGATCCTCTATGGTGGATCTGGTTGGTCTGCCTTCATGGTAAGACCCCCCAAATTCTGTTTGATAACATTGCCATGGGAGTTAAAGTGGAATCATTCAGCAATAATTGTTTAGGGTGCAAGAGTCAATTGAAGACAAGCTACAACATTTCATACCTGACCGGAAACCCACAGAAATGACTGTTGCTTCTCTCTGGGATGCTCTTTTGTACACATACTTGCCCTTCAAATTGTCAACGAAGACCCCTCATACACTGCCATATAAAATCCAGATTATCTGCTTTGAACTCGATTATATGGCAATGCAGACTCATATAATCCAGTTCAAAACAGATAATGTGGATTCTCTGCTTTGACAATCTGGATTATATGGCAGTGTAGAAGGAGCCGAAGATAGATTTGTGATTGTTATATAGCACTATTTAAAAAAAAACCCCTACGGGTCTTTCAAAAGAAACTTTTCATTGTAAGTCATGAAAGAAGGTCTTTGTATGCTCATCTTGCCAAGTATATTAGTGTCAGTTTTCCCCAATCAGGCCCTTCATCTTTAATATCTATGTATGCTATTTAAAAATCTGAATGTGCCAGAAAGCAGGACTGATAGATTTCATAGAATTAACTATTTAGAAGAGGCCTCATGGCTCATCAAGTCAATACAAAATCCACCTAAACACTAGAAATAACTTCCTGGCAGTAAAAGCAGTTCGGCAAAAACTAGATGGCCATCTGTCAGAAGTGCTTTGATTGTGTTTTCCTGCATGGCATGGGGTTGGTCTAGATGCCCTTTGGAGTCTCTTCCAACTCTATGATTCTAAGATTCTGTGAGCCAAAGCTCCCCAGAAATATAGCTGTCCAATTTCTCTTTGAATATGTCCAGAAAAGGAGACCCTACCACTCATTCCCATTGTCAAGAGGGTCCGTCTAACATTCAGTCAGAATCTAACCTCTTGTAACATAAAACCATTAGACCTGGTCCTAACCTCCGGGGAAACAGAACAAGCCTAATCCTTTCTCTCTGTGATGGCCTTTTAGGTATTTAAAGAGTGCAGTCATATAACCCCAGTGTCTCCTCTCCTCCAACCTGAACAGGCCCAGCTTCTACAACATCTCCTCATATGTCTTGTTCTCCATAACTTTTATCACCCTTGTTGCACTTCTCCAATTTATCTACATCTTAAAATGAGGCACTAAGAAAATGAAGGTCTGACCAGTGCAGAATACGGTAAACTATTACTTTCCTCAGTTTGGAAACTATCTTTCAATACATGCAGGCAAGGAGCCACAGTGGGTTAAGCCCTTGTGCCTGGTGAACTGCTGACCTGATTGTTAGCAGTTTGAATCCCGAGACAGGGTGAGCTCCCATCTGTCAGCTCTAGCTTCCCATACAGGGACACGAGAGAAGCCTCTAACAGGATGGTAACACGTCTGGGCGTCCCCTGGTCAACGTCCTTGCATACGGCCAATTCTCTCACACCAGAAGCGACTTGCAGCTTCTTGGGTGGCTTCTGACATTATTTTTAAAAATTAATGCAGGCTAAAATAGCATTCATTTTCTCTGCGGCAGCATTATGCTGCTGTCTCATATTCAACTTAGGCTCAACAATAGCCCCAGGGCCTTTTTTTGCCTACAATGTTGCTGATTCATGTAATCCCCATTCTTTATCTGTGCATTTGATTTTGGGGTCCTAAAAGTACAATTTTGCATTTGTCTCTATTGAATTTCACATTATTATTTTCATCCCAATTTGCTGGGTTCATCAAAGTCCTTTTGAATTCTATTCCAGTATTCAAAGAAGTTAGCCACTCCTCCAAGTGTTATATCATCTGCAAACTTGATAAGAATCCCCTCCACTTTATCATCTAAGCCAGTGTTTCCCAACCGCTGTGCCGCGGCACACTAGTGTACCGCGGCCGATCGTCAGGTGTTCCGTGGGAGAAGGAGGAGGCTGCTATGGCTGCTGCTGCTGCTGTTGTCCCATCCTTCCCCTCAGAGCAGCGGCGGCGGCGGAGGCCGCTTCCTCCATACCCCGGCCCACTCTTTCCCTCGCACTCGCTCAAGTGTGAGGCGAGGGGGCAGCTCCTCTGCACAGCCGTGCCTTCCTCTCGCTCACGCATGCTCTCTCTCTCTCTCTCTACCGCTGTAGGCCAAAACATCATGGAGGAGGGGAAAGGGTGGGGACTGTTTAGAGCGCTGTCGGCCCCGCCCACTTTCCTCGCATGCGCTCCCTAAGCCTAGGTAGCCATCCCCACCCCCCAACCCCTCCTAGAGTGCTAATGGATGCTGCTGCTTGCGGGGGAAGGAGTAGGAGGAAGGGCCAGTAGAGAGGCTGAGGTGAGCAGAGGTAGGTTCGGAAAGGGGTGGAGTGTCCCCCTCCCCATGAGGAAGAGGCCTGTCCATCATTATTTCAGTCCACAGTGCTCTCTGGGTGTAGGTGAACTACAACTTCCAAATTCAAGTCATTTCTGAAGCAAACCCTTTCAATACTTTCTGTTGGTAATGAGAGTTCAATATGCCAAGTTTGGTTCAATTCCATTGTTGCAAGAGTTCAGGATGCTCTGTTTGTGTGTTAACTATAAATACCAGAAACTGTAACTCCCAAATGTCAATGTCTATTTTTCCCAAACTCCATCTGTGTTCACATTTGGGCATATTGAGTATTCATGCCAAGTTTGGTCCTGATCCAACATTGTTTGAGTTCCCAGTGCTCTCTGGATAAAGGTGAACTACAACTCCAAAACTCAAGGTCAATGCCCACCAAACTCTTATAGCATTTTCTCTTGGTTATGGGAGTTCTGTGTGGGAAGTTTGTGTCTTTCTGCCATTCCTGCCAGGACATCTATGTTGTGTTCATCGAAACAGGCCCAGGTTTCACACTAAATGTATAAATACATTTAAAAACATATTAACTATATGTATTACTGTGTTAGAGTGTCATTTTGGTTGGTGGTGTGCCCCAGGATTTTGTAAATGTAAAAAATGTGCCGTGGCTCAAAAAAGGTTGGGAAACACTGATCTAAGACATTAATTAAAAGTAAGCATTGGCTCTAGGGTAGAATGCTAAGGAACTCTTGACCTCCTTGCAGTTTTAAGCACAGCCATTAATGATAAGTCTCTGACCATACTTTTCAAACCAATTATGGATCCATCTGACAGTGTTCCCATCTGTTCCACATTTAATCAGTTTGCTAATCAAAATATTGAGGGACCTAAATAAACACTTTATGAAATCCTGCTGAATAGCATTCCCGTCATGCACTAAATTAGTGACCTTATAAAAAGGTTTACAAGATAAGCTTAGCAAGATTTCTTATTGATAAACCCACTTTGGCCCCTTCTGATCATTGCCATGTCAGCAAAATACTTGCAAATAGGTCCCTGTATAATCTGTTCTCTTTTTTTCCCCCTAGTATTAAAGTCAGGCTGATGGCTCTGTAGCTTGCTGGGTCTTAATTTGAGTCTTTTTTGGACAGAAGATTTATTTAAAATGATGGCAAGTGCTTCTGCTAGCATGTCAACACATGTTCCTGCAGTACTCTTGAGATGCATTTCATCTGACCATTCAAACTTGAACTATGTGATTCCTGGTTTTTATCAGTCTTGATTTGCAACCCATATTCCTTGCCAAGGAGTGTGTTAATGCAGTGATTTTCAACCTTTTTTGAACCGCGGCACATTTTTTACATTTACAAAATCCTGGGGCACACCACCAACCAAATGACACAAAATGACACTCTAACACAGTAACTTGGGGACTACCTGTATGTTTTCTGGACCCCTCTTGTTCATAACTTGGGGACTGCTTGTATGTTTTGGAGGCCACTTTGTGTTCCCCTCAGAGCGCCTCCTCCTCCTCCTGCTTCCAGCTCTGAGGCCAGGAGAGCAGGCCTAGGCGGGGTCTATTTCTCTTCCTCCCTTTCCCTGCCTGCCTTCCTTCCTGAGGAGAAGGGGGCATAGCGAGAGAGCGGGAAGATGGCGGGGCCAGGCGCTGACGGGATGCAGCAAGGCTGAGTGGACAAAGAGGAGGCCACGCTGAGGGAAAGAGAAAAAGGAAGGAAGGAAGGAAGGAAGGAAGGAAGGGCAGCAGACTCCCAGAGGCCTGGGCGGAGGAGAAGGAGGATGAGCGCGGCGCAGCGGCATCACTGCTGCGCCTCCCCCGCCAGAGCCTCCCGGCTCGCTCGCCCCGCTGAGTCCGGGCTGGAGGTGGCTGGGCCGTGGGGAAGTGCAGGCCACATGGCCAGAGGAGGAGAAGGCAGGAGGAGGCGGCAGCGGCGCGGCGGAGGCGGCAGCAGGGCCATGCTGTGGCTGAGTGGGGGGCCACAGAGGAGGCAGCAGTAGCAGCCCCAGGCTCAGCCCCAGCCGCAGCAGCCCCAGGCTGGCATGAGACAGGCGGGCAGCGGGCAGGTTCCAATTTCCCACGGCACACCTGATGATCGCTCACGGCACAAGTGTGCCACGGCACACCAGTTGGGAAACACTGTGTTAATGCATGGAAACACTCAATCCCCTTTTGAGGAAACAACTGAAGCAAAGTAAGTATTCGGCAGTTCAGCCTTTTCGTTGTGATCTATTACCATTTTACATCTTTGCTGAGCAGCGGCCCATTGGATCATTGGGGTTCTCTCATTATACAAGTACTTGCATTTTGCATCTTTGAGATTTCAAGACCTGTATCTAAAAAGTATAATCTAACATCTTGTTTTGGGTTGATGTCCCACAGTGCTGTTTTATTTCTTTTACAGATATGTGTTCTTAATGAGTTTCAGCACGTTGTCAGTGACATCCTGGATGTGTGCACCAGGAACAGCATACTTCCTGATTCATCGTCAAGCTCTACACTTCTGAGCAATTAATTCCCTACTATCAGCATCTTTGTTTTCTTCTTGCTGCAGTTAGTGATCAAGTAGACGCCTTCCTTGGCTTGCAACGTCCCCTGTTACTGATCTCCTGTTTGGGTGTCCTCATCACAATTAGACTCAGGAACGTGTAGGAAGCAATTGCTTAATTGAATGGCTGTGAATCCTCTGTGTATAGTCTGCTTCTGAGAGTGAATGCGATTCAAGAGATTGTCTGGCTGAGTATCTTAATACCTTTAGGAACGGTGAGAAACTGCAGGATTGTTCATGTAATTGCACCCCCGAGTGGGGGACTTGCCTTGACTGTGTTAGTTCAACTTATAACTTGGCTACTGAAAAGTTGAGAATGGTCTGGAAATGCTGGAAACGTACTCAGTTACCAGCCAACACTGAGAATACTCTTCATTGAATTAAACGGCCACATTCAGGACTATTTGTTTGTTGGCAGTAGTCAAAATAGTTTTTCATATGGACGTCTTGTGACCTTTTTTTTAAAACTATAGTAATTATTCTCTGCCATTCATGAAGTCCAGGCAGGGAGTGACGCTGTTTATGTACCCAAACACTCCACCCATCACTTGCAAAAGGAAATATCAGCAGCCTTGGGAAGCCCCAAGGTTTGTAGAAGGAAAAAGGGCCTAAAAGGGACAAGACAGCATGACTCCTGTACAACGCAACATGCAAAGTAGTTGCAGAATATGGGCTGACTATTGCAGCTTGATGGGACTGAGCATTGAGCAAAATAACTTGCTGAAATGCTTCAGACAGCTTTTTAAAAGCCCAGGAGCGCCATCAAGTAAACATGGCCATGCACACACATCGCCCGGTGCCTCTTTCATGTTCATTAAAGCCACTAAGTGATCCTGGGTGAGTCACATACTTTCAGGCCCAGAAAGCTCTGTGATATGTTCACCGTAAGTTGGAAATGACTTGAAGGTGCACAAAACAACACATTGATTGTACTACAATGTTTGAAAACCACCTTTCATCTTCAAGAGTACGGGCAAAATACTAACATCGTAGTAAATACTAAAAACTCTGAAACAGGACTTCACTGGAAAGTAAAGCAGGAAAAATAATAAAACAATGAAAAAAAGAGAAAGCCTTGGCCCAACAAAGAGGTTTCAAGTTGGCTCTGTGTACCAATTGCCTTTTGCAGTTCTAGTTCGTTTTCTCTCTACGGGAAATGTGTTATACAGCTGGGAAGGAATAAGAAATTGAGATATATAGTCTTTCAAGATCCTTGAAGAAATGCCTTCCACCATTATGTTAATCAGGGGATGGAATTATGACCCCTCCCCCATTTATTGGGGTTGCGGTCCAACATCTCGAAGGTTGATATGGGGAAAATGTGCTGTCTTGCAATTGTGCTGATCCCAAGACATTGCAAATTTTGAGAAGTGGTCTGGACTTGGTCTGGACTTGGAAATTTTTTATATGTGAAATCCACTGCCAAAGACAACTTCCCAGATCTAGTTTGACACATCATATCCAGCACAATGAACTTCAGAGGCTGAAGTACACGTGTTGGACAGCCCATAATAAAACTTTAGTCTGAATTGTGTCTGTCTATACTTGTCCCTTCATATCCATGGGAGCTACATCCATATATTCAAAGGACTAAAGCTTGAAAAACATTATGAAACAGGCCTTACTGTGCCAAGCACTGTGCTGATGTACAGGCATACCCGGATGTAGACTACCATCACTTCACAGATCCTCAGGCTCTCCCTGGCACTCATTTGACTTGTTTTGTTTTATACCAGGGACAGGGGCGGATTTTAACGGTATGTAAAGTAAGCGGCCGCTTACGGGTGCCACGTGGCCAGGGGCACATCCAGCCCCGGCCGCCAGGTTCGGCGCATGCCACGACATTGCTGCGGGCCAGCGCGCGGGCGTAACTCCAGGTGGTCGGAGTTGCATGAGGTGGAAGGTTCCGCCCCGGCTGCAAAACGTTCCTCCATCCTTTTCGGCCTCTTTGAGTGCACTGCAGCAATGGCACATGCACGGAACTTTCGCGCATATGCCTTAGTTGCAGCGCGACACCAAGTGGTCGGAGTTACGAATCGCACTCCAAGAGGCCGAAAAGGACAGAGGAATGTTTTTGCAGCCGGAGGCGGGAGGCTCCGCCCCGGTTGCAAAACGTTCTTCCGGCCTTTTCGGCCTCTTGGGAGTGCGATTCGCAACTCCGACCACCTGGTGTCGTACTGCAACTAAGACACACGCGCACAACTAGCTGGCCCTGTGCATGCGCACACTGGCCCGTGTGCGCACTAGTTGGCCCTGCACATGCGCACCAGCACACATGCGCACCCAGCAAGAGGCCAGAGCGAGGGGCGCCAAAAGAATGTTCGCGTACCATTGTGAATTACCTTCGTCCGGGCGATCATCAGGTGTGCCGCGAGAAAAGCTCTCTGCCCCCCTTCCTTCCCCCCTCCTCCTGCCGAACTCTTGCTGCTTGGGGGAGGAGGAGGAAGGGCCGGGCGGCAGCGAAGAAAAAGAAGGGGCCGGGGCGCCGCCTCCTTCAGCCGTTTCCCCAGCCAGCCTCCAATCCGCCATGACTCCCACCATGACTCTTGCCCCTCGCTCACTGAAGCTGCGCAGAGGAGGAGCCCTGCCCACTGAAGCCCATCCACCGCTCATGCTCCTCCTCTGTGGGAGAGCTGAAGCCGGGGGAGGGGGCTCACACAGCTTTGCCAGACTTGAGGGGGCAGTGCCAAGTCGGCGGTGGCAGAGCCAGCACAATGCTGGCTTGGCACTGCCCCCTCAAGGCTGGAGAAGCTGTGGGAGAGCTGAAGCCGGGGGAGGGGGCAGGGCATGGTGTGGCCTGGCTCCTCCCCCTCCCCTGGCTTTGGCACTCCCAGCAACTGCTCCCAGCAGGCCACCATCCCCCAGCCATTCTTTACTGTGTTAGAGTGTCATTTTGGTTGGTGGTGTGTCGGATTTTTTTAATGTTAAAAGTGTGCCGCAGCTCAAAAAAGGTTGGGAAACACTGGTCTAGAAGAGCCTTTAGCCCACACTGCCATATATTCCAGCTCAAAGCAGATAAGGTGGGATTTTATTCAGCTGTGTGGAAAGGGGTCCCAATTCCACCTTGAAGGACCCCACAGACTTGAGCCGTGGCAGTTCCAAGCCGCTTTAATTCCACAGTGTAGACGAGACGCATGGGGCACCCACCGACTGCCAGTTCCAGGCGGGAACCCAGTCTTTGCCCCTTCTCTCTCTCTCTCCCCCCGGTCTGACTCCCTACACCTTTTCTTTCAGGAGCCTCAAACTTCCTCGGGGCCTGATTGGCTGAAGGCGGAGAGCGAGCGAGCGGGCGGGCGGGCGCGCGCCTCCTTGCTCGCTTGCTGCCCGCCTATCTTTCTTTCCTTGCCTTGTGGCTCCCTTGTCTGCGCGCGGCGCGTGGCTTGTGTGCTTTCTCTCTCTCTTTCTCTCCTTCCGCGCGCGACAGGCTTTCGGGCTGGAGTTTGTCGTTGTCTTCTTCTCCTCCTCCATAGAAGCCCTTCGGTGAGTGGGTGAGTGAGCGCACTTCTTAAGAGCTTGGGTTTCCAGGCTCAGACGCGTGGCGCGCCTGCTTGGCTTTCCGCCCCTTGCAACTGGGGCGCGCGGTTGCATCAGCCTCTGAAGGAGGAGGAAAGGGCGGGAGGAGGGGGAAGGGGAAGAGACCCTTTCTCCCCAGCCCTGTCTCCCTCCCTCCCTGTCGCCCCCTTCACCCGGGGCCCAAGCCTCCCAGTCAGGGAGAAGCAAACTTTTTGGGGCGTGGGGCATGCTGCGGAGGCTGCAGAGGCAAGGGAAGAAGAGAGGCAGGGTCTTGGGAGGGGGGCTTGGGAGAGGTCTCTGTCTAAACCAGAGGAGAGGAGGGAGGGGGCGAGGGAGGGAGGGAGTCCCTTTGGGCTCTGCTTTCTTAGCCTCTGCCACGTGGGCTGCTCAGAAAGCGGGCAGGAGGCGCACCTACACTCTACAGCAGGCCTGGGCAAACTTGGGCCCTCCCTCTCTCCAGGCCTTTTGGGCTTTCAACTCCCACCATTCCTAACAGCCTCCAAAACACCTGGAGAGAGGGCCCAAGTTTGCCCAGGTCTGCTCTATTGACTCACTGTTGTTGTTGTTTACTTGATTTCTATCCCGCCTTTCTCCCTAGAGCAGTGTTTCCCAACCAGTGTGCCGTGGCACACTAGTGTGCCGTAAGCGATCATCAGGTGTGCCGTGGGAAATTGGCATTCTCCCCCCTCCTAGCAGCCCCCTCATAGGTTTCCAACAAACAAATTGAGCTTGGAAATGTGTGTTTTTTTCTTGTCCGGCTGACTAGGTACAATTGTAACTATTCAGTTTTGAAATTGCAAATAACTTTTTTTTTTAAAAGTCGTAGAGGGCTGAAATTTCGTGACATCTCTGCAGTTTTGGTCCGGAATATATTGGCCAAATTTCAATAACATATCTCCACCCCCTTCCAAGATAAGGGGTCGAGATATTTTTGCATCCGTAACAAGCTGCATAGGTACAAATAGCATTATCTTTAAAAAATATATAATTCTTTTTTCCTTGCATTATCTTCATTCAAAATATATGAGGGTACATTTGTACCTATGCAGCTTGTTATGGATGCAAAAATATCTCGACCACTTATCTCGGAAGGGGGTGCAGATATGTTATTGAAATTTGGCCAATATATTCCGGCCCAAACCGCAGAGATGTCACGAAAGTTCAGCCCTCTACGACTTTTCAAAAAAAAGTTATTTGCAATTTCAAAACTGTATAGTTACAATTATACCTAGTCAGCCGGACAAGGATTTTTTGAGTGTCCCTCCCCCCCCCCCCCCAGGGATTGTTTATAACAGCTTCATGACAACCATAGTTAACTGGAAGCAAGTTTCACTCAGGGTGAAATTTCGCAAAGGTCTGGAGAACAAGCTCTATGAGGAGCGGCTTGAAGAGCTGGGCATGTTTAGCCTGAAGAAGAAAGGGCTGAAAGAAGACATGATAGCCATGTATAAATATGTGAGAGGAAGTCATATATATGTTGTGTTCATCGAAACAGGCCCAGGTTTCACACTGAGTGTATAAATACATTTAAGAACATATTAACTATATGTATTACTGTGTTACAGTGTCATTTTGTGTCATTTTGGTTGGTGGTGTGCCCCAGGATTTTGTAAACATAAAAAGTGTGCCGCGGCTCAAAAAAGTTTGAAAAACACTGCCCTAGAGGGACTCAAGGCGGTTAACCAAGAAACATACCTAGTAAACATTAAAGATACATTAAAAATCCAACCAACAAGCATTGTGTGTGTGTGTGGGGGGGATACAAAAGTCAAAATAATAATTAAAAAACTTTATTTCCAACTTGCATCCATCTCCCCAAAGGGGACTCGGAGCGGCTTACATGGGGCCGTGCCCGAACAACAAATCACAAAAAAATATCACAAACATCAGAAAACAATAAACACAATAAAAGCAATCACCATAATAAAAAAATACATCTATGAAAACACAGCAACATAGGTGAATCTAAAACACAACAAGAGGGCGAGCCACATGTACATATAAAATGTTTAAAAACTCGGGGGAGATAACAGTAGTATCAACACATAAAGGGTCACATAGGGGGGAAAGGTCCCACCAAAAACGGGGGCATGGGGGTCTAATCTCCAAATACAAGAAATACCATGCAAAGCTCCCCTCCCTAATACAGTTAAAATAGTGTCAGAAGTATAATTAACATTTCAAATAAAACTCTCCTCCCAGATACAGTTAAAATGCAATAAATGCCATTAAAATCACACACACAGCCACCCAATACAATTAAAATATAAGAAACACATTTAAAATTACATACAAAGCAGTCCAATACAGTTAAAGTGTGAGAAGTGCCTTTAACTTTACATACAAAGTCCCCCATCAGGCATGTAGTGGGGGGGGGGACTTGAGGGGCTTCAGCCCCCCCCCCTTCCGAAATTCTCAGAGTAGTCCACAAGAAGGTCTTACTGGTATATTATTTAAACTGTTACGTTTATTCATATCATGATCTGATCACTATGCTCAATATATCCCATATGCATGGGGCTATTGGGATAAATGGTTCTGGTCCAACTTACTTGTCCGAACGCATCTCTCCCTATGAACCATCAAGATGCTTAAGATCATCCGGAGAGGCCCTGCTCTCGGTTCCGCCTGCTTTGCAGGCACATCTGGCGGAGACGAGAGACAGGGCCTTTTCACTGGTGGCTCCTCGGCTTTGGAACTCCCCCCTGGCATTTCGTAAGATCGGCCCCCTTCCCCCTGGCATTTCGTAAGAAAGTCAAGACTTGGCTGTTCAAGCAAGCATTCGCAGATGAACTTTAATTAATCAAGATCAAAGGATTAATATGATGAAACGGAAACCGATTTTAAGATTGTGGAGCTGTGATTTGTATTTTGTAGTTTTAATTGTTAATTTATATGGTTTTATATTATTGTTTTATCTTATGATGTGTTGTATGTGGGCACTTGCTGCCGCTTGTTCACCGCCTCGAGTCGCCTTCGGACTGAGAGAGGCAGTATAGAAGCATAGCAAATAAATAAATAATGATACAAAAGGTTTGCTAGGGTAGACCCTCTCTCACTCAGACTCACCCCCCCCCAAATCAAAATCCTGGCTACGGCCCTGCCCCCCCCATGCAGTTAAAATGTGATAAATACTTTTGAAATTGCATACAAAGCCATCCAATACAGTTAAAAATAGCATAAAAACCCTCAATACAGTTAAAACCCAATAAATACCATTAAAATTACATACAAAGCCTACCATAGAATTTTTAAAAACCTTTAAAATACATACAAAACGGTCCAATGCAGTTAAAATATGTGAAATATATTTAAAATTATATTTCTAAAGCACTCAATTTAGTTAAAAATGAGAAATACCCTTAGAATTACATATAAACCCGCAATATAGTTAAAATACCATTAAAATTACATACAAAGCCCACCACAGAATTTAAAAAACCTTTAAAATACATACAAAGCTGCCCAATATGCACAATAAATTTAAAATTATATTTCTAAAGCCCTCCAATATAGCTTAAAATTACATATAAACCCCCAATATAGTTAAAATCCAATAAATACCATTAAAATTAAATACAAAGCTGACCAGATAAACCTACACATAGATACAGGTTGAGTATCCTTTGTCCGAAATACAGGGGGCCAGAAGTGTTTCGGGATTTTGGAATATTTGCATATAACATAGGGCCCTTCCACACAGCCATATAACCCAGAATATCAAGGCAGATAATTCACAATATTTGCTTTGAACTGGGTTATCTGAGTCCACACTGCAATATAATTCCAGTTCAATGTGTATTGTATACAGCTGTGTGGAAGGGGACATAGATATCTTGTGGGCGGGCCCCAAGTCTAGATATACAACATTATACAAAAATCCGGAAGGTAATTCTGTACACTATATTTTAATATTCAGTTTAATATTAATTATTGCATATTAATATTCATTAGCAATACAATTTATATTACATATGTAACATTTAATATATTTTGTTGTCGTGTCAGAAGTGACTTGAGAAAGTGCAAGTCACTTTTGATGTGAGAGAACTGGCCGTCGGGGCAGAGACGTTGCCTAGGGGACGCCCGGATGTTACATCATCCTGTGGGAGCTGAGAGTCGGGAGCTCACCCTGTCTCATGGATTCAAACCACTGACCTTCAGGTCAGCAGTTCAGCCAGCCCAAGGGTCTAGTCCATAGTTACAAATGAATGTAATATTTCATAATATTACTAGTCCAGCCACCCACATGGACAATTTTGGAATACAGGTAGTCCCCGAGTTACAAACACCCGAGTTACAAATGACTCACAGTAAAGAACAGGGATGAGACAACAGGAAGTGAGATAAATCTACCTCCAGGAAGGGAAATTCACTCCTGGAAGAGTTCTCCTGGAGAAAAGGTGTCTCCATTGAAGCTTTATCCCCAATCCTTGTTTCTACAACAAGCCAAATTTTTCAATATCCAGCTATGATAGGGACAGAAAGTGAGGTGAAATCCTTTGCACAGGCAGCAAAACAAACACCCTAAGGTGGTGTTAACCCTCCCCTATGCTACCCAAAGCTAAATGTATACATTTTATTGGCTGGAGTTACACTTAAAAACTTACTTCTTCTAACTTACATACAAATTTAGCTTAAGATCTAGCTTACAGAACCTATCTTAGTCATAACTTGGGGACTCCCTATATTGCAAATTTCAGAATTCCAGACAAGCGATGCTCAATCTATAGTAGAAAGGTTTTACAGAATAGGGACCTTGAGCTTATTTTTTGTGCTAAAAGTAGGCTAAAACATGCTCAGTGTAGGTGTATGCATGCATGAGAGAAGGAGTTGACAGGCAGTCACATGCACACGAAGAGAATTGTACTTAGACTGTTTAATTAACATAAGAGCCAAAATTCTGCAATAAAGAAATACTGAGATATTTTTGTTGCTACCTGCCCTCAAATTGACTTTGACTCATGGTGACCATGAATGAGAGGTCTCCAGGCTATCTATCCCATCATTGACAGCTCTGCTCAAGTCTTGCAGACAGAGAGCTTTGGCTTCATTGATGGAGAATATCCACATTAAATAGGGTCTTCCTCTTTTCCTTATACGTTAACAAATATGTTTATCTTTTCTGGTGAGTTGTCTCTTCTCATGATATGGCCAAAGTACAACAGTCTCAGTAGGCATTTGGGCGTGTAAAGAGACTTAAGGGTTGATTTGCTCTTGGACAGTGGTTCTCAACCTGTGGGTCCCCAGATGTTTTGGCCTTCAACTCCCAGAAATCCTAACAGCTGGTAAGGTGGCTAGGATTTCTAGGAGTTGTAGGCCAAAACACCTGGGGACCCACAGGTTGAGAACCACTGCTCCATTTGTTTGAATTTTTAGCAGTCTTCACTATCTGTACAAGTCTTCTCCAGCACAATATTGCAAAAGAGTTGATTTTCTTTTTGCCAGTTTTCTTCTCTGTCCAGCTTTCATAACTACGCATAGAATTTAGAAATCAAATTGCATGGGCCATTCTAAAGTTAGTACTATATATTTACACCTCAGGACCTTGTGTAGTTGCTTCATAGTTGCGCTTCCAAACGTTAGTGTTCTTCCAATTTCTTGACTACAGTCTCCATCCAGATTGATGACTGAGTCAGAATATATGTTGAATTATTTCACTGTCTTCATCGTTTTCTTGAAAGTTATGTAAATAATCTGCGGCTATTATTTTTTGTAGAAGACTTTATAGACGGTGTAGAAGTTGTGATTTTTTGTTGTTGTTGTCCCATGCAATTTTATTACTGAAGAGATACATGTCTCTAAAGAACATTTAAGGGTTTCCTCCTCTGAAAGTGAATTTGGTTACGTTGTTGCTGTCTGTCTTCAGATCATTCTGACTTATGATAACACTGTCACAGGGTTTTCTCTGCACAATTTTCTCAGACGGTATTGTGTCTTTGCCTTCCTCTGAAGCTGAGAAAGTGTGAATTGCTTAAAGTCATAGGACCATAGAATAATATGAGTTTGTCGAGACCACGTGGGCCATCTAGTCCAACCCCCATTCTGCCATTTAGGAAAAGCACAATCAAAGCACTCCCAACAGATGGCCACCAGCCTCTATTTAAAAGCCTCTGAAGAACGAGCCTTCACCAAACTGAGGCAGAGAGTTCCACTGTTGAACAGTTCCTATGGCCTAGACATTCTTCCTAATGTTCAGGTGGATTATCCTTTCCTGTAATTTGAACCCATCGCTCCAAGTCCTAGTCTACAAGGCAGCAGAAAACAATCCTGCACCCTCTTCCTTATGACATCTTTTGAAATATTTGTACATGGCGGTGATGTCTACTCTCAACCTCCTCTCCTGGAGACTCACTAAAATTACCCAGCTCTTTAAGCTTCTCCTCATAGGGTATGGTTTCTAGATCATTTTCAGCATAGCTTTCCTGGATTGAATGGAGATTTGAATTCTAGTTTCCCAGTTATAATTCACTACATCATGCTGTCTTCTCAGGGTTATTTGGAAGTTTCTATTTCTTTTTTCTTTCTCAACTTAGGGAAATAAATTATTTGATACAGGATAGTGAATGGGAGTGTCTTCCACATGTTCAGTGGGTTTGTTACATATCAGACTACATATAAATCATTAATATCCAAAGAAAAAGCTATATTCATTTGTTTTAGCGTTAAAAAGTATAAAGGAATTCATTAGCATCTTTAGACTTGAGCAGAAAGAAATTTCTAGCAATTTAACAACCAGGGCCCCTTGGTGGCGCAGCAGGTTAAACCACTGAACTGTTGAACTTACTGACAAAAGGTTGGCAGTTTGAATCCATGGAGCGGGGTGAGCTCCCGCTGTTAGCCCCAGCTTCTGCCAATCTAGCAGTTTGAAAACATGAAAATGTGAGTAGATCAATAGGTACCACTGCAGCAAGAAGGTAATGGCGCTCCATGCAATCATGCTGGCCACATGACCTTGGAGGTGCCTTCGGACAATGCCAGCTCTTTGGCTTAGAAATGGAGATGAGCACCAACCCTCAAAGTTGGACATGACTAGACTTAATGTCAAGAGGAAACGTTTACCTTTACTAACAACCTTCAGATACCATATCATATAATCTGGGTATTTGCAGTGCTGTGGAAAAAGGAATGTGTTAAGGCAGTGCACAGTTATGGCAAGTAAAATGTCATTCTTCAGATACCAGGATAGTTAAAAAGGCAGTCTGTGATAATAATTAGATTAGTTATGTTGTGCACTTTCTTCTAGAAGCACCAAATATTTTTGAATGTTTATTCTAATCTGGGTTATTGAGTGTGAGTAAAAAATTAGCAGGTGGTGTGTTCATCTGTATTAGTTAGTAGACAGATACAAGTGTATGTGGAAATATAGTTTTTGTTGCAAGACTGAACAGTCCTCCAGATATTTCTGGACTGCAGCCTCCATGGCTCTAGTTAGCAGAGGTGAAGGATGCTGGGAGCTGCCACCCACAAATATCTGGAGGGCCATTGATTTCCCATCCATGTCTAGATAATATAAGCAAGACTGCAACATATTATTCCTAAACACTTCATCTAAACAAACTTCCTCCTAGTTCTCTGCTCGCAATCACTACAACACAAATATGCATTGAAATGGTTACTCCTTATGACTGGAAAGACAGGTTAGTTCAAATATACCAGATTGTAGAATTTAATATGTATTATTTGATTCTGTACATGTGTACTCAGGGATGTATTCCCTATTTCTTTTGGTTGTCTGTGCAATACAATTATCATCCATTATGTTCAACATACCTCCCTTTCAATCTCATTCTTTCTGCTAACTTATTTTGGGGGAGATATGTGAACTGGGATATTACTTTATGTAAGTTGGATTGATAGTTGTAACTGTGGATAAATAGGACACATAGCTCCTGCCTGCTGAGGACTCCCATCAAACTTCAGCAGGTTTATTTGACAACTTGAGCAGCAAGGTTTATGGGGCAAAACCTGAGTCCCCTTTCTAGAATGACTGTTTAGACACAACATCCTTTCTAAATCTAGAAACGCTAGGATATATCATCCTTTAGGATGATTTGCTTGATACACATATTGCATAACTTTATTTGTTGCTTTCAGAATCCATCCTTTTTTTTTTTACTCTGGGAACACTTTTTAATGTCTTTCCACACCAATAAAAAGCCATGAAACATAATTAAGCTAAACTGGGGTGGGACATGGTGCAAATCAGATCTTCTTTTCACTCCTTACATACACACGCACACTCACAGATACACACAGAGAGTTTCTCCCATACAAGCACTTTCTGCAGGGCTGAGTCTGTTTATCTCTGTGATCCCCCATACCAATTATCGGCACTTTTGTTTCCACACTTTTTCATTTTCTCTCCTAGCCTTGCTCCGTTTCCTTCGGACCATGATTTAGGTTGGCTCTCCATTGTAGAATTAATGCAGTTTTGACATCACTTTAATTGCCATGGCTTAATGCTATGAAAACACAGAAGGTTGAAGGTCTTATGAAGTGAAAACTCCAATGAGTCCATAGCATTGACCCATGGCAACTGAAGTGATGTCAGACTGGACTCATTCTGCTGTGTATTTGAATCCTTGGTCTCCAAATAGGGAACTTACCTATTTTTTAATGTAGTTGTTTTCATTCTGTTTCCTGATTCTTAGGGCACTCCCACACAGCCCTATATCCCAGAATATCATGGCAGGAAATCCCACATCTGAGTGTGGACTCAGATTACCCGGTTCAAAGCAGATATTGTGAGATTTTCTGCCTTGATATTCTGGGATATAGGGCTGTGGGGAAGGGCCCTTAGAGGAGCAATGCCAAGATTTCGGGACTCAATTAGAAGAGTTCCTTCTTTATTAACATGCACCTCTCTCCTTGATGGTTTGCAGGTGGGTGTCCTAAGTTAATCACAGATCGTATGTTCTACATCGGTGGTTCTCAACCTGTGGGTCCCCAGATGTTTTGGCCTTCAAATCCCAGAAATCCTAGCAACTGGTCAACTGGTTGGGATTTCTGGGAGTTGTAGGCCAAAACACCTGGGGATCCACAGGTTGAGAACCACTGCTTTACATGTGTTAGGTCCCAGTTGCAATCTCCATCACCACCAGGAAGGACTGGGAAAGAATCCTGCTTCAAGAGGTAGAAAGCCACTGCTGGTCGTTTTTCACAATATTAAGTTGGATGAAACAGTTTTCTGACACCCAGGGCCCTTCCACACAGCCATATAACCCAGAATATCAAGGGAGAAACCCCCACAGTATCTGCTTTGAACTGGGTTATCTGAGTCCACGCTATCATATAATCCAATTCAAAGCAGAACATGTGGGATTTTATTCAGATGTGTGTAAGGAACCTTAGATGGTAAGGAGAATGTGTATGTCCTATTACTGTTTCCCATCCCACAAAGGGATTTACTCAGAGAGAAGTAATCAGACATGCAGATTATGCCTATATGTACCTTTCCGCATGTTAAATCCAAGATAGGAAGGGGAGGAAAGTCACATACTGTGACAGATTTCTTTCACCATTTGGGGGATTACATCAGTTGAAAAACATGTTAAACACGTTCTCTGACATCTTGACCTGCATTTTATGCCAGCTTGCCATGTTCCCATAAATGTGTTAACAAAGTGTCAAACTCAGTGATATACCTTTAGCAGAAACACTCTCCCAAAGTAGTGAAATATGTCTGTTCGTAATTTTTTTCATTTACATTTGTTGCCTTGATCACATAATTGTTCAGTGTCGCAGACAGAGCCAAACAAAGATGTGTAATCCATTTTTTAAAGAACTAGTGTTGAGCTGAAATTCAGACTCAAGTCCACACTAATTCATGGGTTTTGGACCGGGTGACTTAGGGCTAGTCATTTTCTTTAAGCTTCATGTACTTCACTGGGAGAGCACCAGCATGGCATAGTGGTTTAAGGGTTGGTCTGTGACTTGGGAGACCTGGGTTCAAAGCTTTGCTCAGCCATGGAAACCCACTGTGTGACCTTGGGTGCATCATACCTTTCAGCCCCAAAAACCTTTAGGTAACTTTGATTTCAGACTTCACTGAGGTGTAGTGAATATAAAGTGGGGATGAGGAAAGCTGTATATGGTTCTTTAAGGTCACTGGAGGAAAGACAGAATACCAAAGTAACAAAGACACAGCTGAATGTGAAGGTTGGCTCGGTTTAGAAGCGATGTGTGTCAGACAATAGAGATGTGTTAGATCTTTGGTCCAAGGCATAACTAGGCACTGCTGTCATCAAATGATGAGCCTCTGCATGTATAAAGGAGCCCTGACATGCTGTGAAGGCTTAGAAGCATTCTTTCCTCATCTCCACTGCATGTCGCTCTGCCTTTAAGTTTTTAAGCCCTGTTGATCAGAGCCAACTGCTCTCCTCCCCTTCACAGGCATGTTCTCCCTTTCCAGCGTCCTCGGCCAAGTCAGGATCATCTTGGAAGCCTTGTGAAGTAAGGGAATGTGTGTCTTATCAGCCATTTCCCTGAATCCCAGCAAGTGGGTAGATTTCAACCATAAATTAGAGCCTCCTGTCACTTCTTGCCCTTTCCTTTTTGACATTGGTTCCAATGCTGTGTGTAACGTACAGAGTGGTTATAAGCTTTCAAAATGACCCAGACCATGGCAACCCTATCATAATGTTTCCCCCCCACTAGATTTATTTAGAGATGTCGTTACTTTCCTCTGAGGTTCAAAGAAAGGAATGATTGTATGACCTGCCTAGTAGGCTTCCCATGGGTGCATGTACATTGTTGAATCAATGATATTTGCTACCAATTTGACTGCCATGACTCACTCCTATATAATCCTGGGAGTTGGAGTTTTGTGAGGCATCATCTGTGACAAAGAAGGCCAAAGTTCTTGGAAAATCTGTGTTTTCAAAGTGTTGAGCCATGGCTCTTAAAGTGGCATCAAGCCGCATCAATTCAACAGTGTAGATCAGTGGTTCCTAACCTGTGGTCCATGGACCACCAGTGGTCTGCAAGAACTAAAATATGGTCTGCGGCCACATTACACCATTGCATCAAGAGTGACTGGTCTTGTGAAACCCTCTTATAGTACCAAGTCTTATTAAATATGGTTTTCTGTGGGTGAGTAGATGGCAACTATTGGATGGCATATGTTCTGTCTCATAAACTAGAGCTGATGTGGTCTAGCCAATTCAATTTCCTGAATCAGCACCCCAAATAACCAAACTGAATCTAAAGTTGACCAAAAACTAATTTGTAACCCTTTTGGTACTAATATTAGCGTATGGTCCCTGGTCAAAGTGGTCCCTGTGCAAAAAAGGTTGGGAACCACTGGTGTTGATGTACTCTGTAACTGTTCCCCCATCTACGTTAACCATTTAATGTAGGTCAAAGCTAGCTTCAAACTGCAGCATGTAGACAACACCCATGAAAATGCATAAACAAAAGCTTTTAATGCACATCAGTGTTCTGTGATTTGTGTAATCACCATCCAAGCCTGAAATTATTTAAGGATTTCCTATGTTATCATCTGAACACTTATTTAATACCAGTCTGAAACAGACTTTAGCACTCAGTGTAGATGTGCCCTGTTGAGGGTTTGAACCCAGGTCTCCTGGAATGCTGGGCCAGTGTTCAAACCATATCAGTGTACTTACTGGCTCCCAACAAACAGAGACCACCTTGTTTTTAGTGCCGAGACGTGAACACTTCTCATGGGAAGGAGAAAGAGGGAGCAGCAATTCATTCTGGGTGTGTATGTGCTAATGAAACAGAGCTTGTCCTCACCACTGAGATTAAGGCCTCCCATTTTCCTGCTATTTTAGAGAGATCATTTCCTAGTACCATTTCTCTCCCCTTGCCTTCTTCCAGCATCTCCAGGTAAAGGTCAGGTACAGCTCATATGCACAGTATGAATGAGCCCACAATTATACTGGTTGGAAGGAACGGAAGCATGGAGAGGGATACAGCTGGAAGCTATTTTGGCATTCATGACAATAATGACTCCAGCTGTCTTTGTGTCCCCCCTTGGCTCATGTTAGTCTTTTCTCTGTGAGGACGTGGAGGAAGCAAGTAGGCCCTTCATGTGGGAAATTGCCTTTAGACAGCAGGGATTTGGGGAAGATGTTGGTCTTGGATCCTAGACAGTGGTCTGTTTTTGACAACATTGACAAGCCTTCTACCTCTGTGTGTTCTGTGCCTATGTGTGTTTTTCGACAGGCATGCATAAAAGCTGGCATATCTAAACTGGCCACATCATACGGAGAGAGGTGGTAGGATATTTCAGAAAACATTTACTTAAAAAAAAATAACGTGAAGGAGTTGGGAAATTTGCAAAGTGTCCAGGGAAGACGTTTGCTTTGACAGCGGCAGCTGTAGAATTTTGTAAATAGCCCTATTTAAGCTTCCTTTTATCATTATTATTACACGAACGGTGGCAGTAATCGAACTCTCAGCTGTTGCTTCTTGGAGGGAGCCATGACCCTGTGCCACCTGGCCTAAAATGATCTCACAAAATAATACAGTGTTATTCTCAGGAAGCATCACAGAGGTTGTTGTTCCTTTCTCTGGCATGTGAGTTGATACATATACACATAAATAGTGGGGACAGTGAGGATCTCTTTTGTGGGTGGGATTCAACACCTCCGATAGAGCCTTCAAAACAGACTAAATTTTGAAGTGGATTCATTACCCCCTGACTTCAGAGCTACCAGCCAACACTGCATAAATGGGAATGTGTATTGGAAGTTTGTACCATTAAATTATATTCTGAAAGCTAAATATTGTGCTATCAACATGTTAATTTTATGTACTTTTTAGTTCATTGAATGTCTCTACCAGTATCCTTAATATAGTTTAAGTTATTTGAAATTTTTGGGTTTTTTTCATATCAGGAGCGACTTGAGAAACTGCAAGTTGCTTCTGGTGTGAGAGAATTGGCCATCTGTAAGGACATGGCCCAGGGGATGCCTGGATGTTTTTATGGTTTACCATCTTTGTGGGAGGCTTCTCTCCTGTCCCCCCATGGGGAGCTGGAGCTGACAGGGGGAGCTCATCCGTGTTGTACCCGGATTCAAATCTATTGGTCTTCAGTCCTGCTGGCACAAGGGTTTAACCCAGTGATTCCCAAACTTTTTTTGGCCAACCGCCTCCTTTCCAGAATTTTTTTTACTCAGCGCCCCCCTAGAAATTATTTTTAATTTTAATAGCAATTAAACAGAAATATATATGTATTAATGTTTCTACCTTTTTTGTCAAATATAGTAAAGAAAGGTAAATTAAAAACATTGAATTCCAGAAATGATCACAAAAACAGTATGTTGGGGGGGGGGGGTATGAGCAACGGATGATGGGATTTGCAGTACCTTCAGCCAATTCAGCTCTGACTTCCACAGACCACTAAGATCCCCATGAATGACAGATCTGGATCAAACGGCAAAGCCTGCCCGGGGATCGCGCGCTTGCGGCTGTGTCCCTGCGAGTTGGAATCCCTGAGCAGGCATTGCCGTGGAAACTGCAGCGCGTGCCTCCTTCCTCTCGTCAACCCCACCCATGGCGCAGTCCTGTGTATGGTCTCTTTCTTCCAACGTGGACGTCCTCGCAAGCGCGCGACCCTGCAAGCGGCAAGCCTGGCTCACGCCACTGCCCCCTTATAGAGGTTTAGCACCTGCCAAATTCTCCTGAGCCTCCCAGTGCCCCCCTTGCATTGCCCCACCGCCCACCAGGGGGTGGTACCGCCCACTTTGCTAACCACTGGTTTAACCTATTGCACTTGTAGCTAAAGCAATAAAAATGTAATTTCTAATCAACATGAAATGGGGTGGGACTTTCAGTTTAGCAATGATTACAGGACTATATACTTCCTGTCCTGAAAATTAGACTTAAAAGAAACGAGGTTGGGGGAAAGGCCCTAGTTTGCCAAGTTTTTGAGTCACAGCTTGCTCTTGTCACCCATTTTGAGATGCTGCTAGGCAGGCCACTGAGTTCAGCTTGGCATTTGCTCTTGCTTACCTGTAGCCATAGAGCTAAGGGGATGGCCTTACCTCTAGACTTCAGGTGTTTGTTATGGCTGTGTGCCTTTTTCAGTAGATTAGTCAACTAAAGCCTGAAACTCTGAATTTTTTTTTGTCAAACACAGTGGAATTTCTTGCTACTGTTTGCATCAAGTTGACCTTGACTTACTGTGACTCTATGAATGAAAGATTTCCAGGAGACCAAGCACCAACTGCTCTGTTATGGTCTTGCAAACTCAGAGCCATAGCTTCCATGATCAAGTCAACCCGGCTGTAGTCTGGTCTCCCTCTTTTTCAGCTGTCTTCCACGTTACCCTGTTTTCCAAAGAGTTATGTCATAGCTATCATATAGTATTGTATGTCCAGAGTATGACAGCCCCAGTTCAGTCATGTTAGCTTTCATGGAGAATTTGGACTCTGTTTGTTCCAAGACCCATTGATTCATCTTTTATAGCTATCCATAGTATCAATAAAACTCTCATCCAGCACTGCATTTCAAATGATACAGTAGTTTAATAAATGAAAACTAATGTCTCAAGGCAAGAAGACATATACGATTATTAGGTGAATGCAAATGTGATTGTAAAGTATGACATTTCTGCCTGTTAGTCTTCATAGAGGTTTAACTCCACAGGAGTTTTGATGGCTCTGATCAAGCACCCTGTTTCCCCCCGACTTCCATCTAGGAGCTAAACCCACCATGAAATGTTTTGCCTCCGAGTAAAAACACTGACAGGATTCCATTGCTTGGTGAAGACCATTTGTGTTAATCCAAAATTTTACTTGATTAATATCATTATAAGCAATGGAAGAGATTGAAAAATGCAGTGTAAAGAGGTTTGCAGAGCTCTATTTTTACCGTGTGTTATGACATGGGGGAAAGGATGGGGAAGGGGGTGGGTTTGTTTGTGGGGGAAAGATGAAAAAACTCCAAACAGATTTTGTTTAGAGTAGCTGGGAACTATTGTTTCTTTTTGAATCTATCATTTCGTGTTTATGTAAAAGTCAATGAAAAATATACATTAAATAGTAGCCATTCTCCCTGACAATGAGCTAGAGAGCTTTTGTTTACAAGTCAGAATGGTAACTTCCTTTACTATCCATAAAAGGGCACCTGTTGTGAATTTTCTAGTTGAACGCAAATTGTTTACATGAAATTATTTAATAAATATAACTAGAATGTGATTTTAGCTGTTTAATGCTTCATTTTGAAACAACTAAAGCAGGGGTGCTCACACTTTTTCAGCATGCGAGCTACTTATAAAACAACCAAGTCAAAACAACCTACCCACTACTCAGAGAGCCATAAAGGCAAAATATTTGGAAATTTATTTCAGTGAGAGCCATATAATATATTTTAAGACTGAATTCAACTAAATGTGAGTATAATAAGCCCCTGAATTTATTCATAATAATAATGATGATGATGATAATATTCATTCCGCCTCTGCTGCTGCTGCTACGACTAATAATAATAATAATAATAATAATAATAGTAACAGCAACAACAATAGGCTCCTAGAGTAGAAGGAGACCTCCAAGGACCATCCAGTCCAACCTCCTTCTGCCATAAGGGAAAAACACAATCAAAGCATTCCTCACAGATGGCCATTCAGCCTCTGGTAATAATAACAAAGGGTTCCTAGAATAGGAAGATACCTCCAAGGGCCATCCAGTCCAACCTCCTTCTGCCAGGGCCCTTCCACACATCCTATTTTACAGTTGACACACACAAAACAGGAAAACGGTGCGCGTGATGTCATGCCGGCGGCGGAAATGGCATGGGAGCCATACACACCGCATATGGCTCCCATATGGGCCATAGCGACGCCGGTCACGCCACCGCCACGCTGACGGGCCAGCAGCACCTGGGCGGCGTCAGGAGCCTGCAGGGCGGGACTGAGCCTTCCTCCTGCCCTGCCTGCGATCTACCAGGACGTCCTACGCAATCTACCAGTAGATCGCGATCTACCTAATGAGCACCCCTGAACTAAAGCATCCTTTATTGAAAGTACAGAACAGAGTTCAGTGCGGAGGTGGCTTCCATCTAGGTCAGTGGTTCTCAACCTGTGGGTCTCCAGATGTTTTGGCCTTCAACTCCAAGAAATCCCAAAAGCTGGTAAACTGGCTGGGATTTCTGGGAGTTGAAGGCCAAAACACCTGGCGACCTACAGGTTGAGAACCACTGGCCTAGTAGGACAATTAATTCATTCTCAAATTCTCATTCAAACCCTAAAGCGGTTTGAAAGCCTAAACCCAAAAGAAGTTATCCACAGTGCCGGGCCTATTTTGTACAATGAAACTGGATTTTTTTTGGTCTGAAAAGTGTGGCTTTCACATTAAATAATGTAAATTCTTAGTTCTTGTGGTTCTACAGTTGTTTTTTTAAGCAGCTTTTCCAAGATATGAAAGAACACACTTTTGCTTTGTAGGAATCATATACCTGGTCATCTCTCTGAACTGTTAGGAACAAAGATTATGCCAATTCACAAAATATATAGCAGATCTTCAGAAGTGTTATTTCAGTTGCCTAAAAAAAAGTCGTCTTGAGGGCATGATCTGGTTTTAAATCATGCCCTCAAAAAAAGAGTAGTCTTTGTTAAAAGTAACATGTATTCAGCATACAAGTACATTGCTTACCAGTTGAAAGTTTAAACAGTAAGTTACCTTAAGGCAGGCATGGCCAAACTTTGGTCTTCCAGGTGTTTTGGACTTCAACTCCCACAATTCCTAACAGCCTACTGGCTGTTAGGAATTGTGGGAGTCGAAGTCCAAAACACCTGGAGGGAAGGCCAAAGTTTGCCCATGCCTGCCTTAAGCCATTCTGTTGCAGTCTCTTCTCTGCCTTATGACTATGCATAACAAATGCTAACTATACAAGACAATACTTACTGAACACTGACTTCTAAAACGGAGTCCCAGTCAGAATTGTCCCAGATCTGGTCACATGGTCTGTAGTCCCTCCCACAACCTCAAACAACATAAAGTTAAGGAGAAACTGCATACCAATATATTCCATATATACAATATAATAAGCAATCACAATTATATACATAACAAATAACTAGTATAGGAGGCCTGTAGAAGGTTGCTATTTTCAACAGACCATGGAGATTAAGCAGGATTAAACCTGGGTAGTACTTGAAGGCGGGGAAGACCGCCAAGGAAGACCAAGTGCTATAGGCGACATTTCAGAGATATGGGATAACAATCAGAACTTTTACCTAAGAAAACTGTGAAATTCATGGAAGTCATCATAGCTGATGGAAAATTAAAACACAAACAGCATGACCCCCATATCTAAGGAAATGGTATCCATGCCTGACAAAGTGTCCTCTATAGCATTGTCTAGGTCTCTAGGACTTTCAGCACAACTCTGTGGCATCCTTGCACCAAAGATCCTTCATTTCAGTAGGGTTTGCTATTATCTGTGTGGCTATGCGATGTCCAGGAACATATCCCTCATGGATATGAGCGTCCTAGTGTACATACACTTTTGGGTTCCTCTTGCTACAAATCCCAGTTTCCATAGGACATGGCAACGGCAGTTAAAGTGGAATTGATGGGAATTGTGTATTGTGAAAGACACCATAGTGCAGTGGTTCTCAACCTGTGGGTCCCCAGATGTTTTGGCCTTCAACTCCCAGAAATCCCTACAGCTGGTAAACTGGCTGTGATTTCTGGGAGTTGTAGGCCAAAACACCTGGTGACCAACAGTTTGAGAACCACTGCCATAGTGTTTAGACTGCCTGACATATATGCTGTAATGCCATTTTAACTTCCAAATAAATGAATGTATAGGATTTGACCCTATTCGCTATTCTCTGGCATTTTGGTTTTGAGTGTAGTATTCTGCTAGTATCCTCCCACAGGAGAAGACACAGCCGCTTTGTTTCCTTAAAATAGAAAGGTGCCTTTTTCTCAGTCCCTGCCCATACCCTGGCCCTGCTTAGAAGATGTGGGAATTTTGTAGACCTGGTCCACATGGCTGGGTAAACACACAAAGCAAATATTCAGGCCAAACAAGGTTGAAGGCAGTGTGACGTGGTCTTGCGTTCCAGTATAAGTGTTTCTTTCTTTGAGAGTTTGCGTGCTCTTTTCCAAGTTTGTAGCAACCTCCCACTGTGTATATATATAAATGTCAGGACTTGGAAAAGTTCTCTTTCTGTATGGGAGGGTGACAATTCTCATATTCCTTCCTTTATAGCATAGCCACTGGATTTTTGCCCCAATGATGAAAAGTAATGTTTCCAAGCTGTGATATGTATGTATATGTGCATATTTTAAAAAGGGAGAAGTTTTTTACCTTACCTCATATGGCTTTGCAGTCTCAAAACTGTTTTTTTCCAGCTCTTTTCCTGGATAAGGCTTCTGTGTGTTTTTAATATTAGCTGTTAACAACCGAGAAAGGTAATAAAGAAGCAAGCTACAGCTGTTACATCGCTGCCATGCACACAGCTTTCAAAAGCTCTTCCTTGCTAGAGGCTAACCAGACTTCTTCCAAAGCATTATTTGTCTTTCTTAAAGGGAAAATGCTGTCGTGTTTAATTCTGACTTCAAATTTTGTGAAGCCCATCCAACTTTTTATGGATTTGCTTTTGAGATAAGAGTTACTGGAAGTGCAAGAACTATTCTACAAACTATATGTGACCTGAGTCTGTAGTATAACCAATGGCTGTATCAAAGGTTGCTTCCGGATAGGTGGTCTTCTAGTGCAAAAATAAAACACAATTAAATCCACAAAAAATACCTTTATTGGCCAACCAAAATGCAGAAAATACATCAGCAAAGTTTTCAAGACTTTTTTTTTTTAAATCATCTTTATTGAAGATTTTACAATATAAAAAAGTAGATAGAGTTACACAAATAAACAACATGAAAGCGTACCCCAGTGGTGCTTCCTGCCGGGGACGTACAGAAAATTGAAAATCCGAATCTGAAAAGTATAAAGAGAGTGATATAGTTAAAAAGGGTCGTAAAGAAAACTGTGTGCTGGACAAATGAAGGTTTGGCACTTGTCTTTTCCTTGCTTCTCGACTTTCGCGGACAGTTTCTCCTTCCTTGTCTCTGAGAATTTTATGATCTTTGCCGGTGCATTCTATATGTGAGAGAGAGCATATTTTATCCCTACTAATCGTTTATTGTAGAGGATATATCCAAATTGTCTATCTTTCCTTGCTTCCTACCTAGATATTCTTTTTCTGTCCCATCTGCCCTTCCCTTCCCCCTTTTCACTTTTCTACCCGCCCTTTACTCTAAGTTCTATATTCTTTTCCTTTTTGAAATATTCTATTAGTCTCGACCAATCCCATTTATTATTTCTATTTTTTTTTCCATTTCTATCTTCTCTTAATACCTCGGTCAAGGCTTCCATCTGGACTACGTCTACTACCTTGAGAAGCCATTCCTCCACTGTGGGTTCTTCTTGGGACTTCCAGTACTTAGCATACACCATCCTGGCGGCCGTGATGATCAGGTTCAAGATTTTTTTGTCTTTGCCGTCCCACCCGGGGTCTACTATTCCCAATAATAACACTTCAGGTGTTCTTGGCAAGTCCTTCTTCAGTAATTTTTTAATTCGAGGTGGACCTTCTTCCAAAATCTGTCTGCCTTGGGGCAGAGCCACCACAGATGAAAATAGGTGCCAGCATTTTTTGCTTTGCAATTCCAGCAGTCTGGGCTGGAGTTTCTATAGATTTTAGCTAATTTATTTGGGGTCAGGTACCACCTATATATCGTTTTCATCCAATTTTCTTTGTAACTGTGGCAGCAGGATATATTGACCTTGTTTTTCCAGATATCCCTCCAAGTATCCTCTTTTATTTTAAAGCCCAAATTTCTCATCCATTGTTCTTTATATTTCTCCTCCCCCTTGTTCTCCATATGTCGTTTTAATAATACCTTATAGAGTCTTCCTACTTTTTTCTGTTTATCATCAAATATTATCTCTTCTATCTCATTTTTTCCCTCTTCAAAACCTTTCTTTTCATCTTCTTTAAACTTTTCTCTAAGTTGTAGATAGGAGAACCAGTCTAATTCCCTCTCTCTATTGATTTGCGACTTATCTTTCAAGACATAGTTGTTCCCATTCCATTTTAGGGTCTCATTGTATGTCATCCATTCCCTGCTATCCAGCTGCCGCAGTCTAAATGCCTCTGATGGTGAGATCCACATAGGGGTTTTCGGTCCAAAATTTGTTTTATATTTAATCCATGTCTTGAGGAGAGTCTTTCTAACACAATGATTATTAAAATTGGCATCTGCTTTTAATTTATTATATTGTAGATATCCATGATACCCAAATTTAAGGTCAAACCCTTCTAGGTCTAATAACCTGTCGTTCTTAAGTCTGCACCACTCCCCAATCCAGTTTAGGCAATTAGCCTCGAAATATATCTTTAAATTTGGAAGGGCTATTCCTCCTCTCTCTTTTGTTTGTTGTAACAATTTCCACTTCACCCTTGGTTTTTTCCCTCCCCATACAAATTTAGATAGATCCCTGTCCCATAATTTAAAATGTGTGTCTTTCTTAATGATGGGGAGTGTTGCAAATAGGAAGTTTATTCTGGGTAGCACCATCATTTTCACTGATGCCACCCTTCCCAAGAAAGACAAGTTTAATTTAGACCAGCTGTTTAAATCTCTTTTTATCTCCTCCCATTTTTTTCTCATAATTATTTTTGTAGAGTTTTGAATTCTTTGTAGTCAGGGTCAACCCTAGGTACTTCACCTTATTTGTTATTTTCATGCCAGTTCTTCTTTCCAGATCTTGTTTAGTGCCTTCCGTCATATTTTTAAATATGATTTGCGTTTTCTCCTTATTTATCTTAAACCGGCTACTGCCCCAAACTCTTCTATTTTGCCTATCCACTGCATAATGTGATCCCTTGGGTTTTCTACAATCAGTACGAGATCGTCGGCAAATGCGAGTACTTTTATTTGGTTTTTCTTTATCTTTGCCCCTTTGAGATTGACATCTTTTCTTATCTCCTCCAGTAGAGTTTCTAATATGAAAATAAAAAGTAAGGGGGATAGGGGGCAGCCCTGTCGTACCCCTTTTTGAATGTTTATTTTTTTGGATTTTCTCTGGTTAACTATCAGCTTCCCTGCTTGCTCTGAGTAAATTGCCTGTATCAGGTTCGTGAAGGCGAAACCAACATCTATTTCCTTTAACAGCCCTTTTAAATAATCCCATTAATTTTATCAAACGCTTTTCAGCGTCTACAAAGATCATCGCAATCTCCCTGTCAATATTTTTATCATAATATTCAATCAAATCTATTATAGTTCGTACATTTGTAGAAATTTGTCTTGTGGGGAGAAACCCATTTTGGTCAACTTTTTTTTTTATCCATTTATTTAGGAATATTTTGAACCTTTCTGCTATTATATGAGTAAAAATTTTATAATCTGCATTCAACAGGGAGATTGGTCTGAAGTTTGCGGGATTCGTTAGATCTTTCCCTTCTTTGCCGATCAGGACGATATTAGAATCCTCCACGAATCTGGCACGGTGCCCTCTTCGAGAATCTTATTAAATAATTTTTCCATTATATTTTGTAGTTCTTCCTGGAACTTCTTGTAGTATTCAGCTGGGAAGCCGTCTGGTCCAGCCGCTTTCCCCCCCCTTTAGAGCCTTTATTGCTTCCCTATCTCTTCTCTTGTTATCCTTCTGTTGAGTTCCTCCCTTTCCTTCTCTGAGATCTTATCTATTTTCTTCTCGCATATATATTTGACTACGTCCTCCACGTCTATTTTATCTTTTCCGTACAGGTTTGAGAAGAAGGACTCCATGATTTCTCTAATGTCCTCCTCTTTATTATATTCTCTCTGCTCTACTTTCAATTTCTCGATAAAGTTCCTTTTCCTCTTCGCTTTAACTGCCAGGCCAGTAACTTGCCTGGTTTGTTAGCCGATTCAAAATATTTTTGTTTTAGGAATCTTAAATTTATCTCTATTTTCCTTAATTCTATTGTTTCCAGCTGTTTCTTCCATAATTCCAATTCATTTTTAAGTCTTTTACTTCCTGGACGGGCTTTCAGATCTTTCTCTACTTTTTCTATTTTTCCCATAATTTCCTGTGTCTCTTTAATTCTCTTTTTTTCCCAAAATGATTGTTGTCTCATGAGAAGTCCCCTCATGTACGCTTTCCTGTATCCCAAATTAAATTTATGTTCTCATTTTCTCTGCTGTTTATTTCAAGAATTCTGTCATACTCTCTCTCATAGTCTCCAATGCTTTCGTCTCTGGCAATTTCAATTGGATACTTCCAACAAAACTCTAGCCTTCGTGTATTACACTCCATCAACATCATGCAGTGGTCAGACACATATCTAGGCAGTATTTTAACCTTTTGGATTCTAGATGCTAGGCCTTTGGAGGTCCAAATCGCATCTATTCTGGACCAGGAGTTATGACGGTCTGAAAAAAAGGTAAAGTCCCTTTCCCTGGGGTGCGCCTCTCTCCAAACATCTTTGATCTCTAGTTTCTCCGTAAGGCTGAAAAAACCCTTTGGTAATTTCCCGTTTCTTCCCTTTTTCCCCAATTTTGCTGGATTTTTATCTAATTTTGGATCGATCACCCCATTGAAGTCTCCTAGGACTATAATGCTATCGTATTCAAAATCTTCCAATAGTCTCTCAAGGTTACTGAAGAAGGCTTGCTTTGCATCATTTGGTGCATATAAGTTACATACCAGAATATTTTCATTTTCCACCTTTATCTGTACCCCTATGTACCTCCCTTCTTTATCTTCGAAAATTTTTTTTAGGGCTCAACGCCACATTCGCATAGATGGCCACTTTTTTTTTTTTTTCTCTAGTGAGGCCGCGAAAACTTCCCTATATCATCCCTTTTTAAATAATGTTCTTCCGATTTCTTTATATGCGTCTCTTGGATCGCCATTACATTTGCTTTCTTTTTCTTTAACATATTAAACACTCTTTTCCTTTTAGCTCCATTATTTAAACCATTCACATTCCAGGATACACATCTGAGGGGCATAGTGCCTTCTCTTCTTTGTTAGACCCCCTCCCCCTTTTTTTTTTTTTTTTTTTTTTACTTAGTTCTTTCTTTCTGGGCTTTCTGGGGTGTCGGGGGCGTCTGGGTTGTCGGGGGTGTCCTCCTCCTCGTCATCTTCTTTCTCGGGGGTTGGATCTTCTCCTCCTCCGTCCTTGTTCTCGTCTTCTTCGTCGTCCTCTTTGTCTTCGATATCTTCCTTATCCTGCAGCAAATTTTCCATTGGATGGTATTTGGGTGAGAGTCTTTGATTTAGCACTCCTAATCCATGTGTACCTTCTTTTGGATTGTCTCTTAGATCTTCCTCGTATCTCCTTAAAAAGTCTTTGGCTCTTTCTACAGTCGTCAGCCAATGTTTCTTTCCTTTAAAGGTCGCCATCACCCCTTCCATCTTTTCCCACCGGAACCTTACATTATTTGCCTTCAGGATATCCGTCAAAAAAATATTTTTCCTCCTGTCGAGGATCTCCGAGGGTAACTCTTTCAGAATGATGATTCTTTTGTCCATGTATGCCCCTTTGGATTTCTCCTGCCATTTTAGTATGTCATCTCTTATACTCTTTCTCGTGAAATTCACGATCACGTCTCTGGGCGTATTGTTTTTCCTTGCAAAAGCAGAATTTATCCTATACACCCTATCAATCTTGTTTGCCATGACTGCTTCAGGTTTGTTTAAGATTTTAGCTGTTATCCCTGTGATCAATTCTTTAATATTTTGGTTCTCTTCTGGCAAAGATGTTGAAAATCAAACTAAATGAAAAAAGTGTTGGACTCACAAGACTACCTTTTTGTCTCAGACTCTGTCTACACTGCCACATAATCCAGTTTCTGAATCCAGATTATCTGCTTTGAATTGGATTATATGGCAGTGTAGACTCATATAATCCAGTTCAAATCAGCTCATATGGATTCAGAAACTGGATTATATGGCAGTGCAGATCCAGACTTAGGTGTTATGTGCAAGGTTTTGAAGCGTGTGGTAGCCTCTCAACTCCAGGGATTTCTGGATGAAATTGATTACCTAGATCCATTTCATTCTGGTTTCAGGCCTAGCGGATGCTGTTCTCCTGCTTGGTCATATGAATGAGGGACAAAGGACAATAAAAGGCAGGTACTAAAATTGCAAGTTGCAAAATTAACAACAGAAAAGTAATTTACGTTGAGATCCAGGCTGCCTATGTCCTTTGCCAAGCCTAAGTGATCCCTCTTTGCAGAGAACATTGCTTTTTTTCTCCCCAAAAACCCCCTATACTGTTACATATTGAAAAAAGTTTTAAGTGCTGCATAGGTAAAACCTACCCATTGCAGTCCAAATGAAGGAGTTTTACTCTTTCCCTTAACTCACCATTATTAAAGGTTATTATGTTGCAGTCAAAATTGGTATATTTTATTCCAGGAAATACATTTGATGTAGCCATGGGGAGAAAGTTGGTTTTCAGCCCTGTTGTGGGATATTTTGATACCTCAACATATATTCTGCAATGTTTCACAGCTGCAGATGCTTGAAGCTCAACAAGTATCCATTTGAACTATGCTGATGAGCACCAGTTTATGGCTACATTTGGTTTTAATTGATCCCTTTAAATAGTGCTAAAATGCTTTTCAGACTATTTTTTAATAAATGAAAGACAATAATAGTGCTATTATAGCATGATGCTGTCTTTTCACTTTGCCAAAATATCATTTTGAAATAACTGAATAATTATAGCCATTTGGTTTTATAGTTTTAGATCTGCCTGTTGCTAAAAAAAACCCCCAATTACTAAACAATTACTGTAACCCCAACACATCTATATATATATAAAGGAACAGTCGTCATGTGAAGACTACCTCAAACAGAGGAACCTTACAACGCAGAAACACAAAACTTGCCAACAGAAATAGGCCTCAAGCAAGGTACGTTTGTAGCAAAGAAACTTTCCCCCCCAAAACCTAAAAGGCCCCCAAAACAACGAGTAAAAAAAACCTACATTTCCCAGCATCCTCCGGGGCTGCCAAAGACTCTCCCAGCCTCTACATTCTGACAACATGATTGGCTGCCAATAAGGGCGGATTTGCATAACTGCTGTACTGGCCAGCCAACATGAACATTCCGACCCATAACAAACTGCCAGAGCCTCCTCCAACACTTTCAAATCAGAAGACCATGAGGGAGATCAACAATATTCAAGGGGAGCTCTTCTTCCTTTCCCAAAAGATCTCCAGTGGCTTGGAATTCCACATTAATAAGAGGACCATCCAGCAACAATGGGGTTTGCCAAGGAGGGTGCTCCAGCCCCTCTATATGCTGGCTCCAAGGGATGGAGGTCATCACCAAGTACCTTCTGATCCCAACAGGGTTGGCCTTTGTCAGGATGAGATGGTAGATGGGAGAGAAAAAGTGTATCGATTAGACCCCAAAGTGCCTACTCTTGATATAGAATCCTAGAACTTTCAACAGTCTCTTCCAGTTCTAGGATTCTATATCAAGAGTAGGCAATTTGGGGTCTAATTGATACACTTTTTCTCTCCCATCTACCATCTCATCCTGACAAAGGCCAGCCCTGTTGGGATCCAGATGTTTCCCATCTTTCCTTCAATTTAAGCCTCCAAAAGAGAAGAGGAAGGGGAGGAAAGGGCAGGGAAAGGACTTGGGGAGAACCCCCCAGCCTACCCCTCTTGCGCCGGCTCACCATGCGGCCCCCAAGTTAGAAAGTTTGCTCATGCCTGATCTACACTATAGAATTAATGCAGTTCAACACCACTTTAACTGCCATGGCTGAATGCCAAGGATTCCTGAGAGTTATAGTTTTACAAGGTTTTCAGTTTTCTCTTCCAAAAAGTGCTGGTGCCTCACTAAACTATAACTCCCATGATTCCATAATGTTGAGCCATGGCAGTTTTAAGTGGCACTGAATTTCATTAATTCTATAATGCAGACGCACCCTCTGTGTATTTGTGTATATATATACTAGAAGATTGTCTTTCTGCAGTAATCCATATTAATGCAAGTGTCACTATTTACAAAGGCTTGCATATTATTTAACTTCCAAAGAATTCAGAGAGTTTAGCCTCAGAGCAATCCTTAGATGTGGGGGAAGCTGCTCTTGTGCCTTAAATAGCAGGAGGATGTGCAGAAACCAGCTGGTGAAGCATTTCATAGCATTGAGGGCTAATGGGGACCTCTGCTCCCCTTTCTCAAATCTTAAATTATTATTAATAGGTGCTTAAAATGTCATTGCTTCACAGGGGAGAGTCTACAGCAGTGTTTTTCAACCTTTTTTGAGCCGCGGCACATTTTTTACATTTACAAAATCCTGGGGCACACTACCAACCAAAATGACACAAAATGACACTCTAACACAGTGATACATATAGTTAATACGTTTTTAAATGTATTTATACACTCAGTGTGAAACCTGGGCCTGTTTCGATGAACAAAACATAGATATCCTGGCAGGAATGGCAGAAAGGCACAAACTTCCCACACAGAACTCCCATAACCAAGAGAAAATACTATAAGAGTTTGGTGGGCATTGACCTTGGGTTTTGGAGTTGTAGTTCACCTATATCCAGAGAGCACTGTTGGCTCAAACAATGTTGGATCAGGACCAAACTTGGCATGAATACTCAATATGCCCAAATGTGAACACAGATGGAGTTTGGGGAAAATAGACCTTGACATTTGGGAGTTACAGTTTCTGGGATTTATAGTTAACACATAATCAAAGAGCATCCTGAACTCTTGCAACAACGCAATTGAACCAAACTTGGCATATTGAACTCTCATTACAAACAGAAAGTACTGAAAGGGTTTGCTTGGGAATTGACCTTGAGTTTGGAAGTTGTAGTTCACCTACACCCAGAGAGCACTGTGGACAGGAGGGGGAAGAAAGGGTATTGGAGGTTTCAATTTCCCACGGCACACCTGATGACCACTCACGGCACACTAGTTGCCACGGCACACTGGTTGAGAAACACTGGTCTACAGTGTGTAGAAAAAGGATTGTTTTCTTCTCTGACCATGTGCTACATGTTACTGTTTCTTGTTCTGTGTTCTCAAGTTGTTATGGTGAACCTATTAATGATTTTTTTTCCTAGCAGCATTTTTACATAGAGCATTTGCGAGTTGAGAGAGTGCGACTTGTCCAGAGCCACTCAGTTGCTTTCTATAGGCTGCCAGCAATTTGAATCCAGATTCTTAGACCAAAACTCACACCAGTACACCACAGTGGCTCTCATATGCCTTGATCCCCTCCTGTGAACAATCTTCTCCAAATTAGGTGTTTCAAAAGCCTTTGTTGGTATCAATGGAGGCTTTAAAGAAGCTTAACTTTTGCAAGATTTGTGTGATAGTGAGTCCTATTGAAAGAAGAAAGCATTCTCAAACCATATCCATATCTGTCCCTCTTGCACTAATAAGAATCTTTTTAAAAAGAGGCAGAGAAAGAAAGGGAGAAGGAGCTGGCTGAAGAATATGGGTGAAAGAGAGAGAGAGAGAGAGAGACTAGGTAGGATAGAAAGAGAAGATAGGAGGGGAGCTTGATTGAGTGTGTGGCTATAGCCTCTCCCCAGTTTGGATCTGGTCCCATCCGAGGCTGGTGTGCTCCTCACTGGAAGGTTTCCCACGAGAGGGAACATGTCCTAGGGCTAAAAAAGCCTCCCACGCCAGGCAAAGAGGGATAAGCAGACCACACCAGCTAATGCCTGCAGATCAGGCCATAGATGCTACAAGAACACACTTTTGCTTCGTTTCCCTTTAAGCATGGCAACCTTACTCTGTGGTGGGCTATGATGATAGCCAAGGTCTTAGTTACTTTTTCTGTTTTGTATCTTTCAGACCAATACTTTAGTGCACCGTGATGCTGCCAGGTGTGTCTTTCAAGGCCTTGTGGTCACCGCAGTATTTCTGGCAATTGGGAAAGGATTAAGGCCTTTCATTTGTGTTGGGAGTTGGATAATTCCAATCAATATGAAATTATTCCATTAGATAATTATCCAGTTCGTGATTTGGATAATTCCACTGACCTTGTTGGCATCTGGTGGTAAGATAAAGGTAAAGGTTTCCCCTGACATTAAGTCTAGTTGTGTCCGACTCTGGGGGGTTGGTGCTCACCTCAATTTCTAAGCTGAAGAGCCGGTGTTGTCCATAGACACCTCCAAGGTCATGTGGCCAGCATGACTGCATGGAGTGCTGTTACCTTCCCGCCAAGGCGGTACCGATGGATCTACTCACATTTGCATGTTTTTGAACTGCTAGGTTGGCAGAAGCTGGGCTTAACAGCGGGAGCTCGCTCTACTCCTTAGATCTGAACTGCCAGTCTTTCGGTAAGCAAGTTCAGCAGCTCAGTGGTTTAACCCACCACACAACAAGGGGGCCCTGGCATCTGGTGTTAGTGGTCCAAAATATTATTTTCCTAAATTTGTGGAGATGACACATGGGAGATGGTTCATAACCTTGCATGCTTCCTCTCCTGTTTGATTGTGGTTATTGTAAACTCTACAGTGATTTTTAATTTATGAGCAGTAGTGTAGTGGAAACAGAACATACCAGATTGAAGTACTGGGACTTATTGTTTGGAATCATAGAATTGTAATAGCCCCCAAGGGCCACCCAATCCAGCCACCTCCCATGGAAGAACACACAATTAAAGCAGTCCTGATGGATATCCATCCAGTCTCTGCTTTGAAAAAAAAGAAGAAATATTCCACCACCCACTCTCAAGCATCTCTTACCTTCAGGAAGTTCTTCCTAATATTCAAGTGGGATCCCTTTTCTTGTAGTTTAAATCCATTTCTTTGTGACCTAGTCTTTGGAGCAGCAGAAAACAAGCTTGTTCCATCTTCAAATATGGCATAGTTTCAAAAATTTAAACATGGCTATCATGTCTCCTCTTAAACTCTTCTCAAAGCTAAACATTGACTATGTCATCTTCCACCCCATTCAGACTTCCCCTGTTCCGTCTGAACCTCACTGCAATCCTTACATTAGCAGAGGGGACAATGAAAGTTTCTGACTATGATATATTGTTATGAACATCCCTGCTCTGATGTCCAGTAAATGAACATATAATATCCTACATTATTAACTCTCCCTGGGGCCCCGGCTAATGAGCATCTGTCAGTGGAGAAAGAGCCCCCGGTGGTGCAGTGGGTCAAACCCTTGTGCCAGCAGGACTGAAGATTGACAGCTTGGAGGTTCGAATCCGGGGAGAGTGTGGATGAGCTCCCTCTGTCGGCTCCAGCTCCCCATGCAGGGACACGAAAGAAGCCTCCCACAAGAATGGTAGAACATCTGGGCGTCCCCTGGGCAACATCCTTGCAAGCAGCCAATTCTCTCACACCAGAAGCGACTTGCAGTTTTTTAAGTCGCTCCTGACATGGGGGAAAAAGTGGAGGTAATGAGTCTTTAGTGTAAACTTTAAATGAGCCATCCAAGGAGCCTATCCTCCAAGATGTCTTCATCGCTTTGAGTCGGACTTTCAAAGTTCAAATTAAACTATGAACCAGATGTACTACTTGTCTCACTGCCTCTGCTTTAAGTTTGACCATTACCCAGGTGGCCATGACACTTAACCACCAGGCATGCTTTGGACATGTCTCTCTCATTGCATAAAAGTAATACCGTTGAAGGATGCTGAGAAGGAGAGCAGGTAGGAGTTCAAATTCCTTGGTCTTGTCATTTCATGGTCTTGCAGGGCCCTGGGAACACCGTTCTTGTGGGCAGCTTCCCAATCTAAGTACAGCAGTAGCAATATCAGAAAACTGGCACCACCTTTTGCCTAGATCCCAGCTGCTGGAAGCGCTCTCTAGATAAGATAACACCTATCCAGGTGTGTTTCAGGAAGACAGAAGACAACAGACAGAAGAAAGTGAGAGGTGGTATTTTATCTTGGAAAGGAAATGTTCAGGAATCCAGAAATACTTCTTTACTGTTTTTACCACCTGCCACCTTCCTAAAGCATAGAATTTACTCCCCTATAGCAGTGTTTTTCAACCTATTTTGAGCCGCGGCACAGTTTTTACATTTACAAAATCCTGGGGCACACCACCAACCAAAATGACACAAAATGATACTCTTAACACAGTAATACATATAGTTAATATGTTTTTAAATGTATTTATACACTCAGTGTGAAACATGGGCCTGTTTCGATGAACACAACATAGATATCCTGGCAGGAATGGCAGAAAGACACACACAAAGGTCTTGCTCAACTGCTGGGAGTTATAGTTCACCCGCAATCAAAGAGCATTCTGAACCCCACCAATGATGGAATGGAATCAAACTTCCCACACTGAACTACCATAACCAAGAGAAAATACTATAAGAGTTTGGTGGGCATTGACCTTGAATTTTGGAGTTGTAGTTCACCTATATCTAGAGAGCACTGTGGAGGGGAGGGAGGAAGATGTGGGGCAAGTCTGCGCAGTAGCGACCGCACAGGTCATGTCTTCCCCCCTCCCCCAGAAACGGCAGCATGAGCAAAGCGAGGCAAAGCAAGCAGAGCAAGGCTGGGAAGAAGGGAGCCCGAGTGGAGAAGAAAAAGTGTTCGCAGGAGGGGGAAGAAAGGATATTGGAGGTTCCAATTTCCCACTGCACACCTGATGATCGCTCATGGCACACTAGTGTGCCATGGCGCACTAGTTGGGAAACACTGCTCTATAGGTTTTGGACTTCAGCTTCTATCATTCCTTATAGTTGGCAGTGCTGAGTTGGGGCTGGTGGGGATTGTAAGCCAATACAGCCAGAGGGCAAAATATATCCCACCTCCCTGAGGTTGAAGCAGAAACCAAGAAATCTTGGCTCACCAGCTCACTTTCCCCAAGCCAGTTGGGCCCTATGCGCCTGCTAGAACTGGGCCAAAAGACAACCTGTCCCTGGCAGGTGTTCTGCACTTTCTGTGGGAACATGACTTTGAGCAAAGGATGCGGTTGAAGATCAAGACACCAACCAGACATCTCTCTTCCCATTTTTTGCTGCCGCACCCAGCCTCCAGATTTCTTTCCCAGGTGTAGGCGGCAGGGTTAACCCTTGAGTTTCTTTGTTCTAGGGTCCCCTTAAGTACCAGAACAGGAGTTGTTCGGCTTTCTAGAACTAGAAAAGGCCCAGTTAGTACCGATATCAGGTTTCCTCCCATTGTAAATAGCAGGTGAGGTGGGGCTTCATTGAGAAGAGAGGATTTAACCCTTCATCAGTTATTTGAGTGTATAGAAAATCATGGTGAAAATCCAACAAAGTTTGTCTCAGAGTGAGACTGGCTTTGACATTATGTTTTTCCCTTATACTTTATCCCTTTGGAGTTTTTTTTTTGTTCTATAAGAGCCAGCATGGTATAGTGCAGGGGTGCCCACACTTTTTCAGCATGAGAGCTACTTATAATAAAACCAGGTCAGAAAGATTTACCTACCTCCTCAAGGCTGGAGAGGGAAGGGGCGGGGGCGGGGCTTGGTGCGGCCTGGCTTCGCCCCCTTCTGGCTTCGGCAATTCCAGGCTTGAGGATGGCAATGCCAAGCCATTGGTGGCATAGCTAGCACAAGGCTGGCTTGGCCCTACCCTCCTCAAGGCTGGAGAAGCTGCTGGGAATGCCAAAGCTGGGGGAGGGGCGGGGCTTGGTGCGACCTGGCTCCGCCCCCCTCTGAGAAGCCCCATCTGACTGGGATCGACCTCCTTCAGTCCCGGGATCAACTGGTCGATCGCGATCAACTGGTCGATCGCGATCGACTTCCTGGGCAGCTCTGGTATAGTGGTTTGAGCACTAAACCATGACATTGAAGACCCCACAAAGCCATGAAACCAGCTGTGTGATATTGGGCAAATTACACTCACTCAGCCTTAGAGGAAAGCAATGGCAACCACTTTCTGAATAGTTGGGTTGTTGTGAGTTTTCCAGCCTGTATGGCCATGTTCCAGAAGAATTGCCTCACGTTTCACCCACATCTATGGCAGGCATCCTCAGAGGTTGAGGGGTCTGTTGGAAACTACAGTAGGCAAGTGGGGTTTATATCTCTGTAGAATGTCCAGGGCGGGAGAAAGCACTCTTGTCTGCTTGAGGCAAGTGTAAATGTTGCAATTGACCACCTTGATTAGCATTTAATGACCTTGCAGCTTAAAAGCCTGGCTGCTTGCTGCCTAGGGGAAAACCTTTATTGGGAGATGTTAGCTGGCCCTGATTGATTCTTGTTTGGAACTCCCCTGTTTTTTGTGTTACTCTTTATTTATTGTTCTGATGCTAAGAGGTTTTTTTTTATGCTGGTAGCCGGATTTTGTTCACTTTCTGAATAAACCTTGCCAAGAAAACCATGTGATAGGGACACAGTAGATTAGAAATGACTTGGGCATACAGCAGCAGCAACAACAACAAACTTGAAAATATAGGCGTGTGTCAGAGAAAAAAGTTATCAGCCCTGAAACGATTTTGAAGGCTCTGATCATGCTGGCCAATCTTCCCCTGCCTCCTCCATGTTTTCCTCTGGGTGCTCCTATGGCCTTACCAATTGTATAATAAGACATGCATTTCAATCACTACCCCATGTGCAGAAATGACTGGTGTTTTTTTGCTGATGAATTTGTGACTGTAAAAGGCAGAAGTCTTTGTAAGGTGAAAAGCAGTAAAATGGCCGTGGTTGGGAAAATTATACACCTTCTTTTGTGCCTCCCCTATCCCTTGGGGTGAAGAATGATTTAGGACTCTGTCTCTCAAGCTGTCTTATTAGTAGGTCAAAGAATCCCCCCTTCGTCCAATTGTGTGCCATATTTGTGTTCAGTTATTTTTCTTTCCAGAAATCTCCTTTTATGGGTACCAGACTGTGGAAGAACACTTAGAGCAGTGGGTCCCCAGATGTTTTGGCCTTCAACTTCCAGAAATCCTAACAGTTGGTAAAATGGTAGGGATTTCTATGAGTTGTAGGCCAAATCACCTGGGGATCCTACAGGTTGAGAACCTTAGATGAAGCTAATTAATTAGATTTTCTGTCCAAAGGGTTAGGTACATTTGGTGGGACCAGAAATCGGTCTCGTGTCAGTGAGACCGCACAGGGATCACAAAGACTTTCAAAAATGACCAGAGAGAGAGAGAGAGAGAGAGAGAGAGAGAGAGAGAGAGAGAACAACAACATTAAAAGCAACTTTGTACAAAAACATGCCAATTACATTGCTGAAAAATGGAGAGTAGTAGGAAAAGGGGAAGACCATATTTAAGATGCATAAAGTGAATTAGGGAAGCCATAGAGGCCCCAATTCTGCAAGATGGTAGGGTGAATTGGCGGTCTCCCATTCATAGGGTCTTGAGACATTGAAGGCAACTTGATGGCAATTAATATCAACAATAGTCCCTGTTTGGGGTTAAACTCTCTGGCATGAGAGTTTAACCCCAAATGGGTTAAACTCTCATGCCAGAGGACTTCTAACTGCAAGGCCAGCAGTTCGAATCCAGGGAGAGCGGGTTGAGCTTCCTCTGTCAGCCCCAGCTCCCCATGTGGGGACATAAGAGAAACCTCCCACAAGGATGGTAAAACATCAAACATCTGGGCATCCCCTGGGCAATGTCCTTGCAGGCGGCCAATTCTGTCACACTAAAAGCAACTTGCAGTTTCTCAAGTCTCTCCTGACATGAAAAAAACAAAACAATGAATGTAGAAAATCTCAATGTTATAAGGTGAAATAGCTTGCAAAACAGTATTCAATTTGGTAATAGACATTACCAAATGGTAGAAAAAATAATTCACACTTCCATTCAAATTTTTAAAACGAAAACCATTAATGGGCGATACAAATTAATGATACAAATTTTAAGGCTAAAAGAAAGAAAAGTTGATCCAAACTGAGTTTGGCAGATTGGCACCTCTGCCTCACGTACACGAACAAATGAGGATGTGTGGAAATGCTAGACAGGGCAGGCTGCCAGGTTGTGCCTGAAGGTGTGGGTGGGAGGGGAGCTGGGTAACATCCTTCCTCACCCACCTTTTGTAGGGACAGACTCTCCCTCAGGCACAGGGTTGGAATCACTATGCGGTTCTTGCTGTGCAGAAAATGAAATGAAAAGGGATAATGGGTTTCCTGGCAATATCCCACTCCTGCCCTGCTACCCATCCACACCCAGTTTGTAGGTATTTTGGTTCCAAGAACCACCCTGTCCCAACCCTTCCGGCAGCCACTGCAAATGTTTCTCCACATGGTTTTCTGAATTTCTCTTCTCCCATGTTTCCAGGTGTGCTTTTGATCCAGGTGCGTTACTCTTGCTGCTGTTCTTTTTCCACTTGGTGATTGACCCCGATCTCTTCCGGACAACACTACACACAAACACACCTGAACCAACCGAGGATTATCTGCACATCCGGGATGGAGCTTCAGAAGATGGGAGATGACATGGGCATGGAGAGGCTCAATGGGACCATACCTGATAATGACAAGATGGCTGTCTTGGGGGATGGGTGAGTATGTGGGAATAATTGTGATGGGAAAGGAGGTGGAGGGAGGACCAGCGTGAGAAAAAGAACTGGTCCAAGTGAAGTGGGTGGGACATCATGATGGGAGCCAGGGATTTATTTCAGGGTATTCCACAAAGAGGTGGGATTTGGGCGATGATTGAAATTTAGTCCAAGTATCCAATGAATGATGAGGCTCACTGGGACAAACTTAGTTCAGTCTAACTTTCTTAGGTTGTTATGAAGAGAAAATAGGAATATAGAGACTTGGGTTTGCCATCTTAAACTTATTAGAGGAAAGGCAAGGTACGAATGTAAAAAAAAAAAGAAGAAGAAAAGATTAATCTTCAGGACTTCCTTTGATGAGATGTGTTTCCTTGATGGCAGGGAAAACAAATTGTACCTTTTGTAAACAGCTGCTTGTTTACAACAACATTGTTTGAAGAGATAGCAAGCAAGTACACTTACTAGTAGTCACAAGCAACACCCGCAAAAGCTTAAAAGCTTCTTTTTGCCAGCCAGAAACCACAAACTTTCACAACCAAATTTAAATTTACATGGTTATTATTATACTTACTGATATGCTGTGAAATACTTTCTTTCACCTCTGCCCAATAAGGCACAGCCCAATTAATGCTTGAAAAATGATATGGTACAGTAACAGGCACGACTGATTGGGAGAAGGGGTGGGGGCAGCAAGGCGTAGTGAATATTTTGAGAATTTAACATTACAAACTGTAATAGCATTACCCTTCAAAAACAATATCACATGATGTTTACATTTTTTAAAAAACCATTAATTTTTTTGAGTGGATTTTCTCCTGAAAATAAAAGTAACAAGCATGTTGGGCATGTTTAGCCTGCAGAAGAGAAGGCTGAGAGGAGACATGATGGCCATGTATAAATATGTGAGAGGAAGTCATAGGCAGGAAGGAGCAGCTTGTTTTCTGCTGCCCTGGAGACTAGGACGCGGAACAATGGCTTCAAACTACAAGAAAGGAGATTCCACCTGAACATCAGGAAGAACTTCCTAACTCTGAGAGCTGTTCAGCAGTGGAACTCTCTTCCCCGGAGTGTGGTGGAGGCTCCTTCTTTGGAGGCTTTTAAGCAGAGTCTGGATGGCCATCTGTCGGGGGTGCTTTGAATGCAATTTTCCTGCTTCTTGGGACTGGATGGCCCGCAAGGTCTCTTCCAACTCTAGGATTCTATGATAAGCAATGTAACAAATCATGAAACATTGTCAAAAGCCATTCTTTGGTTGGTTGGTTGGTTTTCTTCTTAGACTACACTATTGTGCACAATTGAACACCATATTTGTATCAAAGTTGCAAAGCCTCAAATTGCTTGATGGGATGTGAAAATTTGTGGCAGATGTTCTTTACAGCCTAGTTGAATGGAGTATTTTTATTTTCTTAATTAAGAACTGAAGGAGCACAAAAACAAGGGAACTGCAAGAAGCCTAGTTTCTTTTTCTGCCTTGAGATTTTAAAATACCTTCTATGACATTTCATGGGCATTAATATGTTTTGGGAGGTCACAATCTCACTTTTGTTTTTAGCCATCTACCCTGCTGATGGTAATGAACACTGAATCACCTTCAGTTGCGCAGCTTATGAAATTAGACATAGACATTAACAAAATTATGCATGTATATGCACATACAGGCATTTCGAAATAAAAATCCAAAGACATTTTGGATAAGGGGTGATCAACCTGAAGCTAGAAAGGGAGGCTCCGCTTTTAGACAAATTCTTGTTGGAGAATAAAATACTTGTATTGTAATCCTGGTTTGTTGATCACTTAACAAACCAGAAAAGAGAAACTGATTGAAATCTGTGGCTTGTTAGGGAGTAGCAAGCTAGAAGTCTGATATAAAAGGAAAGTTTTTCATTGTTAATTACTCAATTCCATTGGCTGAGTGGTGCTAATCATGGAGTGCACACAAGTTCGTGTTTACTAATGATAAGTCAGAGTTGCTGCAGCCATTGCTCTCTTTGTATTTACATTGGAAGCAAAGTTTCCTAACTGCATTAACCACATCCGTGATTACTTTCAGAGCCACGATGCAGGTGTTTCAAAAACAATCCGGAATGTCCAGATTGCCAAATTATGTTGAAATATTTCAGGAAGATTTATTTTGAAATACCCCTTTGTGCCTGCCCTGTAGGTTTTGTTTAGTTCATCGTTGTGCCTATTCACCCTTGGAGTTGAAGAGTTGTGGAGAAATACTTTGACATCAAAAAACCAGAAATACTCTGTTGTCCAGTCACTAGGTTGGCATAGGCCCTGTCCTGAGCTATATGTCCTCCTATGCTGCTTATGTGTTGTTATTGTGTGTTTTCCAATCATTTATGACCTATGGTGACCCCAAGCAAATCTATGCACAGGTTTTTCTGGAAAGATTTGTTCAGGGAAGAGGTTTCCTGTTTCCTTCCTCTGATACTGAGAGAGCATGGCTTGCCCAAAATCACTCAGTGGGGTGAGCAGGGATTTGAACACTTGTCTCCAGAGTCATAGTCCTTTGCTCTAATCATTACATCACACTAGCTCCTGGTATTTGTGCACGGATATCTACAACTCCAGTGTCTACCTTTGTCTCCTCTTCATCTCCAGAGTTGTAGTTCAATGCTCAAACCACGACGCCACACTGGCTCCTGCCATTTTTGCATACATACCCTCAACTACAGGCCCCTGGTGGTGCAGCGGGTTAAACCACTGAGCTGCTGAACTTGCTGTCCAAAAGGTTGGTGGTTCAGATCTGGGGAGCGGGGGGAGCTCCCGCTCTTAGGCCCAGCTTCTGCCAACCTAGCAGTTCAAAAACATGCAAATGTTAGTAGATCAATAGGTACTGCTCCGGCAGGAAGGTAATAGCGCTCCATGCAGTCATGCCAACCACATGACCTTGGAGGTGTCTACAGACAACGCTGGCTCTTCGGCTTAGAAATGGAGACGAGCACCACCCAAAGTCGGACACGACTAGACTTAATGTCAAGGAAACCTTTACCTTTTATCCACAACCCCAGTTTCTTTTTCTCCTCTTCAGTTTTTTCCCTCTATTTCTCTCAAATTTCAAATTCTGAGATTGGAACACAGCACCTGAATTGATAGCAAAATGAATGCCTTTACTTGACGGAGCCACGTGGTTGTTCTCTGGGCATGGGGATTTTTGTGGCTGATGGTGGATATGAACAGCCATATCATTCGGGCTTGGTCCAACATGCTAATTCTGTGTCTCCTTCCCTTTCAGCTACGAGGATGAGGAGCACGGTTTGCCTGAGCAAGAGGAGTTCCTGCCTCACATTGACAGCAAGAAACTGAGCCAGTTCACTGACGTAGGTGATTGGGGCCGTGGCCAAATAACCCCGCTTCACCCTGGGTAGAATACGAATCCCGACTCCCTGGCTTCGGAGACTAGAATGCAGGAGATCTGATTCTTTGGCTTCTAATGGATTTGCTTGAGTTCACTAACCTTTTCCCGACTATATATAGGATTTGTATTCTAGATTTTTATTGGCAGAGAGACCTGAAAGGGCCAACTGATACTGCAGCCTTTTCACCTTTGCCCTCTTTCGTCCACACTCCTGCCAGTGCTTTTGACTCTTTGGGGCTTAAGAGCTGAAGTACACAACCAGGAAGAACACACAGGGTCCTTCTCTCTAACTATTTAGAGCACTATGATTCTCCTTTGAATACCATGTGTTAGGTAGCAATAGCTACAAACACAATTGTCTTGATAGAGTGTGCCAACTCTTCCTTCCTTTGTCCAGGATTCCTGTTTTGATTTTGTTCAGAGATCATTCCTTTGTTTCATTATTTAGACTTTCCTTCTTACTTCTGCCTGTTTCTCCATGAAATACTATTCTTTTTTTTAATTACTGTGGATATGTGTATCTGTTTGTATTCACATACTTTAGATTAATGAATCTGGATTTACTTAATTCTGTGGTAACAGTTCAGTTTAGTACAGCAAATGCGTATTTATTATCTCTTTCTTTCACACAAGAAGCATGTACTGGAGCCTTTTTTCCTGCACCAATTGTAGGCTTGCCAGGTTAGGAGTATCTCTAGGGCCTGGGATTCAGAATGAAAACCTGAGACCTAGAGATAACTCCTTGTGATGCTACAAGGGGGCAGCCCTTGGTGATGTCATTGAGCATATTACCATATATACTCGAGTATAACGTAACATAAATTCTTTATTGATTAGTCAATTTTGACCATATCAAATCATACAGAACATATACAAGACATACCATCGTGCTAAACCCACTCCTATCTACAAAATATAAGCTGACTAGGACCCTCACTTCAGTATAAGCCAAGTTTTTCAGCCCTTTTTTGGGTTGAAAACACCACCCTTGGTTTTTTTTTCATGTCAGGAGCGACTTGAGAAACTGCAAGTCACTTCTGGTGTGAGAGAAATGGCCATTTGCAAGGATGTTGTGAAGGTGACGCCCAGATGTTTTTTGATGTTCTACCATCCTTGTGGTAGGCTTATCTCAGGTCCCCACATGGGGAGCTGGAGCTCACAGTCAGAGCTCATCCACACTCTCCCTGGATTCGAGCCTGCAACTTGTTGCTCTTCAGTCCTGCCGGCACAAGGGCTTGACCCATTGTGCCACCAAAGGCTCCAGAGAAGGGCGATTAGGCCCTGAGATCTGCCTGCCCTAACCAGATGTCCTTTGTTTTGTACATCAGAAATTCTATTTGAATCCTTCCATTCGTATTCTGTTGTAGTTATAATTGTGACAGTAAAGTGTTGTGGCAATAACCTATCAGATAATGGTTGTGATGTGGTTGGTGGCACGCTACCATTTTCCCTCTTGCCTCTTCATGTTCTTTCAAATACACCACCATTGCATTATTATTATTATTTTATAGTTGCTCCTCTGCGTCTTGATCATTTCCTACTGGTGTTGTTACTATTACATTATTAAACATGAATAAGCTGAAAGGAGACAGACCTGGAGCATGTTAGTGGGTGGTCTGAGGACTATGGTTCCCTAGGCCACCCAGGCAGCAAGGCCACCTCTTGCTACAGAACAGAATTGGGGAACTTCTGGCTTTCCAGATGTTGTGGTCTACACTCGTTTCATGTTTCAGCCCAGCATGTCAAGTGGTAAGCAATTGTGGCCTGAAACATCTGGAGGGTCAACATTGCTCCATACCAGTTTAGAGGTTCAGCCACTTAATCCTATCACTATGCTGGCCTACGTCTACCTGTCCAGTTTTATTCTGCCTTTATAATAAAAACTTACATATATAATAACTTTATTCTTGTACCTCATCTCCATCTGTCCGAAAGGACTCGGGGCGGCTTACATGTGGGCGAGCCTTTCCCCCCAAAGTGGGACTGATGGTGACTTGAGAACATCCTCAGTGGAGTAAATGTGCCAGCATCTGTGTATTGTATATAAAACAACTCAGTGTACATTAAAATCCATGCTATGAGCACCTGCCTGAAATTCATGACCTACAATGTATTGTTTTGAAAATTCGTTTTTCATCAGAGACTTGGGAACCTCGGGGCTCTTTGACCCCAAAGCTGGGACTTAGAGAGATGAGGTCAGACTTGAGAACATCCAAGATCAGTGAGGAGCCTGCTGCGCCGGGTGTGGCCTGTCGGTAAACTGTGATGGTGTCACCAGCATCTGGTTTGTGGCATCCAGGACACCTAAAGGTATAAGAGACAAAGAAAATAAAAATAAATAACAAGAGAAACATTAAAACCTGCCTAGTGCTTATAAGCAGCTGATGTGGAAGATGAGAAATTCTTTATGAGCCTGGTGTCCAACCTTTTCTTTTCCTTTTGATTATACTGTATTTAATGGTCCAACTCTTTCTTTCTCTTTCTTTTGTTTTGAAAATAACAGCACCAGCCCAGACATAACTGTTTTGAATATTATTTGTTTTTGGGGTCATTCCATTCAATCTCTCTTCAGATAGTTTGCCTTTCCACATCTCTTCTCTCGAAGTCCTTCCACTGGTTTAAGAATACAACTATACCAACACTAGCTGGTGGACTTGGCTGAAATGGACAAGCTAACAACTTTGATTAGAGAAATATACTTGGTGTCTTTTTCTAAGGACTTTGGCTACCTTTCTTATTTATTTATTTGTTTTGCCAAAATGAAAATAATGGATTAATTATGAACTTGGATCATTATCAGACTAGTTGACTTGAGACTTTGAGTGGTAGAAGTTTTTAAGAGTAAGATAATGTAGATCAGTGGTTCTCACCCTGTGGGTCCCCTGGTGTTTTGGCCTACGACTCCCAGAAATCCCAGTTTACGATTTCTGGGAGTTGAAGGCCAAAACACCCGGGGACCCGCAGGTTGAGAACCACTGATATAGAAGAATACATTTACTTAATTCGGTGCATATATCATCATCATCAGAAGGGTTGCATCACTGGGAAGCCCCCGGTGGCGCAATGGGTTAAACCCTCGTGCCGGCAGGACTAAAGACCAACAGGTCAGAGGTTCGAATCCTGGGAGAGTGCGGATGAGCTCCCTCTGTCAGCTCTAGCTCCCCATATGGGGACATGATGGTAAAACATCAAAAACACAAGGTTGGTAAAAGACCAAAAACATTCGGGCATCCCCTGGGCAACATCCTTGCAGACGGCCAATTCTCTCACACCAGAAGTGACTTGCAGTTTCTCAAGTCACTCCTGACATGGAAAAAAAATCAGAAGACTTGGAAGTCAAATGTTTATTTATTCTTTTGTCTTTTTATTTTTTCCAGTGGATGGGTCGTGGCTTATATTTTTTTCTCAGTATTAATACATTTTTGTTTCCAGTATTGTGTTGTTTATGGGGTTTTTTTTGAAATATTTAATAATAATTTTTAAAAAATCTTTCTTTTATGTGTCTCCTTTTCTTTTGGGTGCCTTTTGGCCTGAGTAGATGTTTCAACTTCTCACATTCTCAATCAAATGTTGGGAAAAGTTGATATTTCAGCTGGTTTGATCTACAGCTCCCTCAACCCCATCCAACATGACCAGTGATTAAAAGTTTGGGAGATGTATTGCAAACACTTGGAAGACTGGTGCTTGCACAGCCCCAGATAAATGCTTGTGTTACTTATATTTATGTATGCTTTATATTTGCGGCTAGTTGCCTTCCAGGATCTTCTCACCTACTGAAACTGTTCCCCATTTTCCCACCGATGATCCTGCCAGCCTAAACATTGTTTCATTGTTTATTTATAGTATTCATAATACTAAATTCTGCTGTGAAAGGATGACTATTATTAATGTAGCAGCAGCTATTGGTTTCATTGTACCTGGTTTTATAGTAAACCGCTTTGATATTTTAAAGTGAAAGGTTCTTAAATAAAGGTTAGTGGTTATGTTCTGCCTAGAAAAGAAACCTCACAAGAACAAAAATATCTAACCATTTCCTCTGACTTGGCTTCTGTGTCTTTTGTTCTGGCTTGCAGTTTGAGGGAAAGACTTCGTTTGGGATGTCAGTCTTTAACCTAAGCAACGCCATCATGGGGAGTGGGATCCTGGGCCTGGCTTACGCCATGAGGAACACGGGCGTCATCCTCTTTGTGTGAGTGATCCCCTCTCCCCACGCCATGTACTGCCAAGGAACTAAACTAGGAAAATTACTTTCAAGTTGAAAAGCATGACATACTTAAGGCAGGGAGGGAACGCTTCAGAATCAAGAGGGCTGCAAGAGTTGATTTCCAGTCCTCTGGACAGCTAACATTTGGGTAACTGGATGTGAAAACTGCATCGTGCTGAGTCCCCTTTGGACATTTATGTTCTGTTTGGACAGTAGAATCATAGAATTGGAAGAGACCTCCGTGGTACAACTCCCTGCCAAGAAGCAGGAAAATTGCATTCAAAGCACCCCCGACAGATGGCCATCCACCCTCTGTTTAAAAGCCTCCAAAGAAGGAGCCTCCACCACACTCCAGGGCAGAGAGTTCCACTGCTGAACAGCTCTCACAGTTAGGAAATTCTTCCTAATGTTCAGGTGGAATCTTCTTTCCTGTAGTTTGAAGCCATTACTCTGCGTCCTAGTATCCAGGGCAACAGAAAACAAGCCTGCTCCCTCCTCCCTATGACTTCCCCTCACATATTTATACATGGTCATCATGTCTCTTCTCAGCCTTCTATTCTCCAGGCTAAACATGCTCAGCTCTTTAAGCCGCTCCTCATAGGGCTTGTTCTCCAGACCCATGTTCATTTTAGTCAACCTCCTCCAGACACATCCCAGCTTGTCAACATCTCCCTTCAGTTGTGTTGCCCAGAACTGGACACAGTGTGATTCCTGGATCTAAAAACTAGACTCCTATTTATACAGGCCAAAATCCCATTGGCTTTTTTAGCCGCCACATGACATTGTTGGCTCATGTTTAACTTGTTGTCCACGAGGACTCCCAAGATATTTTTCACAACTACTGCTGTCGAGCCCGGCGTCCCCCATTCTGTATCTTTGCATTTCATATTTTCTGCTTAAGTGGAGTAATAATAATAATAATACAGTTTATTTATATTCCGCTCTTCTCACCCCAGAGGGGACTCAAAGCGGATTACAGGTACACATACTTAGCAGAAAATCCCTGCCGTTTCCACATACACAGTACACACATATAGACAAACAGAGGCAAACTCTGGCCACCAGGGGGAGCTGATGCACTCCTCATCTCTCAGCATTCCCAGCGTCTCTTATTGTTCCTTCCGCATTCCTTCCTCAGCATTCATGATGCCCATATATATTGTTGTTATCTTTAATGGGGAGGGCCTCGAAGTAATAAATAATAAATAAATAATTCAGTCAAAATCTGCCTCTCCACTTAATGTGGTAACTTAATCTCCTACTTGACAGATGCAACTGTCTTTTGGGCTGCAAAGGTCGACAGCAGGCTACACTTAAAGGTTGAGCACCCACCTCGACCCGGGCAGGCCTCGAACTCATGACTTCCTGGTCAGAGAGATCTTATGCAGCTGACACTTAGCCATCTGCGCCACATTCCCGAGGTACCTTTAGTACTTTCTGCTTTAGTGGAGTACCCTGGATATCTCATTTAACATTCAGTCTAATATCTTGAGTGGGTTCACCACTGCATTGACAGGTGATCCCATCTCCATGGCCTAGCCCATCCCCTGTATGGAAGAGCATAGCCTAGTACTTCTGCATGCAGAATTAAGCTAGTTCTGATCATTCATTGACCCCAGGATTCCTTCTTCAGGAGCTGCTTCAAATTGCTCTCCCAGTGGCTATTCCATGACTGGCAGAGCGCAGAGAGATATCGGGAAAGCATCTAGCTATGTTCCTGTAGACCAGTGGTTCTCAACCTGTGGGTCCCCAAGTGTTTTGGCCTACAACTCCCAGAAATCCCAGCCAGTTTACCAGCTGTTAGGATTTCTGGGAGTTGAAGGCCAAAACATCTGGGGACCCACAGGTTGAGAACCACTGCTGTAGACCATATCTGCACAACCTGTGCCTCTCCAGTAGTTTGAGCCTCCCAATTTACAGGAACCCTATCAAGCTTGTTTACTGGCCAGGAATTCTTGGAGCTGTTGTCCAAAATACCCAGCAGCTGTAGACAGATGCAAAATGATGAAATCATTTGCTGAGATCAGTCAGGATCCTCTAGATCAGGCCTCTTCAACTTGTGTCTATCCAGGTGTTCTGGACTTCAGTTCCTAGAATTACTGACCATTGAACAAGCTGCTTAATGTTCTGGGAGTCTGAGACCCAAACACCTGTAGGGCCACAGGTTGAAGAGGCCTGCTCTAGAGCATAAACACATCTACCTGTGACCCCTTTTGGCTTGAGAAATGTTTACGCAAAGTCCACAGTAATCACCACACAACAAATGCATGCAAATGAGTAAAACAGCCACTAAGTGGTATTCAGAAACCTTGTACTGTTGCCAAACCCCACCACTGAGCTAAGAAGACTCATTTGGGGTCCGGATCCACAGTTTAAAAGCATTGATGTACCGGTCCTGGCAGATGATACAAGCATCTGACTGTCGGGAGGGACATCCAGATGCTTCTCTGATTTCACACGCTGCCCACAAGGCTGTGGAAGGGCGGCAGCAATTCTCCACTAAGTCTGGGAGTGGGCCTTTTTCAGTGCAGAGATGAAGGGAATCCCATCTTCAGCACTGATTCCCATTACAGAAGATATATGCAGATACAAGGTTGATTTTTGCCTACACAAGAAACACAATGCATGGGAGTTAGTATTCAGTTTGGTTCTCAAATTGAGACGTCTGAAGTTTTAGAACTTGGTCTTTCCTGAGCGCAGAATTTGGGTCTGACCTCTGTTGTCCTTCTTCTCTTACCAGGGTGCTTTTGATCAGCATTGCATTGCTATCTTCTTATTCCATTCATTTGCTGCTGAAATGTGCTGGGGTTGTGGGTAAGTTGTATGCTGCAGAAGGACCATTTCCAACAGAAGTGGGTTACAAAAAGGCCAAGATGGTACAGTCAGCCCTCCACATTTGCTGGGGCCTAGGGATACAGGACCTCAATGAAAGTTTAAAAAAACATCCATTTTTCTTTTACCTGAGGTAATGCCTCTCTGGGAATAACTAGGTCCTTCACTGCAACTCTATGGTCAACTGTTACCAGACATTGATCATATAATTACACTGGAGGACCTGCAAGTGGTCTAAAGAAATATTCTGTTTAAGAGTCTCTAGATCAGACCTGGGCAATTGCCGGCCCTCCAGGTGTTTTGGACTTCAACTCCCAGAAATCCTAACAGCTGGTAAACTGGCTAGGATTTCTGGGAGTTGAAGTCCAAAACACCTGGAGGGCCGGCAATTGCCTAGGTCTCTAGATCAATGATTCTCAACCTATGGGTCCCCAGATGTTTTGGCCTTCAACTCCCAGAAATCTTAACACCTGGTAAACTGGCTGGGATTTTGGAGCGTTTTAAGCCAAAACATCTGTGGACCCACAGGTTGAGAACCACTGATCTAGATCCTTCAGTGCCAATCTATGGTCAGTTGTAAGTTGATCATACAGTCACACTGGAGGACTTAGGGATTCCTAGAGAGAACATATGAATTAAATACCTGAATAATCAATTCTGCAAAGCTGAAAATATATATTTAGAATTTAAATCTCAGCAGTTATTGCTTCGAATTGAGAATAAATTTTTATATAAAACTCATGTTGGCTTGTTGCGTATGGTGTGTTTACACAGATATTTATTGTGATCCTGTATCAATGTGAGTGGGGAGCCAAATAGGTTTTGAATCAATAGGCTTCCAAACTGACATTTTATGAGTTAAATGTCCATACAACAAAGAGAATGGCCAAATGTTCCGAATTTACAAAACAAACCGAGACAAAAGTGAAACAACATTCTCCGTGTGCCTGTGTGTGTTCAAATGTCAAATACATTTATGGGAAGTATATAATTCCTTCTTCAGGGGCAGCTATAAATAAACATAAAACACATTTAATAGCTTATGAAGGCTTATTTTATAGAAAGTATGCACGGAACATTTGTTGAATACTCTGACATAATGTCTAAATTTACAAATTGGTGGAAAGTGTTGCTTAGGGGTATTATGCTTTGAGGCGAGCTGATCGTTCTCGGCTCATTCACCAAACTGCAGCTCCCAAGATCCTTTGGATGATGCTGTGACAGTTAAGCCATCTTCTGTAAAATAAGATAAGGCATATATTTCACAAAAGATGCTCAGTTTGCCGATTTCTGCACTTTATTCACCATGGTTGCCATAAAATTGCATATTTTCTTGACATGCCAGGTTAGGTGAGGCCTCCAATGAGGGGAGATTCATTTGTGGTTACACCAATGATGATATCAACCAGGAGTTGTGCATGATAATTAGTGATATCTTAGCCACTTCTCTGAAGAAAATATTTTTAAAATCCATACATCTCTCATCTCAATACTTCTCTCTCTCTTTCTCAATCTCTCCCAAATCTAGGAATTAGAGCATATGAACAGCTGGGACTCAGGGCATTTGGCCATGGTGGCAAAGTGGTTGCTGCTGTGATAATCTCGATACACAACATAGGAGGTGAGGTCTTATTTTTACTCATAGATTACTCCACTGACAGATCAGTGGAGGACAGTGTGTACTTTAAGGTTAAATAAACCCCTTCAATGATGACTTACTATCTGCACTAAAAAAAGCATGAACTTTAGTGTTGTGTGTGCGTTATGCAATCAGTGTATTGGCATTCATTCGCTGCTGTGGCAAAGTTTATCCTATTTCTGTTACCTGGGGATCTGATAGCTGTGAAGAAATGTTGGATGAAAAAGTCTGCAGGGTCCCAAACCTTGACTTCTTACTGATTTGGGGTTTATATCATTCCAGTATCCAATAAAGTGGAACATGAGAGAAGCCTCTCACAGGATGGTAACACATCAGGGTGTTCCCTGGGCCAGTGTTTCCCAACCTTTTTTGAGCCGCGGCACATTTTTTACATTTACAAAATCCTGGGGCACACCACCAACCAAAATGACACAAAATGACACTCTTAACACAGTAATACATATAGTTAATATGTTTTTAAATGTATTTATACACTCAATGTGAAACCTGGGCCTGTTTCGATGAACACAACATAGATATCCTGGCAGGAATGGCAGAAAGACACAAACTTCCCACACAAAACTCCCATAACCAAGAGAAAACGCTAAAGCGTTTGGTGGGCATTGACCTTGAGTTTTGGAGTTGTAGTTCTTTTGGAGTTGTAGTTCACCTATATCCAGAGAGCACTGTGGACTCAAACAATGTTGGATCAGGACCAAACTTGGCATGAATACTCAATAGGCCCAAATGTGAACACAGATGGAGTTTGGGAAAAATAGACCTTGACATTTGGGAGTTACAGTTTCTGGGATTTATAGTTAACACAAAGGGCATCCTGAACTCTTGCAACAATGGAATTGAATCAAACTTGCCATATTGAACACTCATTACCAACAGAAAGTACTGAAAAGGTTTGCTTGGGAATTGACCTTGAGTTTGGAAATTGTGGTTCACCTACACCCAGAGAGCACTGTGGACTGAAATAATGATGGATCTGGACCACACTTGAAATGAATACTCAATATGCCCAAATACGAACGCAGATGGAGTTCAGGGGAAATAGACCTTGCCATTTGGGAGTAGTAGTTGCTGGGATTTATAGTTCCCCTACAATCAAAGAGCATTCTGAACCCCACCAATGATAGAACTGGGCCAAACTTCCCACACAGAACCCCCAGGTGGCTCCCTTCCTGAATGGCTCTCTCCCTCTTGGCTCTCTCCTCACTTGATCCGCGGTTGCCTGCCTGCCTTCCTTCTTTCCTGCAATTCGAAAGAAGAAGCTGGTGGGCCTGCCTTGGACTGCGCTCTTCCCTTCCGCTTCCGTTCCCCGCTGTCCCTTGATTGGAGGCTGGCTGGCTGGGGAAACAGCCGAAGGAAGCGGCGCCCTGGCCCCTTCTTCGCCGCCCGGCCCTTCCTCCTCCTCCCCCCAGCAGCAGCAGCAGGAGTTCGGCAGGAGGGGGAAGAAAGGGGAGAAGAGAGGTTTTTCCGCGGCACACCAGGTGATCGCTCACGGCACACTAGTGTGCTGTGGAACAGCGGTTGGGAAACACTGCCCTGAGCAACGTCTTTGCAGACGACTAGTTCTCTCACACCAGAAGCGACTTGCAGTATATTCTCAATTCACTCCTGACATGTTTTTTTTAATTAAAAAATCCAATAAAGTACTTTTGTAATGGTATGGTGAAATATACCTCAATCTGTTTATCTTTCTCTTCTCCATATTAGCCAATACAGGAAATCTTTATGTTTTCTTTCCGTTTCACAGCAATGTCCAGTTACTTGTTTATTGTTAAATCTGAACTGCCGCTTGTGATCCAAACCTTCTTAGGGCTGACAAAGAATAACAGGTAAGCAAAACCATATTGAACCCCAGCTCCCTTCTTCCCTTATTTATTTTCATTCTAAAGTACAGACGACTCACTAACTATATGAAACAATCACTACTCAATCAATCAAAACTTTATTACGGTCATTGACCAGCACAAAGCAGGCACAAGCGCCCTAAGAGGAGAAGGACAACTCCCCAGTAAACAGTTATTTAAAATCAGACTAGAAATCAGTATAAAAATATATTTTAAAAGACAGGATATTGTTGCCTTACGATGTCAATCATCACCCATCTGATATTAAGAGCAGCAGCACAGAACTTAGCAACACTATAAGTCATTGCAGTGTTAGAGTCCGAAAGCAGCAGGGTGGAATAATTTCTTTCACTGCGCCCCGGGTACTTTAAAAGCCATGGTCCAATGAGATTGGATCTAAGATCTCTGTAGAACATGCATTGAAGAAGCACGTGCTCAGTTGTTTCCACATGACCAGACCCACAGGGGCATAGTCTCTGCTTGAAGGGGGTCTTCCGATACCTCCCCTCCAATACAGCCGATGGGAGGGCATGGCATCTTGCCAGGGTAAAAGCCCGTCCGTGTTTGGGCACCTCCAGGTCTGTTAGGTATGCCATGGGGACAGTGAGGTATCTAGTGGCTTCCCTAACAGTGAAGGCTGGGGAACAGGCTAGGTCGGGTTGGCGCTCTATGTCCAGGATCCGTTGCTTAATGAGGTCCTTGGCTTGGTCCCATCTCATGCTTAGCAATTGTCCTTGGGAGAAACCTAGCGTTGCGATCTTTGCTGACACGCAAATTCGCGAAGCGTTCCATACTCAATGGATACCTAATTAAAGTGACACAAAGAGGATTCTGTCAAAATTTGATATCAATCAATCAATGTGAACTCTCTTTCTTAACTGAAGTCACTCTTATTTAAGCCCTGGGAGCAGTTACTAAACCACTCAAGTTTTGGATTACTCCTACTTGTAGTGTACTCTTGCCCAACCTGGTATAAGATGTCCAAGTGGAACCATAGCACTATAACTACATAGTGTGAAATGGCCTCAAGTTTAGCAAGACTTCCTTAGAGCAATTCTTCAGCCAATTCATGAGAAGCCCGAGAGTTCAACTGAAATATTTGGCAGTAGCAATATACCGTATTTTTCGCACCATAAGACGCAGTTTTTTTCCTCCCAAATTAGGAAGAAAAATCAGCCGCGTCTTATGGAGCGAAGATGCAGGCAGGGAGGGGAGGCGCTGGAGCAGAGGGGGGCGATATACTCACCAAAAGTGTCTCCTCTGTCGCCGCCTCTCCTCTTCTCTGGTCCGTTGCTGGTCCGTCCTTTCCTTCCCCGCCCTTTCTTCCCTCGAGCAAAGGGCGGCGGGGAAAGGAGCAGGAGGAGGAGCTCAGAGGAGGAAAATAGAAAAAAAAATCTATTTTCCTCCTCTAAAATCTAGGTGCGTCTTATCAGCCGGTGCGCCTTATGGTGCGAAAAATACGGTATATGAAATCAAGATGGTGTCATTCCTATGCGTTGGCTCAGTGAAAATAACTAGTAATATCATATCGTTGTCACCATGAAGATAACACTCAATCATATCAAAACCCAAACTTTTAATGAACTTCTTTTGTGGGTCCATCTTACAGCTGTTGTGACCTGTTTGTTTACACACCACATTGAGAGATAGAATAGATAAATGTAATGTATGGGTGCATCTTTCTCTCTCTGTCTCCTGTTGATGTTTCCTTCGGGATAGGCCTGCTGCTGCTATGAAGCCTTCAGAGTAGTTTTATGGAGAGAAGCAGCTGGTCTTTTTGGCTCCCTTCCCCTTTCTATAAATGGATCCATTTGAGGCTTGCTGCCCTGTTCACATGCCTTTCCTGACCGGGAGGAGAATTATGGGCTGAAACTACCATTCTCTGCGTTCAACCATGTAATGATTTGGGAGGATTCACTTTTCCACCAAGTCTCTCAAACAAAATAAGATGAAAGGAAGCAGTGATTACTAGAACAAGAAACAGATTGTCACCAACCCTGACACACTTGTGTTTTATGTTGAACTTGGTGGGCACATTGCATGTCATGAAGTGACTGTGTGTAACGTTTTCTCCTGGCCCCATTTTTTCTGGTCTGCTAAGATAAAATCATAACTTCTTGAAGGGAAAAAGCAGATATAATAAAAGGGTTCAATTTTCTTTCCTCCTTCCACTGCAAATCACCCCTTCCTGGTAATTGTCTTTGCTGGCTAGTGCTTGCAGGCATGTAGCCAGGGGGACTGGGGGGGCTTCAGCCCCCCCCCCCCAATTCTCAGGGTGGTCCGTGAAAAGGCCTTACTGGTACATTATTTAAACTGTTATGTGTATTCATATCATGATCTGATCACCATGCTCAATATATCCCATATGCATGGGGGCATTTGGATAATGATACAAAAGGTTTGCTAGGGTAGACCCTCTCTCACCCAGATTCAGCCCCCCATCAAACTCAGCCCCTCCCGAATCAAAATCCTGGCTACGGCTCTGATGCTTGGAATTGTAGTGCAGCAACACCACACAAAACGGCATGATTCCTATGTAAACAGTGTGCATCATAACTTCAATGTGACAAGGCTAGCCTAGCAATGTGGAGACTTGGACTACTGGAGCTGCTTCCATTGTCAAAGTAGTGTTTTAAGAGGAATTCCTCATTTAAAAATATTTGAATGATTAACAACAGCTTTACTTGTTGCATTTAGTGTTTTAGTGTTTTAAGAGGAATTCCTCATTTAAAAAATATTGGAATGATTAACACCAGCTTTACTTGTTGCATTTACTTCATAAAAGTAAAGGTAAAGGTTCCCTTTGACATTAAGTCCAGTCGTGTCTGACTTTGGGGGTTGGTGCTAACTTCCATTTCAAAGCCGAAGAGCTGGCGTTGTTCGTAGATGCCTCCAAGGTCATGTGGCTGGCATGACTGCATGGAGCGTCGTTACCTTCCTGCAGAAGCAGTACCTGTTGAACTGCTAAGTTGGCAGGATCTGAGCTCACAGTGGGAACTCACCCCGCTCCCTGGATTTGAACAACTGACCTTTCGGTCACCCCGCTCCCTGGATTTGAACAACTGACCTTTCGGTCAGCAAGTTCAGCAGCCCAGCGGTTTAACTCACTGCGCCACCAGGGGGCCCTATTTACTTCATACCTTTTAATTATTCTTCGTTGTAGCTGGAAGGGTAGTTTCAGGATTTACAATGGTATGGTATATAATTCCTGCCAGATTTTTGAAAAATCCCTTACCAAATTGTTTCTTTAAAATGTTTTTTAAAGCTGGATTTTAAGTGTAACTAGAAACCATCACTTCATAGGTGTGGAAAAAAGTTATGTTACTCTTGAAGTGTGATTTTGTTACTTAACACAAGGCACCTAAGGGAACGGGTGGCATTCCCAGATGTTATAAGACCGCAACTACTGCTGGCCTTCACCTCCGTGGCAGTTGGTTTAGCAAAATATTCAAGGGCTGGCTGTTTCTTGTTTTGGTGTTGTAGGTCACTCCAATAACTTCTTACTATGAAATTAAGGTTCTGGAGGAATTGGGGATCCTGTTCCAGAAACTGGAGTTGCTAGGCCATAGATTTTGCCACCATCCCTAGAATCCGGTGTTTGTGTGTTCGCAGCATAGGAAATCAACTGTTTTTGTTTTCTTTGGATGATAGGAAAATCCTGCCCTTGGAGATGTTAGAGGAATGTGCCGGGTGTTAACCTGGGTGGCCTTGGAGGAGGACCCCATGGGACATCATTGGACTCACACACATATATATATCTGGGTCCTCACTATGTGTGGGCCTTCCCCAACAAACTAAAAACAAGTATTTTTAAAAAATCATACTGATTACTGTCATATGTCCACATTTACTAGGGTTGAGGGTGCATAACTCTTGCAAAAATGAAAAACGGGAAATAATAAAATTGCTATTTTTTTTACCTGAAAGAGTATCTCTCCAGGAATCCCTTGGTCCACCTACAAGGCCAGGCCTGGGCAAACTTCGGCGCTCCAGGTGTTTTGGACTACAACTCCCACAATTCCTAACAGCCGATAGGCTGTTAGGAATTGTGGGAGTTGTAGTCCAAAACACCTGGAGCACCGAAGTTTGCCCAGGCCTGTACAAGACTCTAGGACAGGGGTGGGCAAACTACGGCCCGGGGGCCGGATGCGGCCTATTGGCCGATTCTATCTGGCCCTCCTAAGGGCCCAGCAGGCAGGCAGGCAGGCAGGCTCGCTCGCTGCTCGCCTTGCCCGGGGTTTGATCTCTTCCTTTTCCGTCACGAATCTCAAAGGCTCGCTGTCAGGAGGTTTTTTAGAAAGGTGGGAACAGGAAGTCATGGAGAGGGAAGGGACCCCAGGGCCATCCAGCCCAACCCCCTGGGATACACAATCAAAGCATCCCCGACTGATGACCATCAAGCCTCTGCATAAAACTCTCCAGAGAAGGGAACTACAAGGAAGCATTATTTTAATTTAGTGGTTTTTATTATGATTGTATAATAATTTTATAATAATAATAATATTATAATATAATAAATAATATGTTATATTATATTAGAATTTCAATATATTATAATGTCTATATATATATAGTATAATATAATAATTATGATATTAATACTAATAATATATGAATATTTCTTGATATATTAATATGTTAATATTAATGTGTAATATATAATAAGTATAGGAAGTGAATAAATAAATAATGTAGATTAGCATGTAGTTCCGCCTTTAGATGCGGCCCTCCATAATATTTTTTGGTTCTCATGTGGCCCCTTGGAAAAAATAATTGCCCACCCCTGCTCTAGGATCAGCTTCCACCAAATCATACTGGAGGACCTAGATATTCCTAAAGAGGTATTCTCTGCAGGAAATTCCAGGTTCTCCAGAATTACTCTTTGGCAGGGGTTCAACATAAAGTCATACTGGAGGCCCTCAAGATACTTCAAGAAAACATTTTCATCAAATCTGTTAATAACACTATGTAACATGATTTTTGTTCCTGGGTTATAAATGTCATTTCCTAATTCTATCATTAAAACATGGAAAAAATTCTTAAACTGAAAAAAACTTTGTTTTTGCAGGACGTCCTGTAGCACATTTTGGTTTAGTTGTTCAATGAATAGCTCATAGAGTCTCAACCAATTCAACATAGTTTGTGGCAGCCACCAAAACAAAGTTTCTGGAGTATAACAACTATTTTCAAAACAAGTATTACATAATTAAACAGGAAATAACATTTTCAAACCAGGAACAGAAAATGTTTCACGTTTTGTTACTTAGTGTAGTCAAATTCTGAAATGTAGAGGATCAACTATAATAGTTACATTAAGGTTATGGGAGGGTTAGAGCTTCAGTGATCAGATACATAAGAGCAAAATATGCTTTTTCAGTCTGTACATAGAAGCTTGTTTATTAAGGGTGACAAAATCTGCCCCTCCCTCCAAAGGATTTCCTGTTCCGGTAAACATTTGCCCTGTCCCTCTGCTCACTCAAAGTGACTCTGATACTGTTTGTTTTCAGTGAGTGGTATATGAACGGGAACGTCCTCATCATTATCGTCAGTGTTTGTGTCATCCTGCCCCTGGCTATGATGAAACATTTGGGTAAGTGACACGAGCACCAGCTGTGGTCCGCTTGGATAAACACCACCTGGGATGATGCCTGTCCACGTCACACCTGGCGTCCCTTCTACCTGAGAGTCCAAGGCAATATTGTATTGATTTTTCCACCGTATTGATTCTGGTTAATAATGTCCCTTGCTGCCCCCTACTGGAGGAATCAGTATATGAACATTCAGGTGTCCATTATAGGTTTTCAGGCTGTATGGCCATATTCTAGAAGCATTCTCTCCTGACGTTTTGCCTGCATCTGTGGCAAGCATCTTCAGAGGTTGTGAGGTTTGTTGGGAAAACCCTGGACCATCCACAGATATATAAACCCAATTTTCTTAGTTCCTAGCAAACCTCACAACCTCTGAGGATGCCTGCCACAGATTTGTCAGGAGAGAATGCTTCTAGTACATGGCCATACAGCCCGAAAAAAACCCTACAACAACCCAGTGATTCTGGCCATGAAAGCCTTTGGCAATACATTATGGTGTCCCTTCCAAACCAGTCCATATTGAGACATATTGGAAGTTGAAATGGGATTTATGTGCTCATTAACAGTTTCATTATGGGAAATTCAACCAGTGGGGGTTGGCTGTTATAGTGATACCAGGAGAAAAACTTCACCATTTGAATTTTGACTTGTAGAACTGTTCTGGACAGTGTCAGAAAGTGCAGTAAAGAACCAGTTTGCCCCTTACTCCAAAGCCAGATGGTTAAAACAAAGAAAGAAGCAGGGATCCCATCACTTCTTATCCCCAAATCTCTAGTTGGGCTGGTTGCAGAAGGAATTCCAGGAAAGGAAGGAAGGAAGGAAGGGGGAAAAGGGAAAAGGAAAGGAAAGGAGGGAGAAGAAAGAACCTAACCAATGGGCACAAATATGGCACCTGTTTCTGCCATATTGGGGGGAAACATTGGACTCCCTTGTATCATGTGCTGATCTAGAGTATCAGTTACATTTCTGATAGATTATGCATATAAGCTTGATCCTCTGGATAAATTGGCTGACATCTTTTTCCTTTTTCATATAGGTTATCTTGGCTATACCAGTGGACTCTCACTCACCTGCATGTTTTTCTTTCTCATCTCGGTAAGTTAACAATAAATTATCAGATACTCTAGTTTCTCCCAATAGAGCAGTGGTTCCCAACCTGTGTGTCCCCAGATGTTTTGGCCTTCAACTCCCAGAAATCCTAACAGCTGGTAAACTGACTGAAATTTCTGGGACTTGTAGGCCAAAGCCCACACACTGGAAACAAAGATCCGCATAGTTAAAGCAGTGGTATTCCCCGTAGCAACCTATGGATGTGAGAGCTGGACCATAAGGAAGGCTGAGCAAAGGAAGATAGACGCTTTTGAACTGTGGTGTTGGAGGAAAGTTATGAGAGTGCCTTGGACCGCGAGAAGATCCAACCAGTCCATACTCCAGAAAATAAAGTCCGACTGCTCATTGGAGGGAAGGATATTAGAGGCAAAGATGATGTACTTTGGCTACATCATGAGAAGACAGGAAAGCTTGAAGAAGATAATGATGCTGGGTAAAATGGAAGGAAAAAGGAAGAGGGGCCGACCAAGGGCAAGATGGATGGATGGCATCCTTGAAGTGACTGGCTTGACTCTGAAGGAGCTGGGGAATGGCTGACAAGCAACGTGGGAGGCCAAAGCACCTGGGGACCCACAGGTTGAGAACCACTGCAATGGAGGGTTGTGTCTCCTCATTATTGGGGTATTTGAATATTTTAATATTGGTTTAGAAGGGGGAAATATGGCAAGAGGGACCTCTTCGCCCACTTACTTCTCCATCCACTCCTCATCTCTTTTTTAATTGTGGTTCTCCTTGCTCAAAGGTTATCTACAAGAAATTCCAGATTTCTTGCCCTCACTCTCTCAACGACACCTTGGGGAATGGCAGTGTTGCGGTCTCAGAAGACGATGCCTGTGGTGTGGAGGTCTTCACTGTCAACTCCCAGGTTTGGACCCTAGAGCATTTGGGGGAAATTTACTGAGCCTTTGAGTGATAAGATGCAACATTTAATTACATTTTATAATAAACATCTGAGGGTTTTTTTACTTTAGAAATTACATCCCATTGAAAGCTTTAGTGCTGAGGATATTACATTCTTTTATCATTAAGAAATTCCAGCAGTGTTAGCTATAGATAAGCCCTTAATGTTCCAGTAAAGCCAGAAAACACATGGTGAGCAACACACTAGAACTGAAAACTGTCTAGGCCAGTGTTTCCCAACCGCTGTGATGCGGCACAGTAGTGTGCTGTGATGGACCTCCTGCTGTGCCGCGAGAAAAGCTCTCTGCCCCCTTCCTCCCCCCCTCCTGCCAAACTCCTGCTGCTTGTGGGAGAAGGAGCAAGGGCCAGGCGGCGGTGAAGAAAAAGAAGGGGCCGGGGCGCCGCCTCCTTCGGCCGTTTTCCCAGCCAGCCTCCAATCCGCCATGACTCCCGCCCCTCACTCGCTGAAGCCGTGCGGAGGTGGAGCCCCGCCCACTGCTCATGCTTCTCCTCCGTGTGGCTTCAGCGAGCGAGAGGTGGGAGTCATGGTGGAGAGCGGGGATGGGGGCCATGACTCCCGTCCCTCACTCGCACTGCCCCCTCAAGACTGGAGAAGCTGTGGGAGAGCTGAAGCCGGGAGGAGGGGAAGGCACATGGTGCGGCCTGGCTCCGCCCCCCCCCCCCGGCTTCAGCCCTCCCACAGCTTCTCCAGCCTTGAGGGGGCAGTACCAAGCCAGCATTGTGCTGGCTCTGCCACCGCTGGCTTGCCATTGCCCCCTCAAGGCTGGAGAAGCTAAGGGAGAGCTGAAGCCATGAGAGGGGGCGGGGCATGGCACGGCCTGGCTCCTCCCCCGGCTTTGGCACTCCCCGCAGCTTCTCCCAGCAGGCCACCATCCCCCAGCTGTTCTTTACTGTGTTAGAGCGTCATTTTGGTTGGTGGTGTGCCCCCAATGTTAAATGTTAAAAGTGTTTTTAATGTTAAAAGTGTGCCACAGCTCAAAAAAGGTTGGGAAACACTGGTCTAGCCCACCAGATGTTGTGGGACTCAGTATCTGTCAGGCCCAGCCAGCACAGATCATGGCTGGCCAAAAATAGGGGCTATATATTTATTTACTTTTGCCATGCAATAAAAACAGATCAAATCCCTACAAATGACTGCAAAACTAATGGAGAATTGTAATTCAACCCTGAATTAATATCCCTACTGAAAGTTTGCCAGAACATTTGAGAATCGGAATTGTGGAATGAAGCTAGGACTGAAGTTATGTATGAAATAGACGAGGATGCTTTTAGATCTATGTCGTACTTGAGCCATCATTAATAGTTTCCACACTTTACTAGTAGACGGGCTTTCTGAAAAGGCAAGTAGCAGTTACATATTTTGGGAATAGATTTCACATTAAAGAGGCAGCTGAGAGCTAATACAGGTTAAGTATCCCTTTTCAGGAAATCCAAAATGCTCCAGAAATCCAAAATTATCGACATGGGTATTTCATACAGCAGGCATCCTCAACCTGCGGCCCTCCAGCTGTTTGGGCCTCCAACTCCCAGAATTCCTGAGCACTGAACAAGCTGGCGAGTGCTTCTGGGAATTGGAGGTTCAGACACCTGGAGGGCCACAGGTTGAGGATGCCTGTGATATAGGGACACCTTTGCCTTCTGATGGCTCGCAATGTACACCTACTTTGTTTCGTGCATAAAAGTGATACACATTTTTTTAAAATCTGAACTCCAAAACACTTCTGGCCCCAAACCAGAAGTGAGTAAGTGATACACAGCCTGTATTAGAAACACTATTAGGAAAACAAACTTTACATTGTTGTTTTAAATGTTTACGTCTTATTTTATAATTTTAAAAATAGCATAAATAAATTTAATTTTATTCTGCTCTATCTCCCCGAGGGGACTCAGGGCGGATAACAGAACACATGTATGGCAAAGATTCAATGCCCTTATACAATTGACAAGAACAGAGAATACATAAACAGAGATAAAAACTGAAAAACAGATATAATGATGGGGTGTTCATAGTGATAATGATAAAACATGTGGTGGAATTTCCAGGCTTCCAGTGCGCAATTGGAGCAACAGAGAACGAACTTGCATTTCCTCTCCTTTTCAGACAGCATATGCTATTCCTATCTTGGCCTTTGCTTTTGTTTGCCATCCGGAGGTGCTTCCTATTTACACAGAGCTGTCCAGGTGAGTAAACTCAAGTCAAGGGAGGATATTGAATGAATGAAAACTGTCTTTAAGCCACTTTCACCCTGGTGAGATATAGTACTTTAACTGTTATCACTACATTCTACAGAGTGCGGAAATGTTTAATTTGGTCAAAAGCACCCGATGGTCTCTCTTGCTGGGAACTCTCAATGTCCTTCTTTGCATAGCAATCCCATGATTCCATAAGAAATAACTGGAGCAGTTAAAGTGCTATCAAAGATGTCTGAAGGTGGGGAAGGGAGCATTGGAATTGGCCATATTCACTAAAGATTGGTATGGGGCCCATGGTGGCACAGCAGGTTAAACTGCTAAGCTCCAGAACTTGCTGACCGGAAGGTCGGTGGTTTGAATCCATTGGATAGGGTGATCTTCCATTGTTAGCCCCAGCTTCTGCCAACCTAGCAGTTCGAAAAAAAGGAAATGTGAGTAGATCAATAGGTACCACTCAGACGGGAAGGTAATGGCACTCCATGCAGTCATGCCGGCAGTCATGCCGGCCACATGACCTAGGAGGCATCTACAGACAACATTAGCTCTTTGACTTAGAAATAGAGATAAGCACCACCCCCAAGAGTCGAACATGACTAGACTTAATGTCAAGGGGAATTTTTTTCCTTTTTACCAAAGAGTGGACAGAATACAAACAAGCTTAAACAACACAGAGTAAAAAAACCGCTGAGAAGAAAGAACAAGGGCTCACCTATGGGCTAAATGATCTATCACGTCCTGTTTATCTTTTTGACAAAGGAAATAACCATACCATAGAACTGTAGGCTTGGAGGACACCACAAGAGCCATCCAGTCCAATCCCTTGCCATGGGGCATCAAGGGCCACTTTTTTGAATAGGGGAAGAATACAGGGGAGTGCTTCCTTTCCAGATCCTAACATCATCACTACTTTCTGGGATTTAGCTCTCTCGTCTTGACTCAAGTAAATGGATGAACTCCCTTTCTCTGTTTGTTCCAAAAATATTCCCGGATACATAGTCATGCTTCAGAGGGAAAGCTCTGTGTGGCACATTTTGCTGACTTAGCACTAATCCCAGAGCAGCTGTGCTCAGGGGCCAGCACCCACCAACCAGGGCAAAATCAGGGTGCACCCATGTGGGGCTTCACAGTGGGCTCTCATTGAGTAATAGTGAATGCAACTGACATATAAATAGTGCCATTCTCTCTTGCTACCTTACTCAACCCTCATTTGTGTCAAATGTGTAGCACAAAACGAGCTGTGTGCTTTTTCATCTCCGTTAGAAATATACAAATAAAGTGGCACGTGCCAGGTAAGAAGAAATGGCATCCTGCCTCAGTTCTTTATGAAGATTGCTGATAGGGGCTCTCTGTGAAACATTTGGGGCTGGCAGGTTGTAACAAGCTGTTTGAGCTATCTGTGTCTCTCTCTTAGGGCTTCAAAGCGCCGGATGCAAAATGTAGCAAACGTCTCTATCCTGGCAATGTTTTGCATGTACCTCCTGACCGCCATCTTTGGATACCTCACTTTTTATGGTAAGAGACTATTTTCCCTAAAGAGACAAAGCTTCGTTGTTTTTCGTTCACAGGAAAGGAGTTACTTACTTCCCTAAATCCCTTCCTTGTAATTATGCCCTTGTTTTATTTAAGTTTTTAAAAAATCGGGAGCTGTTCTAACATTTCTCGAAGGAACTCAAGGCATTCCTTCTGGCTCCATCCTCACAATAATCCTGATTCAAATGGCTCAGAATAAACTCCCTTTTGTAGCCTTGAGTCTTGATTCCACATTGGTGATATTATAGATTTAAAGATCTGCTAATGTGAAATTAGAGGAGAGGAAAACAGCCCTCCCCTCTAGGGTCCCCATCCCATTTTATATCCACAGTCTCTCTGATTCCCTGTGCTTAAACCTTCTGTTTTCTGGCAGGGAGCGTTGAAGCAGAAATGTTGCACACTTACATCAAGGTTGACCCTGCGGACAAGCTCATACTCTGTGTCCGTTTGGCTGTGCTGCTGGCAGTGACACTCACTGTACCTGTGGTTTTGTTTCCGGTAAGACACTCTCTATATTTGCTGTCCACATTGTGAAACCCAATGTCCCTTCCCCTCAAGTGTGTGTGTGTGTGTTTGAGCCACAGGCAAAAACATTTCCTACAATCTGCTTCCATGGTTCCAGGTTTTAGAATGGGGTTGATTCCACGGAAGAGGTTTGGCATGATCACAAATAATACTGAGCCTTTATATTTAATGTTTTGTTGTTGTTCATTCGTTTAGTCGCTTCCGACTCTTCGTGACCCCATGGACCAACCCACACCAGGGCTCCCTGTCGGCCGTCACCTCCCCTATTTCCTTCAGAGCCAAGCCAGTCACTTCAAGGATACCATCCATCCATCTTGCTCTTGGTTGGCCCCTCTTCCTTTTTCCTTCCATTTTCCCCAGCATCATTCTCTTCTCCAAGCTTTCCTGTCTTCTCATTATGTGGCCAAAGTACTTCATCTTTGCCTCTAATATCCATCCCTCCAGTGAGTAGTTGGGCATAATTTCCTGGAGTATGGCCTGGTTAGATCTTCTCACGGTCCAAGGCACTCTCAGAACTTTCCTCCAACACTACAATCTTACTATAACTAATCCTAATTATATGCAATTAAAAAAACATGTTTCCTTGTACCCTGTTTGCACCTTTCATTTCTTTTCCCAATTGTCTGTGCCCCCCTCCTGTGTATATTTTCTAGACTGTTGTCTCTTTGGAGATTGACTTTTCTCATTTGTTGGGAAGATTTATGTACATCAAGAGTTGGAAATATTATCTCTCCAGAGGAATTCCCATTGACCTTGGCCAGCATAGCTAATTGTACTGATCACAGTTAAAAAAAAACATTTAGTCAACAAATCTCCTCTGCTCTGGCTAATAATAATAATAATAATATAATAATTATAATAATAATAATTTTATATTCCACCCTATCTTTCTGCGGAGAATCAAGGTAGATTACAGTACTCATATACGGCAAACATTCAATGCCATTATACAGTTGACAAAGACAGACAGTACATAAACAGAGGTAAAGACTTCCCATCTTTTTCTATCTCTGGCATCTGGAGGCTATGCTCGGCCATGGGGTGGGGGGTGCTGTCGCTCAATCTGCCATGCCAAGGAGCTTTGATGTCTTTAGACACTCCCCCGGTCAAATTACTGGCATGTCCACATAGACGCTTTTTATTACCTCCCTGCCAAAGCGGTACCTATTTATCTACTCACATTACTGTTTTCAAACTCCTAGGTGAGCAGAAGCTGGGCTGACAGTTGGGAGCTCACCCAACTGTCAAAGATATATACAGTCACATGAGATTATGATACAATTGATGGAGGACACAATTGCCTATCCTGGATGTGCATGCATGACACACTAACAGCTCCGTGACCCTTTAGGATTTATCAAATATTTATTTATTTATGACATTTTTATACCACCCTTCCACCCGAAGGGGACTCAGAGTGGACTACAAGTTATATGAACATACAACATACTACATTACTAGCATAGTACTAATATGTCCAGTCAAATAAGTCAGGTATATTTACAGCCCTGTAAAGTTGGCCAGTCTCTCTCCTGCAGTGTTTTGAGGCTACATGGAGTAGAAAAGGCCAGTGAAACCTGAGCGACTCAAGTTATAGATCTGTCTACACATACCTTCCCAGATGCAGTTGGAAAGGCTTGGAAAAGGCTTGACTGCCATACAGGACCCGGTTTTGAATCTGTATTCCAATAGCTGCTTCCCTCAGCCCTCCTTGCAAAGCAACATCTCTGCCCTTAAAGCAATTGCTAGATGCAGTAGGAAAGGTTGGGAAAGGGATTGATGGTAATAGAGAACTGGGTTTTCCAACAGTTGCCTCCCACAGCCCTCCTTGCAAAGTTACATATCTGTCTTGGAGCAGTTTCTGGACAGTGGATGAGAAGCATCCTGCAGCATCAGAGAGCAACCATTTCCCCTTGAGCCCTGGGCGTTGCTCACACTCTCGGTCCCTTCTAGATCCGCAGGGCCATCCATCAGTTGCTGTTCCACAAGAAGGACTTCAGCTGGGTCCGCCATGTCATCATTGCCTGCTGCCTTCTTGTCACTGTCAACCTCCTTGTCATCTTCGTGCCAAACATCAAGGACATCTTTGGAGTCATTGGTAAGCATGCTTGAGCCCCCAGTTTCATATGCTGGGGATAGTCCGCCGTGGCTCTTTTGGCTTTCCTTTAACTGCCTTTTTATCTCTCGTTCTTGTTAAAATGCTTTGAGAGACTATTTCATTTTTTCCTTTCTTACATTTATATTTCTCATGGTGTGGGACTCAAGGCGTCTCACAGAGCTAAAGCTAAAAGTTGTTTAAATCTCCTCTGAGTTGTTTAAATCAGTGTTTCCCAACCTTTTTTTGAGTCGCAGCCCACTTTTTACATTTACAAAATCCTGGGGCAACCACCAACCAAAATGACACAAAATGACACTCTAACACAGTAATACATACAGTTAATATGTTTTTAAATGTATTTATACACTCGGTGTGAAACCTGGGCCTGTTTCGATGAACACAACATAGATATCCTGGCAGGAATGGCAGAAAGACACAAACTTCCCACACAGCACTCCCATAACCAAGAGAAAATGCAATAAGAGTTTGGTGGGCATTGACCTTGAGTTTTGGAGTTGTAGTTCACCTATATCCAGAGAGCACCGTGGACTCAAACAATTTTGGGTCAGGACCAAACTTGGCATGAATACTCAATATGTCCAAATGTGAACACAGATGGAGTTTGGGGAAAATACACCTTGACATTTGGGAGTTACAGTTTCTGGGATTTATAGTTAACACACAAACAAAGTGCATCCTGAACTCTTGCAACAATGGAATTGAACCAAACTTGGCATATTGAACTCTCATTACCAACAGAATGTACTGAAAGGGTTTGCTTGGGAATTGACCTTGAGTTTAGAAGTTGTAGTTCACCTACACCCAGAGAGCACTGTGGATTGAAATAATGTGGATTGATCTATGCCCATATATGCCCAAATATGAACGCAGATGGAGTTCAGGGGAAATAGACCTTGCCATTTAGGAGTTGTAGTTGCTGGGATTTATAGTTCCCCTACAATCAAAGAGCATTCTGAACCCCAGCAATGATAGAACTGGGCCAAACTTCCCACACAGAAACCCCAGGTGGCTCCCCTCCTGAATGGCTCTCTCCCTCTTCCACACCGGAAGGGAAGGCACTCACTCGGTCCGCAGTTGCCTGCCTTCCTTCTTTCCTGCGGTTCGAAAGAAGAAGCCGGTGGGCCTGCCTCGGACTGCGCTTCTTCACTTCCGCTTCCGTTCCCCGCCCTCCCTCGATTGGAGGCTGGCTGGCTGGGGAAATGGCTGAAGGAGGCAGCACCTTGGCCCCTTCTTTTTTCGCCACCGCCTGGTCCTTCCTCCTCCTCCTCCCCCAAGCATCAGTAGCAGGAGTTCGGCAGGAGGGGGAAGAAAGGGGGGAAGATAGGTTTTCCCGCGGCACACCAGTTGATCGCTCACGGCACACTAGTGTGCCACGGAACAGAGGTTGGGAAACACTGGTTTAAACTTCCTCTGAATCCACCTTGCCAAGAAAACGCTAGCATAGGATTGCCACGAGTCAGAGTCAGGTTGAAAGCATATATAACAAACAAAAAGTAATCGAATACATACATTATCCCCTAACAGAGCACATACGTTAATTAAATACATAAATCATGTCAAAAGGGCAAATAAATTGATTACATACATAAATCATACTGTAACAGATCAACTCTGCAAAAATGTTGTGTTCACTTCTTTATGAGCTGGAAAGAGTGGGACACCCCAGTCCATTTTTAGGAGAACACTCACAGTGTATTTATTCCAAAATTGCACTATTTGAACCAGTCTAAAATGTGTGCAAAGGTTCATCAGAGTTGTAATTCAGTCATTTCAACATGATACCCTACTGATTTACACATGGGCTGTGCAGAAAGCCATCGTATTGAAAGGATGAGATGGAAATTTCTTATGGGGCTGGTGAACACTGACTAACGAACTGCCTTTGGGCCCCTCTTTTTTCCAGTTTTTTTTCTTCTTTTTTTAATTTTTATTTTATTGACTAAAATCTACATACAGTCATAGAAATAATACAGCAAAAGTATACATCACAGAATGAGAGAATCCTGATTCAACCTGCTCCTTTCTCTGGAGGTGCAGCTCCCCATCTGCTGCCCTTTGCTGGAAACCCGTAAAATGACATCTTTGTTCATTCATTCATTGATTCATTTAATGAATTCAGTTCTCCCCGTCACAAGGTTAATGTTTAAAATGAAAATAAACACAAACATCAAGATAACATGGAATAAATTGCTGTAATTATAAAGCATATTTAAGAAAATACTAGCAGAAAACAAAAAGGCTTTAGTGTAAAATAACAATAATTGCAATATTAGAGCTAGAAATCATTGAAGCAGGATGTGCACGATTCTACATTGCACTCAAATGCATGTAGACCCAGCACTCCATATTCACTGGTTCTGCATCCACAGATTCAACCAACCACAACGCAAAAATATTTGGGGGTGGGGGGAGGGGGGACTCCAAAAAGCAAATTGTTTTTCGATGTTTTTATATGTTCAGGCATTCAGCTTGTGTTTTACTGTAAATCGCCCAGAGCCAACTGGGATGGGCGATTAATAAATCCCTAAATAAATAAATACTGTATATCATTTTGCCATTTGCTGATCACTACACTGACATATGTAAGTTTAGCTTTGCTGTATTCTCCTGCCATTTCACAAATCCCCAGGCTTTATCTGACACCCGTTTTGAGTTGTTCACCATTTTATATAAGGAGTGCCATTTTTCTATGCTATTGGATATCATGCTATTGGATATCATGGGACTTGAATATTCACAGATTTTGTTACCCATAGGGGAGGAGGCCGTTGAACCAAACCACAGTGGATACCAAGGGCTCACTGTAATTCAGTCTTTTTGCCTTGTTGCTACTTCTCGTGCAGTTTCTCTGCTTCAAACTATATTACATTTCCATTTCCTCCCCTCTTTCCTACCGGAGACTAAAAGCATGTTTATATATAGTGTAAGGTGGAATGTTTGAGAAAATAAAGTACCATATTTTCTGGCATATAAGACTACTTTTTAACCCAAGAAAATCTTCTCAAAAGTCAGGGGTCATCTTATATGCAGGAGTAGCCTGATACGCTGGGAATTGTCTTATAGAGCGGGTGCTGAAACTTCCAATCTAGATTGGAGAATCTGTGGTTGCCGCATATGGTGGGAGGAGCTCAAAAATGGCAGTGACCGCGTCCCTGCCGTATGCAGTGACTGTATGAAAGCATTAAGGGCGATGCGGTACAAGTATGGTAGAAGAAAATCCATTCATCAGGATTCGTGGACTTAATGCGGTCCCGATAGTGAGGTGAAGGGGCGCCTCACTGGGAAGGTGTAAGTGAAGGGTGGAGCAAGCTGCAGGCGTCTGGGGCGTCCGGGTTATGGAAAAAAGAGATAGAGTGGCCCTGGGCCCAAAAAAACACACCTCTTTTAGCTGTCTGGCCCGCCCTTGTATCCTATTATCGTACCTCCTCCTCTGCCTCTCAGATCTCGTTCCTGAAGACTGCAGTGAATAGGTGCAGGTGCAAGATCTGAGAGGCAGAGAAGGGGGTACAGTAATAGGAAAATTACCATATTGAAATCCAAATCTGGTGTGTGCTGTGTGTTGGATATACAGTGAGTATATCCCAAACTGTATATTTTAACTGGAAAAGTTGGGGGTCATCTTATACGTCCAGTCTTATGTGCCAGAAAATACGGTATTCATTTCTCAACTGAAACAGTTGAGTGGGAAAACATGGCAGGGCGCTGAGGAGAAACGAGGTGGCTGGAAAGGGATGGAGCACTATCTTCCCTTCTGGCTCTTTCCTATTCACTCTCGGAATCCATAAGCTCACCCTTACATATCTCCTGTTAAACACAGCAGGACAACAGATTTAAAGAAACTTCCTTTTCTCATTGAAGGGTAAAAATAATTAAGTCAATCCAGAATAAATATTTGCAAACTTGATAATCATGCATCAGCTTGCTAAAGGTGCCTAGCCCTGGTTGTGATATTTCAGGGTTTAGCCACTGCATTTTAGCAAAATCGAAGCCAGGATGGGACCAAGCCAGTAGGATCTGTATTCAGCCATATTTGCAGTTTGGGGTTTATTGCTGCAGCCCTGGAGTTTTTCCTGACTTCTCATCTCCCAATATAGAAAACTGGGTTATGGAGTTGGCAGTCATAGCCCCTAGAGAGTATGCAATACTTAAAAATAGATCCGTGCTCAAGAAATAGGTCTTATTTCATTTGTCATGGCCAGCTGCCATCAAAGGCTTGCTGGAAAATTATAAGGCTAACAGAAACAAATGCTAATTATCTTGGTAAAACATTTCAAAAGATATTAATAGCCTGCATAACTACAAAAGAAAAATGGAGAAAGAAGCCAATTTAGATCATTGGGTCCTCAAGCTCAGTATTATGTGTGAGTTCACGTGGCTTTAGATGTTTCTCATTTCTACATGAAGTTGACAGAAATTGAACCTGGAACACACACACACCTCAGCCCCCTATCTAGACATTAGTAATATACACGGTACACATTTGTGTTGTTTTCTTCGTGTTTGCATTCTGTTTATTTCATTTTGGGGACATGAAATGGTAATAATAATAATAATAATTACTATTATTATTATTCTGATTATTTATATTCCGCGCTATCTCCCCGAAGAGAGTCAAGGCGGATTCCAAACATAAAAGACAAAAATTCAATGCTCGAATACAACAACAATACATCCATACTAACAAAATTTAAACAACCCAACATATAAACACAAATTGTAACTTAACAACTAAAATTAAATAATAAACACATCTCTCCAGTACAAAAATAAGCCTGAAAACAAAAGTAAGCTGGAACGGTTACGATTTATTTGCCTGATTTTTTGGCCACGTGGCACTCCTCACGCAGCCCATGGAGAATTGCCGCATGCTACTATTTACCTGTGAAGCCTGCCTGTTGGGTCAATCAAAGGATAAGAATGTCATCATATGGGCATGCATTGGTCATTGTATTTATTGGAGCGACCACCCCCAAAGCCCTTATTGCGAGGCACGCATCTTCTACTGAAACAAAAAAACCCGAATGAAATAAACAGAAATGAATAGCAATTCTATACAAATACACAAGACTACTAGACATAGGATCTACCACTATATTTTTCCCAAAGACATAGTCTCACATAGATGTTATATACTCCTTTCGCTTGAGTAATTCCTCAATATCTGGATATTCCTTTGATTTTATAAAGACTATTTCAAGACTGTTGTTGTTGTGTGCTTTCATTTCGTTTCCTGCAACCTGAGCCCTGCTACATGCACAATGGAGGATCCTCTTATAGCAACATCAGAGCCACTCCAAATGGCCAGCTTCTGGTCAAAAGACATTTAATCAAATACCAAGTTTGCAAACTTAGTGTTTTGTTTTTTTGTTTTGTTTTGTTTTGAATGCAATACAACTGTTTGGTTCGCTCCTGACACGATAAATAAATAAATATTTTGTTTCCAACATAGAATGACTGCAAGGCAAACATATCTTGGGGGCTTTCTTGGCACTATTCAGAAATTTGCCTTTCTCTGAGGCTGAGAGGGTGTGACGACGTCACTCGGGGTTTCCCTAGCAGAAGGCGATTTGAACACTTTCTGCAGTTGTGGCCAACACTCAAATCACTTCACCATGCTGGCTTATTTCAAAGCTATTACCATACATGTATTTCGGCCATTTAAAGAGGATATTTAGACTCCATTGTATCCAAATTGTCTTTTTCAGTTCCCCAAAATCCCCTTCCATCTGTTTTTGTAGCAGGGAAACTACGAAGAATTATAGAAACAAAAAACAGCAAGGAATTTTTTTTAAAGCCAGCATTAGGGGAAGAGAAGCAGGAGGAGACTGGGCAACAGCCACAAGAAAGCCCAATTGCAGAGCATTTCCCTTTCCCCTTTTGTTTTCTAGCAAGCGGTTCCTAGTTTTGTAGTCTCCTTTGCCTAGCTGTCCCTATCCAGATGCCAGGACACATGTTGCATGTTCTGACTCCTTCTTATCTCTCTTTCTCCATCTCCAGGTGCAACATCAGCCCCCAGCCTCATCTTCATCCTTCCTAGCATCTTCTACATCCGCATTGTCCCTAATGAGAAGGAGCCATTGCGGTCCAGGTCCAAAATACAGGTACTAGATGCTGTGAGATGAGTGGAAATGGGACACCATTGTGTGTGCATAGGGAAGATACTTTAGATGGGAAAGTGATGCAGTGATAACGCAAAAGCAACCAAGAACTGCAGTAAGATGACAGACCAAGCCAAAGTGTAGCCAAACAATGTTTTAAAGCTCTGTCAAAATGGCTAGAAATCTATGAACAGAGCAAAGACATTCAACTCTTGTTTGGGTGACTGTACCGGTGAGGCTTCTATGAACTTGAGGAATTGTAGCAAAGTGGGTGGAAAGTGGGGAGTTTCTGCACAAAAATAGAATATAGTGGCGAAAGGTTGCAGGAGTTGGTTTGACAGGAACACATGAGGAATGAATAAGGAGGAATGTTCAACCTATATGGATTTTTTTCATGTCAGGAGCGACTTGAGAAACTGCAAGTCACTTTTGGCCATCTGCAAGGACGTTGCCCAGGGGTGGCCAGATGTTTGATGTTTTACCTTCCTGTGGGAAGCATCTCTCATGTCCCTGCATGGGAAGCTAGGGCTCAGCCCACTCCCCGGATTCGAACCGCCAACCTTTCGATCAGCAGTTCAGCCACCACAAGAGCTTAACCCATTGCAACACTGGGGGCTCCAGCTATGTGGATTGAGGTTCCCAATCTCCTTCCCCACTTGCTCTTTCGTTCCTGCAAAGCTGTTGAAATGAGGTTGTATGTTGTGTATATCATTTCTTTTTCTTTTTTCTTCTGCAGGCTGCCTGTTTTGCTGCCCTGGGCTTCATTTTCATGGTGATGAGTCTCAGCTTTATCATTGCGGACTGGGTTACGACAGGAAGGAGCAGTGGGGTGGGGCACTAACACCCTCCTTCCCTCCCCCAAGAGACACAGTGCTTGTGACCAGGGTGGGCCATCCAGTGCCAGACAAACAGCGTCAACTGCCTCCGGTTCTACCTTTGCTCTTCCTGGAGACGCCTCCGTCCTCTGCCTGTCCTTCCGGGGAGACAGCGGAAGAACCCTTTTGCTACCACCACTGCAGGGGCACCCCAGAGTAGCCAGGAAGGGCAGCGGGTCCTCCTTCTCGGTCACTCGTGCCTTCTGGGGCTGCGAATCCAGTTACCTAAAAGAGGCCATGGATAAACTCTACTCCGTTGTCGATTTTTGGTGCTACAAGAACACATCTGACTTCTGTGCGGTTTTGGATCCAGGGGTGGGAGCAGCTCAGTGCTCACTCCTAGCCGTTTTTACCTCCTTGGCAGTATGATACCTGTTGCCACCCACTGTGGGTCACAGCAAAAAAACTGTGTGAGTTTTGTCGAGAGGGAGGGGAGTGGGTTGGTTCAAAGTGACACTACTATTGCTCAACTGAAATGGGGACACCCCTCTCCACAAATTAAGGAATCCCCGATTGGTCTCCCCTTTTGTCTCCTTTTCCTATGCTATTTTCAGTCACATAGATTTATGTACTGTCTCTCCCTTGCTTTGTAGTTGAGCAGAGCAACAGCCCCTGCCCTTGTATTACAGTGGAATCTCGCTTATCTAACATAAATGGGCTGGCAGAACGTTGGATAAGCAAAAATGTTGTATAATAAGGAGGGGTTAAGGAAAAGCCTATTAAACGTCAAATTAAGTTACAATTTTACAAATTAAGCACCAAAACATCATGTTTTACAACAAATGGACAGAAAAAACAGTTCAGTACATAGTAACATTATGTAGTAATTACTGTATTTACGAATTTAGCACCAAAACACTGCAATGCATTGAAACAGCTGTGGATCCGGGTAGGAAGCAGACTGTTGGATAATATAGAACATTGGATGAGTGAAGGATGGATAAGCGAGACTCTACTGTACGTGTAAACAGCATCCTAACCTTCATTCACCTGCCTTCTCCCTTGCCTTCACTAGATATGTGGTACCATCTGTGCCTGGGGGTGTAGCCCCAGTGTTAGGGCAACAAAGCCAATGATATGCCTCTCAACATGACAATCTAATTTATTTTTTTCGGCTCATATTTAATTTGGACCTGGCTACTAGACCAAAGAATTACAATATTACCATCCCAGTGCCTCCAGCCATTCATGTCAGGATTTCAGGTTTCTCTTAACAGAGGTCTATGGTGTTAAAACAAAGGATGCATTAGAGTCTGGACTCCTAGGTCATTTCCCCAGCTTAGTGGGTGAGGTGTGTGGAATGAGTGCAACAAGTTACAGCAAGAAGTTTTGGAAACAAGCTTGCGAGAAAGAAGCACAGAAATCCCAGGGCTTGTTCAGAGGGGCTCCTTGTTTTGCCCTGTCGCTAAGTGAGGCTAGATTTTTTTCTGAGGCCATTCACTACATAATGTCACCCGTTAATTCCCTCTGGGACAAGTCACTCATGCTACAGGGATAGACTCTCCAAAGATTGTGCCTGAACTGTGGCTTCCATCTGAGACAAAACCGCTTTCACAGTCCAGCACTAGTCAAAATAGCTTCACGTTGGTGCTGATGAACAATAGGTATCAAAAGGTTTAATTTAAAGGCATTGCAACAAACTAAGGAGAAAGGTTAATTTCATGCGTGTTTCCATAGTCGGCACTCTTTGTTCACACACTTTTCCTGGGGGATGTAGGCAGTATTTCAGAGGAAAGAACTGGAAAAGCCCATTCTTGATGTGCCTAAGAAAACCCTATGAAATTTATGAAGTCACCGTAAGTCTACATGCAACTTGAAGGCACATACTGTACATATACATCAGACATCAATCTCAAAGAGATTTCCCTGTGTACCTTTTCTGTCTTCCTAAATGGAATAAATTTTCACGTAACAAAGACAAAGCAGAACAAAAGAGCGTTCTCCACATTTGTGGAGTGCCAACCCACTGTTCCCATCTGCTTTAAGTGATGTGATTTGGTGTATGCCATGAAGGCTTAGAGCAGTGGTTCTCAACCTGTGGGACCCCATGTGTTTTGGCCTACAACTCCCAGAAATCTCAGCCAGTTTACCAGCTGTTAGGATTTCTGGGAGTTGAAAGCCAAAACATCTGGAAACCCGCAGGTTGAGAACCACTGGCTTAGATGGTGGAGTCTCTCACCATGCATCTATGTTACTGTTTTGTTGTTGTGTGCCTTCAAGTCATTTCCAACTTATGGAGACCCAAAGCTGAACTTGTCATGGGGGCTCTGAGGCTAAGAGAGTGCGAGTTGCCCTGGGTCACCCAGTGGGTTCTCATGGCTGAGTGGGGCTCATGTACCTCTTCTCTGCACATCTCCCCTGTTTCCTTTCGATCAGTGACATTTTAATTCTGTTTTTTTTTTTCAGGCTTTTTTTTTTACCTCTATGTTTCATTACTTAAAATATTTGCACAATAGCACTTAAATTTCAAAAAATACTTAACTTGCTTTAAGAAAAAACATTTTTGCCTTCATGTCCTCCTCTGCCTTCTGTTTTTTTTAATATTGGTGTAAGTGGTGCACTTGTACTGGAATTTTTAACGCGCTTTGGTATTAACTTTGAAATAATTATTAAAATGAATTTTGTAAAAAAAAGAGAGAGAATGATTTAAAGATCCAGATGAATTGTCACATGGCCTTGTAAGGTTTACTTAGAAGATAGGCTGGATGCATATAGACAAAGTCTTTTTAGCTTATTTGTATGCTGCTTTTCCACAGCAGCTTCCAGTAAACAATATCAAAATACACAACATTTACATTTTAAAAGTTGCTTTTATAAAAATGATATATTCAAATAAGAAAAACGCAACAATCAGATAAAGGCAGAGTAAATTCAATATTACAATTAATTACGTCGTTGTGTGTTTTCTGGGCTGTATGGCCACGTTCCAGAAGCATTCTCCCCTGGCGTTTCGCTTGCATCTATGGCAGGCATCCTGCGATAGATGCCAGCGAAATGTCAGGAGAGAATGCTTCTGGAACGTGGCCATACAGCCCAGAAAACACACAACAACCCAGTGATTCCAGCCACGAAAGCCTTTGACACTAAATTAAGTGCTCATCCAAATCAGAATACACCAAAAAAGATAATAAAAATATCCTTGGACCCTTGTGGTATGGCTTTCCTCAGGATTTTCTACCTCGAGTACTAAAATGGCTTGGGTTGCTTTAACACACTGAGGGATCAAGTGAAGAGAATAGAGGCATTGGCGCTGAGTCTCATCTTTGAGAAGTTCCCTTCGCAAATCTGATCAGGATCTGTGCCAGGGTGACTTTCCAGGTTTGAAACCTTCCCCACTTCTGTGCCCATTGTTTTTTTCTTTTCTTTTTGCCTCTGTAGTTCTTTAGTCTTGTTTTCTCGCCCCTTCTTTATACCCATGTTCCAAACTCGTCCTAGCTTTCATATAGGTCGCTGTATTATTACTAGTACTATTGCATCAACACCCCCGAGTTTTCTCCCGCGGTTAAACATCCTTGGGCTCTGTTGCAATAAGGGTAGGTGTGCTTTGTTAACTTAACAAAGTTTAAGTTATTGGAAATATCATTTGCCAAGTGCTGGAAATTTGTTGCTATATCATCATAGTATGGCCTGTACAGCCACAGGGGCCACTCAATCTCTCCTGAGGCGAAGTCTAAGGCAGTCTGCTCCACTATCACATAGCTCATACCTTCTGGAGGTCCTTCCTAATGTTTGGTCAAAATCTTTCTCATAGTAAATTGAATCAGTTAATTTGGCTTTTACCTTCTGGGGAAAAATTAACCAAATTTATAGTGATGGTGGGAGTTGGAGTCCCAACAGATCTGGATGGTATGCATTACAGGATGAAAAAGGCTGTGTTAATCGTATCATATTAGTATTTACTCAGCAGCACAGCACACAGTGCTTTCACTTGAAATGTGTCATTGTATACCTATTTCCTTTTTGGGCCAAATTACCTGGTCTGCTGGCACAAGGTGGGCAGTGGGCAGCCTTCAAGGTGGTGGATCAGAGGTGCTTTCAGTTCTGACTGGGATTGTCAATGCTGAGGGATTTTATGACTTGTGGTCCAACAATATCCAAAGGACGCACATTGCCCACGCCAGGACTAGCAGCTTTGCTAAGTATATGCTTAGGTTTGACATTGGAACTCCAGAAATACATTGCATTTACATTTCTGCAGTGGTTGCATCCTTCCTTAAAACGGTAACCTGATTATCTCATCACATTAGAGAATGAATTTACTTTAAATCCACTTTCTGCCTCCTGCAGAATTCTGGGGTTTGTAGTTTAGTGAGGCTGCTAAAGGCTCCTCCCTAAACTATAAACCCCCGAATTTTGTAGGAGGCAGCAATCGGATTTTAAGTGGATTCATTCTCCAGAGTGATGAAGTAGTGAATCAGGGATGGAAATCCTTGTTCACACATTATAGTCCATCTTTTTACATTGGAGCATATGCCCTGCTGTACTGCTTGGTATAACCTCTGCTACTTGCATTATATATGGAGGTGCAGGGTAACATGGCTAATATTTCTGAATGCCAGTGATAGCCATGTTGCATTGCATTTCCAAACTCAAAGTGACAATTGATACTGATTTTGGGCTCACTGTCACAGCTTTAGAATCTACCGGCTGACCAGAGGGTGGCCAAATGCAAGAGAGGATAGGACACCATTCTGTACCATTAATAGTTGTGTAGAAGACATTATTTTGCCTTGTATCATTTATAGTGCACATTAGGTGGGAGCATTGCAAGCCAAACCTCATGAACTCTTCTCCCTTTTACACAACTATTTAAAAACAGCCGTTCTCTTGAGCAGTTTGAAGTTTTGAGCCTTTAAAAGAATATTGCAGCTGAGTAGCAATGACAATCCAACTCCTTCTGTAACTAGGCTGGGACTGTATCTGTAACTGGTGGTAGTGGAGATTCTTGATAGGATGTCTGGTTGTGAGCCTAGACAATGACAAACAGGGCAGTGCTTCCATTTGTGCATGCTGGGAAAATTATTCTGGAAAATCATTTGTTTTGTTGCTTATTTCACTGACTAAAATTCATCTGTTGTAGTAACCCGTCGTGATGATTAGAAAGTTAAATGATTACATTGCATTTTTGATTACTTTTCTAGTACTTTCTGTTATTCTATTAAGGGGTGGACATATCCTCCTGATTGGTAAGAAAAGGGGACAAAACTTCAGCATGCCCTGTCAAAACGCCTCTTCAAATACGGTAATTTGAAAATAATTGGAAACGGATACCTTTTATAACAATATTTTGCTTTTGTTTTTGAAATGCTGGAAAAGTGAATTTGGAAAGTAATTTGTTTTGTTAGTCACTACGGTGGCTAAAATGTAATCCATTGCAATCACTCATAATTCTATGGTTCTATAATGATGGAAAGTTACATTTCTTACTGCTTTTCTCATTACTTTTCCAGTATTTTACGTTACTGTCTAAGGGGGAGGAGGCAAAATTCTCCTCACCAATAAGAAAGAAGCATAAAACTTCAAACCGTCCTGTCAAAATGCCTCTTGAAATGTGTTAACTTAAAAATAATTAGAAACTTGTTACTTTTTACAACTATATTTTGCTTTTAGGGTTAAAATGTAACTTTGTTATATTCTTGATACATTAAGACAACTAATTATATTTAACAACCTTGCTTAATTTGTTACTTTTAGCTTTTGTGACAAATGTCTGGGGTGGGTCCTCTCTGTGTGGCCGACCCATCCAGGTTTACATTTCTCTTCATTTTCACAGGGTGTTTGTGTCTCACTACAATTCCTCGTCCTCACATGGTGTTTGGGTGGCTGCAGGTTGCCATTTCCCTTTTCCATTCCCTCTCTGGAAACCTCAGGATTTCTTCCCACATAGACTTAACAGCTCTTGATTCCTGTTGAGGGTCGGGGCAGGATTCATGTTTAAGGGAGGAGGGAATCGCAGATTCAAAATGTGAAAATGGATGTAAGGACACAGTATTTGTTTAATTTTGGAATGCAATAAAAAAAACCTGCTGACTCTTCAGGAGAAACAATCATGCCATGGTTAATGTCTTTTATTTGTTTTTAATGCTTATAATTCAGATGTATAGGAAAACAATGTAATGTTGCTACAGTTCTTTGAATGACAGTTACATATATGGCTATATGCTCAATTGTATGTAAATACTAGTGCAGTGTTTCCCAACCACTGTTTCGTGGCACACTAGTGTGCCGTGAGCGATCACCTGGTGTGCCGCAGAAAATCCTCTCTTCCCCCCTTTCTTCCCCCTCCTGCCGAACTCCGGCTGCTGCTGCTTGGGGGAGGAGGAAGAAGGACCAGGTGGTGGCAAAGAAGAAGGGGCCGAGGCCCTGCCTCCTTCGGCCGTTTCCCCAGCCAGCCAGCCTCCAATCAAGGGAGGGCGGGGAACGGAAGCGGAAGTGAAGAAGCGCAGTCCGAGGCAGGCCCACCGGCTTCTTCTTTCGAACCGCAGGAAAGAAGGAAGGAAGGCAGGCAACCGCGGACCAAGTGTGTGCCTTCCCTTCTGGTGTGGAAGAGGGAGAGAGTCATTCCAGAAGGGAGCCACCTGGGGGTTCTGTGTGGGAAGTTTGGTCCAGTTCTATCATTGGTGGGGTTCAGAATGCTCTTTGATTGTAGGGGAACTATAAATCCCAGCAACTATAACTCCCAAGTGGCAAGGTCTATTTCCCCTCCGTTCATATTTGGGCATATTGAGTATTCATTTCAAGTGTGGTCCAGATCCATCATTGTTTCAGTCCACAGTGCTCTCTGGGTGTAGGTGAACTACAACTTCCAAACTCAAGGTCAATTCTCAAGCAATCCCTTTCAGTACTTTCTGTTAGTAATGAGTGTTCAATATGCCAAGTTTGGTTCAATTCCATTGTTGCAAGAGCTCAGGATGCTCTTTGTTTGTGTGTTAACTATAAATCCCAGAAACTGTAACTCCCAAATGTCAAGATCTATTTTCCCCAAACTCCATCTGTGTTCACATTGGGGCATATTGAGTATTCATGCCAAGTTTGGTCCTGATCCAACATTGTTTGAGTCCACAGTGCTCTCTGGATATAGGTGAACTACAACTCCAATACTCAAGGTCAATGCCCACCAAACTCTTAAAGCATTTTCTCTTGGTTATGGGAGTTCTGTGTGGGAAGTTTGTGTCTTTCTGCCATTCCTGCCAGGATATCTATGTTGTGTTCATCGAAACAGGTCCAGGTTTCACACTGAGTGTATAAATACATTTAAAAACATATTAACTATATGTATTACTCTGTTAGAGTGTCATTTTGTGTCACTTTGGTTGGTGGTGTGCCCCAGGATTTTGTAAATGTAAAAAGTGTGCCGCAGCTCAAAAAAGGTTGGGAAACACTGTACTAGTGTATATGCCTGATGTTGCCTGAGTGTCATTGGGACCACTGCCTACCTTCTTCAGCTCTGATAAGGCCTTCTTTACAACATCTTCATTGCAACACTCCAGCAATGGTGGGCAGACTATCATTGTGGCTCTTTCTTTTCTTCCTCCCTTCCTCTCATACACATGTTGCCTTTCTTTCCCAGTGACATCACAGGGTGCCACCTAACTTAGCAACAGCCAGTCCAGTGAAATCATAGAGGGCCATTTCACCTAGCCTTTGTTTTACAAACAGACAAACATAATACTTCGATGCTTGTGTGTGTGTGTGTGTGCGCATCAGGGCCGTAGCCAGGATTTTGATTCAGGGGGGGGGGGGGGGGGGCTGAGACTGGGTGGGAGAGGGTCTACCCTAGCAAACCTTTTGTATTGTTATCCCAATAACCCCATTAATATGGGATATAATGAGCATCGTGATCAGATCATGATTTAAATGCACATAACAGTTTAAATAATGTACCAGTAAGGCCTTTTGCGGACCATCCAGAGAATTTCGGGGGGCTGAAGCCCCTTTGTGTGTGTGAGAGAGAGAGAGAGAGAGAGGTGGGGGGAGGGAGAGAGACGTGTTTGCTGCAATGTTTATCAGAAAAGCAGAAGGTGGGGGAAAGCTTCACTGTTTTTTATCCTAGCCAATGAACACATTTAGTCTTCATTGGCTCTGTGTCTGTATGAAAGAGAAAGTGTTCTTCCTAAGCCCGTAGCTAGAAATGTTGTGTTGGGGGGTGACACAAATATAATCAAGGTAACCAAATGAAAAGTTAATGATATGCAATATTAGCAAATAAATTACATTCCTAAATAGGATCACCATTCTCCTAGATTCATAAAGTTGGAAGAGACCTCGTGGGCCATCCAGTCCAACCCCCTGCCAAGAAGCAGGAAAATCGCATTCAAAGCACTCCAACAGATGGCCATCCAAACTCTGTTTAAAGGCCTCCAAAGAAGGAGCCTCCACCACACTCTGGGGCAGAGAGTTCCACTTTTGAACAGCTCTCACAGGAAGTTCTTCCTGATGTTCAGATGGAATCTCCTTTCCTGTAGTTTGAAGCCATTGTTCCGCGTCCCAGTCTCCAGGGCAGCAGAAAACAAGCTTGCTCCCTCCTCCCTGTGACTTCCCCTCACATAGTTATACATGGCCCTCATCATGTCTCCTCTCTGCCTTCTCTTTTACAGGCCAAATATTCTTCTGCATCTATTAAATATGTACCTGGGCAGAACGTATGGGCATGGGCAAGGCAGTCTGATGAGGCCATGTGCCAGTTCATTTCTAATCTAGGAAAGGAGCCCAGAAGTATGTCTCCACTGCTGGTTTTCTATCCCAGTCTCAAAACTATGGACTCAATTTTACAACTTACCACCTAATTAAACCTATTTTTGTGTTTGGGACATTTGCCTGTGCTCTTTTAAATTCTCATTAAACCTCCAGAGTGAAAACGGTCAGCATACGTGGTTTCAAGGCTCATTTTTTTCTTAGGATTTTTGTGTTGCTTTTGCCATATCTTCTGAGTGTGGCCTTTGGCAAATGCATTTTTAAAAATAAAAATCCATTGGACCTTTCTTTTTCTTCCCCTTTTTTCAAAGATGGGAGGTAGCTCATCATAAAAATGTTAAGAAGTAACTGGAGAGCCAAACGGTCTGCCAGAACGTTCATCCTAATTGAAAGCAGTCAGTCAATAATAATTCTTACTGGGCAGTGGCAGGACCAGATTCAAGAGCAGGATAAAGTATTTCTTTTTTAATCTATAACAGGGGTGCTCACACTTTTTCAGCATGGGAGCTACTGATTAAAAAACCAAGTCCCAAAGATCACCTACCCAGAAATGTAAAACATATAACTATTTTCTTTTTTAAAAAATTATATTTATTATTCATTTTTATGTACCGCTCCTTCCAGCAGGCTCGGGGCAGTTTACATAAAATGAAGTTATAAAACATCAACATTTCAATTTAATAACAATATAAAACAGAGCATAAAAATACATCCAACCACCCCATTTCTCCCACACTGCCATATTACCACACATATTATCAGCCAGAAAGTAAGAAGAGAGGCTTTTGAACTGCAAGGCCATTTAATACTCAGCAAGGTAAACAAAGGGGCATGCAAAAATACATCCAACCACCCTTTTTCTCCCACATTTCCATATTCCCCAACATATATTTCTCAAGGAACAAAGCAAGCAGAGAGGCTTTGGAGCTAAAAGGCCATTTTTAAACATTAAAAATAAACAAAGAGACATGCCACAGAACAATCAAGCACCCACCCCCAAAGTAAAAACACCGACCTTTGAGATGCGGTAAGGAAATGATCCCAAAGCGTCTTTCTCCTCCTCCTCCGTCATTGCTCCTATTTCCACGGTGCCAGCATGCGTGCCGCCTCCAAGAGCTCATGAGAAGTCTGAGAGGCAGAATGGGTGCTTCTGCGCTTGCACACGGGGCCAGCCATGCATCGCGTCATCCAGGCCCACCCCCTTTGGTCTCCTACGACTCTGAGTGGCTGGAGAAGGACGGAGGGAGGAGGAATCCAAAAGAGGGGGCCCATTCTGCCTCTTGGACTCTGGAGCTTTTGGAGGTGGCGCGCGAGCAGGGAGCGGGGAGGAGCAACGACGGAGGACTTCCTTGCAGCGTGCAGGGGTGCATGAAGAGGACCAACTGCAAAAAACCTGGTCAGGGGCCTGAAGATCACCAGGATGAGGCCCAAAGATCACCTTGGTGATCCCGATCACCATTCTGAGCACCCCTGATCTATAACATCAAGAATAGTCTACATCTCTGATGCTCACCTCTTGCTTCGGCCCCAACTTTCATTCAAGATAACTTTGCAAAACAGGGCAAATAGGATATGAAATCCGTTCCTCGAAGCAACATTTGAGGCACTGAGCTGCTTGGTTTTTGTTTCTTTATGTCACTATATAGGATATATGTTGAAAGGCTGTGATCAAAACTTTAGTGCTAGAAAAGCAGAGTTTTGGTGTTCTGGGTAACTCCCACAATGTCTTTGTGTGTGACATGCAACTATACACACTGCCATTGCACTGTAACCATTAGATGCAATTAGATGCATCAAATAGTTACCATTAGCATTAGATGCAATGGTAATCCTTTCTATTGCATATAATGAAGCAAACTTGAGTCCACAAAAGCTGGTTCTAGTAATGTGTTTTTTTCTCAGTCTCAAAGATGCAACAGCATACTTAGAAACTTTTTTATTCCCCTGCCAAGTTCAATGTGGGTAGAAATCATAGAATCATAGATTCATAGAGTTGGAAGAGACTTCATGGGCCATCCAGTCCAACCCCCTGCCAAGAAGCAGGAGAATTGCATTCAAAGCACCTCTGACAGATGGCTATCCAGCCTCTGTTTAAAAGCTTCCAAAGAAGGAGCCTCCACCACACTCCAAGGCAGAGAGTTCCACTGCTGAACGAGAGTTCTACAGTGGAACTATCTGAACCTCTAGTGCTGAGTTCAGAATAAACCCTGCCCTTAAAATATGTTTTTTGGGAACTGAACAACAGTCATACCTATTTACAAAAGCTTCAAAAAAATATGTACTGAGTCTGAGATGCATGTTCTTTTTCATAGGGGTGAACTCTGATCTGATTGTGGTTGTTTCTCAGAGCAGAATCCTTTGTTAGAGGTGCCTCCTTCATCCTGGCCCACTCTTGGCCTGTTGGTAACTCGGCCATGCTCAGGAAGGACTTATGTTGCCAGGAGTCTTATGAAGCAAGATGGGGAGTCTCTTTCTCTCTTGTCTCTGTGGCCTGGTGGTTTCCGAACTTCCTGTTGTAAAGAGAAAAGGCCTTGCAAGACGGAAGTTCGCTCTGGGTGAGATCACCCAGAGTCGTCTTTAACGGGGCCCAAGATGAGCCGGAGGCCCAAGCCGGGAGCCCGGACACAGCAGGAAAATGCACCATCCAACTTGCTCCAGGACCATGAGAACCAACAAGTGTTTGAACTCCTGGGCAGGAAATGCACGGTAATTCTGTCTTTGTTCTCAGATAGAAAAAGTGCGAACAGAATCCAGACCCCTGTCTAGGGCAGAGGGAGGAGCCTGTCTCTGGGATTTCAGGAGGAGGTGGTCGACTGGGATTTCTTGGACAAATTTGGGATCTAACTTAGATCATCTAAGTGACCCAAGCATTCAGTCTGGCACAGGAGTAGAAGGCCTCGTGGCCATGGGCCAGTACTTGCCTTAGAGTCTGACCTTCCTGCGACTGTCAACCAGAGGATAAATGAGGAGATGTTTGAAAATGTGCTTGGTCAGTAAGATAGGGAGGAAAAATTCAAATGCCAAGAGATACGACATAATTGAACCCTCCCCGCAAATGCATCAAGGTAATTTGATATTTTTGAAGGATCCTCCGCGCAAAAATAATGTTGCATCTCAACAAACCCGACAAACAACTGTTAATTGGCTGCTAAAAATGAGAAGAGGAAAATGGTTAAACGAAATGGCACCGATGCTTTGAAGATTCATAAAGCAGCACTTGATGAGAAAAGGGTCAATTGAAATATATATAGGTAACAATGACGATCAACGCAGAGTCCAGACTTCATTGTTTAGCCTAGAATGGGGATTGCTAAAAGAACAGGCAATTTTAAATACAGAAATAATTTTCAAGTTTTGTTGTTTCAAGAAATCGTTAATTTGTTTGCCAGGGTTATGATCTATTCTGCTCCTGTGGAATCTCGGCATTAATTCGCAAACGAAGATTCTTAGGAAGGACTCATCCCATGCTTTTTACAAGCACGTTGATGACTAAAAAGGCCAATCTGAGATAGGCAAGTTCAGTTGCGGAAAGCACAGCAGAAAGTCTCCTTGGGTGATGTTGTTTCCAAGTTGTGGTTCTTTCTGCGTTGTCGTTTCTCTTCGAGACCCATTTGGCGTGTCTTCTCGAAAGAGGCCGCAGCATTGTGGATAGTGCGTCTCCATGCCCCCCGATGTGAGGCCAGGGTGGACCATTGTTGGTGATCAATCTGGCCGAGCCTGAGATGTTGTTTCAGGGAGTACTTATATCTCTTTTGGGGGCGCCTCTCTTGTGCTGACCTGTGGCGAGTTCTCCATAGAGTAGTATCTTTGGGAGGCGGTGCAATACTTTGTCCTCAAATGCATGGAGGATTGGTAATATTAATACCTATTTCTTCTTCGTGTAGTCTGTGAAAAACGCACATATGGTTGTCCGAATTTCACAGACTGACAATCGAAGAAATACGGTTACAGGTAAGCAGCCTATACTTCTTCTTTGTGTAGTCTGTGAAATGCGCACAACCATATGTGCGAATTTCACAGACTGACACAAGAAGAAATACAGTTACAGGTAAGCAACCTATACTTCTGTATAGGCCTTGTTCACCCAGCTTTAAAAAATTGGAACATAATGGGTGGCTGGGGACTTGTTGTAAGGATGAATGTGGCCTTTCGTAGGCACAGTCTCTCCCTCTAATAGGCCTTCCCTCACCATTTCTCATCTGAAGTCAACCCCTGTCTTGCTTTCTTGCTCAGATATCTGAGGCCCCTTCCACACAGTTGAATAAAATCCCACATTTTCTGCTTTCAACTGGAATATATAGCAGTGTAGACTCAGTTCAAACCAGATATTGTGGGATTTTCTGCCTTGATATTCTGGGTTATATGGCTGTGTAGAAAGGCCCTCAGCCTCAGCCAGATTCCTCTAAATCTGGTGCCTTCAAGATGTGTGATTTCATATCATGCCAACATGCTTTTAGCAAATGGATTTATTGACCAGTACCTTTAATGGGCTGGAGGAGACATCTCTATATTTAAGATACTCACTGTCTTGCAATAGTTTTGAAATAAAATTAAAGTCAATCCACTAGGTAAGGAGCCACGCAGAAACTACATCTTCACAACAATTAAGGGTTTTTGCTTTGTTTTTGGTCTTTGCATTTCCCCCCCTTCGTCTTCCATGAATAGAAGCGACCAGAGAAGTCTGACAGTGAAACAACAATGATGCAGAAGGAAAGAATTCTAGAGCTGTCTGTTGTTTCTGTAAACTGCCTTGTCTTCAGGAAATGGAGAGAGAAAAACCACTTCCTCGGTGTGGTGGTGGTGGATCCGGCAATGATGACATATAGCTGGCCTAGAGGTGGGAGAGATGGATGCTCAAAATAGGCTTTTTCAGAGCTCAGTAATACATGAGGGTAACATCCTTTAGTCGAAAGACATTTGCAGCCTATTCTTGTTCGATAATGCTGTATGTACACTTTATTTTGAGACCATGCCTATTTGTAAACCAGTTCAGCCGTCAAGACTTTGGAGATGGTAGTTTCTGAGCATGTTAACGGACATTTAGAAGTTGTTAGCCTACTAAGTGGTTAAAATCTTCTAAAGCATGCCCATATTTTAAAGAACACTGTTATTTTTTCATTGCAAAAAAAATCTAAAAATATCAACTATTTCCAAAATATCATGTAAAATATATAATCTCTGCTCCAGATCGTAAGTTCATATAATGCACTCACTTATATGAATCTGTTCAAAGTTAAGTACAATTTTGTTGAGTGGGAAATGTTAGCTGCCATCGGATTGACTTTGACTTATGGTGAGCATGTACTGTATTTCACTGCATAATTGTTGTTTTAACTGCTGTGTTTTATTGTGATATTTTAGTGATATTTTAATGATGTTTTTATGCTCTGTTTTTACTCTGTTGCTGTTTTATGTTGTGCTTTTCGGTGTTGTTGCATTTCCACAAAGAAATAAATAAAATAAAAAAATAATAATTGCATTTCCACAAAGAGGGTGTGCAATTATTATGTGGTGACATATTAGGCCTAGAGGGTTTCCCCTTGCCAGTAGCCAAAGAGGCCTCCTAGCTCTTCGCTATCACCTGCCTGCGAGCCTGCCCCTCAAGTCTATGGGGACTGCTGTAAGAGGCAAGCGTAAGGATAGTGGTGTCCCATTCTGGGATTTATTTACCTTATCCCCATGGTTGATTTGATTCATTATTTGCCTTTGGGTTCTATTATTTCATCAGTGTATTTATTTTCATTGGATGTGTTTCTGCTGTGTTCTGCCTTATCTCCAGTACCTCCCAGTGTGTGTGGAGATTTGCCCCCCGGCATAAGCAAAGTCTATGGGAAACCAGTTCTCCCATTGGTCTTCAGATTGGTTGGGTGATGAGCTCAATGTTATGCAGATGTGTCCCAGGAAACTGGAGGAAGTTTTCCAAGGAGTAGGTATAAGGTCATCTCAGGCTTGGTAGCAAGTATTCTTCCAAAAAAGGTTTTTTTTTGTGTGAAATATAAAACACAATACATTAATAAAACACATGAGGACACCCGAAGGACTCAGTCCATGGGGTCCCCTAAGTGAGTCAAATATTATGTAGAAAGGGTAGAAATTTGAGTCTACATTGGGATTATATTGGGGTGGAGATCCAACTTCTTACCCTGGACGGCGTGACATTATGTCCATCGTCAACAGTTAAAAGTCTTGGCGTCACTCTGGACTCTCAACTGACGATGGAGACGCATGTCTCCACCATCAGTAGAGTAGCTTTCTTCCTCCGCCAGGCGAGGAAGTTGGCTCCCTACCTTTCCCGTCGTGATCTAGCCACAGTGGTCCAAGCCACAGTCATCTCAAGATTGGACGACTGTAATGCTCTCTACGTTGGCCTTCCTTTGCTGGTGATTCGGAAATTGAAACTGGTACAGAATGCGGCAGCTTGGCTGTTGGCTGGCGTTTCTATGACCAGCCATATTATACCTATTCTACACGAGCTGCATTGGTTACCAGTGGAATCCCGGATCACTTTCAAGGTGCTGGTATTGACCTTCAAAGCCTTGAATGGTCTGGGGCCAGTGTACCTTAAGGACCGCCTCATCCCATATTGTCCCACTAGACCACTACGTTCAGAGTCGGGACAACTCCTGGAGGTCCCTAGTTTCAAAACGTACCACCTTACGACTACAAGCAGGAGGGCCTTCTTGATAATTGCCCCCACTCTGTGGAATGCACTGTCTTCTGACGTTCGTGCCCTCACAGATCTGTTGGCATTTCGGAAGGCGTGCAAAACACTCCTGTTTCTGCAGGCTTTTAGGGATTAAGGCAGCGGACTCTTAGAATACTTTGCTTCTCCATCGTTGTGCACAACTCCTGTCGAGTTGTATTTTATCTAGTTAATATCTGTTTTACTGTGTTTTTATTGTGTTTTTATTCTGTGATTTCACTTTTGTAAGTCACCCCGAGCCACATTGGGAGTGGCGACTGACAAGTGCAAATAATAAATAAATAAATAAATATGAGTCTACATTGCCATAGAATCCAGTTTAAAGCAGATAATCGGGATTTTACATGGCAGTGTAGATGAGGCCCTACACTGCCCTATATCTCAGGATCCGAACCTAGATTATATGTTTATCCCAGGTTATCTGGCAGTGTAAACCCATAGAATCCAGTTCAAAGCAGATAGTCTGGGATCCAATTCTGGAATATAGGGCAGTGCAGAACCAGCCTCAGTTATCTCTGGGTGGATCTACACTGCCAGATTATCTGCTTTGTACTGGATTATATAGAAATAAACAGTCCCTATCATTCTCCCTGATTCTGGGGAATACATGAACCACGGCTCCTGGAACCACAATTAACCGATATGTTAGAAGAGTTTAACACGCATCTTAGAAGTAACTAAAAGAAATTGATTACAACTAATGTGTTGCTTGTAATTCCATTTCCCAACAACTAGAACCCCATCTACACTGCCAGATAAAATCCAGATTATCTGCTTTGAACTAATATAATCCAGTTCAAAACAGATAATCTGGATTTTATCTGGCAGTATAGATGGAGCCTAAGACATCATCTAAATTACATTATGATGGTCATACAACATGCTTTGTAGTTTAATTGCAATGGCTTTAAATCTACTTTTACAATTATGTAATTGTGTGTGTTTGGTCTCTTTGGGTATATGATTTTGGACCCCTCGGAGGTGCAGTGGGTTAAACCGCTGAGCTGCTAAACTTGTTGACCAAAAGGTCACAGGTTCAAATCTGGGGAACAGTGTGAGCTTCCACTCTCAGCCCCAGCATTTGCCAACCTAGCAGTTTGAAAACACGCAAATGTGAGTAGATCAATAGGTACCGCTCTGGCAGGAAAGTAACGGTGCTCCATGCAGTCATGCCAGCCACATGACCTTGTAGGTGTCTACGGACAATGCCGGCTCTTTGGCTTAGAAATGGAGATGGACACCACACCCCAGAGTCGGACCCAACTGGACTTAATGTCAGGGGAAAACCTTTGCCTTTACTACAGTTTAGTTTTATTGCTTTTTAGGTTGTGGGATGTTTTGTGCCCCAATCTTGAGAAAAATGCACAATAATAATAATAATAATATGTTTTGTATAACAGGCCAACATAGCATTTCAATGTTTCCAAAAAGTAACAAAGACTACTACTGTACTTTGGTTTATAGTGTTCCCTCACTTATTGCAGGGGGTTACGTTCCAGGACCTCCTGTGATAAGCAAAAATCCACAAAGTAGGGACACTCTATTTATTTCAATATTTATACATTATTTTAGCAGGTATACACTATTTTAAGTATTTAAACACTTAAAATAAAGTGAAGGAAAGGCCCTTCAGGCTGGAGAAAGGGAGGGAGGACTAAGGAGGAAAAGTGCCTCAGAGAGCGGCAGCAAAAACTCACAAAACAGTGAAAAAACCATTATATTTATTTTAAATTAATATTTTTTTTTAAATCAGCAAAACAGTGAGTCCGTTAAATGTGAACCATGAAGTAGCGAGGGAACACTGTACTTCCAAATGGTGAGAAAGAACAGTGTTACTTTGTAAAACTGCAGCTAGAGTCTTAATGATCTTATAGGGTCTAGGTTTGTAACTTTTAAGTACTAGAAATATTTTTGAAGTTACCCGTCATGTCATGAACTTGTTAGGCATCGCTCAGTAGGGTGACCAGATGCAAAAGAGGACCATCTACAGTATATACAGAATTTTGGCAAGCATAGCTTTCTTCATAATGAAGGCAAATATCCTTCCTATGTTCTGGTCTTTCCATATGGTAATTAAAGGCATAGGAGCCTTCCTGTCTGCTCCATTTAATTACTAGCCTCCACCCAGTTTTCAACACCCATGACCTCTCTTTTTGGCTTTTCTTTCGTGATAGGCTTTTCAGGGCAGAAAATTGAGAAGAGACCAAGGGCTGTTCACCTAATGCAATTGTAGCACGATTGTTCCACTTGAATTGCTATGGCAATCTCCTATGGAATTTTGTGATTGACATTTGAGGGAGGGATCTTTAGAATCCGTAGTCTGGTGGAAGCTTGCCTAGTGCCTCTCACCAAACTACAAATCCAAGGATTCCATAGGACAGGGGTGCTCACACTTTTTCAGCATGCGAGCTACTTATAAAACAACCAAGTCAAAATGATCTACTTACCCACTACAAACATGTGAAACATATAACACAATATCTGCTTTGAACTGGGTTTTCTGAGTCCACACTGCCATATAATCTGATTCAAAGCAGATAACACGGGATTTTATTCAACTGTGTGGAAAGGACCTCAGATAACCCAGGGCTGGCAGCACTTGGACGGCGTCAGGAGCCTGCGGGGCAGGACTGAGCCTTCCTCCCACCCTACGCAATCTTCCAGGACACCCTACGTGATCTACCAGTAGATTGCGATCTACCTAATGAGCACCCCTGCCATAGGAGGTTGCCATGGCAGTTAAATAATAATAATAATAATTTAATTATATTCCATCCTTCTCACCCCAAAGAGGGCTCAGGGTGGATTACAGTACACATACACGGCAAACATTCAAGGCCATTTTGTATAGACAATACAGAGACAGACATAACAGAAGGAGGTGTGTTGTTTCGATTCAATGTCCAGCTTATTGGTGCCATGAAAGGTTGGGCTCAAATCCAGTCACAGGGGGTGCTGTTGCTCCATCCTCTATGACAAAAAGCCATCAGGACTTCCTCCTTCCTTTTGGTCGCCCAGCATTTTCTGATCTTCTTTTTTTATGGCGTCGTAGCGGTACCTAAGTTCTCTAATTACAGCTAAAGCTGTTTTCAAGCTGCTTAGGTCAACAATAATCTGGGCTGACAGTTGGCAGCTCACACTGTGAGTATATACATACATACTATGAGAAAAGGATTCCCTTGGCAGAATGACGGGACACTTTAGAACTGGCTCTGCAAAAGGCATGCTCTGGACTCTGGGAAGAAAGAGAAGACGGAAGAAAAGGGAAGGGAAGGGGAGGAGGGTGCGGGGACAAGGCAGACCTTGGTGTCGATGTTGGCGAGGCAGTCCCTCTGGAAGACGTCAAAGAGGCAGCGGCTCTTGAGCTGCCCGACAATGAGAGTGATGAGCTGGGTATCCCCCAGGGGCAGCGAGGCCGGGCTCGCAACGCCAGGGCCAGGCCCACCTCCGCCACCTCCCCGAGGCCTGTGGCGGAGGACAAAGAGGAAGACGAGGACCCGGCACCGCCACCGGGCTCCGCCATCCCCGGCGAAGAGGGTGCAGGGCCCTGAGAGCAGCGGGGGATGAGGAAGAGGCGGCAATGGCAGCCTAGAAGTGCCATTCGCGCCGCATTTGCATCACTCCTCCCCACTGTATGCTGGGAAACCGATGCCTGGGCTGCTCTGGAGAGCCAGATGCAATTATGAAAAGAGCCACATCTGGCTCCCGACCCATAGGTTCCTGACCCCTGCTATAGAGTCATGATTCTGTGGGACATTATTAGAAAAGATATGAAACAGAGACTGTACTTGTACCCTGACAGTCAAGATTGATACACACACTGGGCTTCATTTTAACCTCTAACGCCACCCCTAATGTAGTATTTTTTAAAAATAGAAAGGACCTAAAAACAAACACTTTAGCTAGGCAGAAAACCCCTAACGTTGTGTTTTGTGGACTTCAGAAATTAGCCTGTGTTCCAGCTATATATGTTAATCTTCTTTGGCATATTGCTTCAAGCAGCTCAGTTTTCTACAACATAAATGTGGCATGTTTCATTCCCATCCAGAACTTCTCATTCTTCAACATTTGTTCTTCTCCAGTTTTCACTGTAAGAGCAAGAAATCTTAGGGTGAAACCACTGCCTTGAAAAAGGGTGCTTGTGATGTGTATACAGTATATGCCTTCCCCATTTGGTGGACTTGTGGTTTTGTTTTGTTTTTAATTTTAAGGGTGCAGGCTTTGCATCTGTAAGCTGATATATAATAATATCACCAGTGATGTATCCTGGAAAACCATCCTTGTAATATTTTTTTGGTCTGTCTCTTGCAATATTATGAACAATCATCTTAAAATCTCAGGTTTTGGAAATCTCAAAGTCTGGCATTTCCCAGAGGACACAGCCCTGTTTGGTGGATACTCTAACTAGAGGAGGAATCCATGGTGGAAGTGACACTGGGGTGGGGGGTGAAGAAGAAGGAAATGTTGAGCATTTTGTTGTGGTTGACGGAGTTACAAGAGTTGACACAACGCTGAGGATGAAATCATGCAGTTCCTCCTCTTTCATATTATATCTTTGGCCCATCTCGGATTCATTCATTTACACTTGTGTCTTGACAGGCCATGGTCACAACAGTGGCCCAGCTTTTCTTGGCTTTGCCACAAGGCAGCAGAAACTGGTCCAAGCAGGGCTCGGGTGCCCTGTGCTTCGTGAAGGATAACCCCAGGCGTTCCTACTTCATCCGCTTCTATGATCTCAAGGTACCACTTCCCAGAATCCATCATTACCTTTCCTTTCTATTATCCACCCAATGCAGGCAGGTTTATGCCTATAGTTAATTTACTACAGCTGGGATTAGGAACATATCAACCTCCTTACATTGCTGGATTACTGTTCCCCACACCCCTTTGGATGTGCTGGCTATGTCTCATCCAATAACATGTAGAAGGCTGTACATTTTTCAATCCCGTGCGGGAATAACTTATTGGCTCCATATTGTACTATATCCTGTCTGATGTCAGGATAAGAGAACAGAAGCCTTGCCTCAGTTCACCATCCAGATTTGCAGGTTAAACACTTTTTTGTGTGTTTAATTAATATGGTCTCTTTTGGAGTTTCTAGGCCCTCCAGGACAACTTATGATCAAACTCTGGTAGAAGCTGACTAGAGTCATATTAGGGCAAAGGTGCCAAGCTCATTCTCATTGAGGGCTGTATCAGCCTTAGGGGTTGCCTTCAAAGAGCCATTGAATCTATGGACAGAGAATCAGTAGATACAGAGGATCAAAAACAAACACACACACACACACACACACACACACACACACTGTGGCCAGTGCTCTTTAGTTTTTATCCAGTTTGGGTCCTCAGATGTTATTGAACGACAACTCCCATCACTTTTGATTATCCGCCATGCGGATTGGGGATAATGGAAATTACAGCCCAACAGCACTTGTGGTTCTGAGGTTGGGGAATGGTTAAAAGACATTTTCAAGTCAGGCATCACATCCACAAGCCTGTAGCTAAGTTCAGACCCCATTCTCTTGACTTAATAGAGCTGCAGCTTTTCAGATGTTACTGTATCCTGACTCTCATCAGCTCTTGTCATGAAGGCTAATGATGAGGGATATGGGGGTTGTAATCCAATATCTGGAGAGGCACATAAAATGACATGGTGGGCTGGATTTGACCCCCTGGGTCTTGAGTTTGATACATGTGAATTAGGAGATCTGGAGATTTGCAGAGATTTCCAGAGAGGCATTCACTAGGTTTTTTGTTTTGTTTTTTTAAAATTGTGTCAGAAGCAACTTGGTGTAAAAGAGTCCTCCGTCTACAGCAGGGGTCAGGAAACCTTTTGACTCAGAGAGCCATGAAAGCAAAATATTTGGAAATTAATTTCAGTGAGAGCCATATAAAATAGATAATATATTTTAAGACTCAACTGTGAGTATATACGTACATACTATGAGAAAAGGATTCCCCTGTCAGAATGACGAGACACTTCAGACCTGGCTCTGCAAAAGGCCTGCTCAGGACTCTGGGAGGGAAGAAAAGACGGAAGGAAGGGGGGAAGAAAGAAAGACAAACAGAGGAAATAAAGAAGGGAGGGGGAGAGGAAGAAAGAAAAGAAGAACAAACTATGAAAAAGGAAGAAAAAAGCAGGAGAGAGACAAGCAGGGGAAAAGAAAAAAAGAAATGGGAAGGGAGGAAAGGAAAGGGTGGGGAAAAGAAAGGAAAGGGAGTGAGGAAAAATAAAATAATGAAGGGAAAAGAATAAAAGAAAGAAGTGAGAGAGAGAAGTGAAAAGAAAGGAAGGAGAAGGAAGGAAAGGAAGACTAGGGGGAAAAGAATAGAAGAAGGAAGGAAGGAAGGAAGGAGAATGGAGGAAAGAAGGAAGGGGAGAGAGGGAGGTAAAGGAAGGAGAAAAGGAAAGGGTGAAGGGGAAAAAGAAAGGAAGAGGGAGAATGGAGGAAAGAAGGAAGGGGAGAGAGGGAGGGAAAAGGAAGGAGAGAAGGAAAGGTTTCCCGCTGCATGCTGGGAAACTGAGGCCCTGGCTGCTCTGGAGAGCCAGATGTAATCATGAAAAGAGCCACATTTGGCTCCCAAGCCATAGGTTCCCTACCCCTGGTCTACAGAGATGTTGCCCCAAGGGATGCCTGGATGTGTTCCCATCCGTTGGGAGGCTTTCATGTCTCCATATGGAAGCTGGGGCTGGCAGAGGAGAGCTCATTCCATCTCACGGATTTGAAACGGCGACCTTCAGGTCAGCAGGTCAGCCAGCACAAGGGTTTAACCCATTGCGCCACCGTGGCTTCCGTTCCCTAAGGTTAAAAAACCCCTCATTTTTTTACTCACAGTTTTCTACATTTGTGTGGTCTTGCACCCTTAAGCAAATATAGATGACTGAGCATATATATCCAATCAATGCAAATTGTGGAATGTGCAGATTTCTAGGTGTTGATAGAAATATGTTTTAGAGGTATTGGTAAAACCAGGTTTTCGAAATACTGTACAGAAACTTTTGGCCCAGCAGTTGTAGATCTGTGAACAGCTTGACAGCCTTTCTATTAAAATTTTGAGCAGGTCAGAAAAAAAAGAACTTTTGTTGAATCCAACACTGAGAAACAGAACTCTATGGAATTGTGTATATGTTCTCTTTATGTACTTCGAGTCATTATCCAATCAACGTTGCATTTTGGTCTTTGTGAGAAATGGTTTTCAATTGAATGCAGCAGCTAACCCCAGTCATAGATAATGAAGACGCAGCCTCCAGATAATGAAAAACTAACAGAGGAGAGAGAAGTATTAAATATATTTACATTTTTTAGCCAACTGCAAAGGCAATAGAGTGTGTAATTCAGTATAAGTGTTACAGGCATTTGCTGGCAAGGCTTCCAAAAATGTGGCTTCACTTTCTCCATCATCTGAGAAGTCGTAGCCCTCCAACGATTCACATGGCTGCGAACATTTCATACATGAAAGCTGATACATGTATGGGTAAGCAATATCAGAATATGGTCAAGATAGCAAAAGGTACTAACTGGGAAGAACACTGAAGCTAGGAGAATTTGTAGCAGTGTTTTAAAACCTAAATTACAGGAAAGAGCCTCACGCTGTCCCCTCTTCCCTGAGATGACCGAGTGGAAACTACTTTTTGTTCTTTGAACTCAAATTGCAGTAAAAAAAATTACATCAGGAATGACTTGAGAAACTGCAAGTCATTTCTGGTGTGAGATAATTGGCTGTCTGCAAGGATGTTGCCCAGGGGGATGCCCAGATGTTTTACCATTCTGTGGGAGACTTCTCTCATGTCCTCGCATAGGAAGCTGGAGCTGACAGATGGGAGCTCACCCCACTCCCCAGATTTGAACCACCGACCTTTCAGTCAGCAGTCCTGCCAGCAAAAGAGTTTAACCCATTGTGCCACCGGGGGCTCTTATTGCAACGGTTGAAATAAGCACAAGGCCCATTTATTTATTTATTTATTTATTTGCTGTATTTCTAACCCGCCCTTCTCAACGCCAACCCCCCCCCCCCCCAGGAAGGGGGGGAGACAACGGCGACGACTCAGGGCGGCTTACAAGGCACAATTAGATGCCAGCAACAATACACAATATAATACAACAAGATTAAAACATCAACATTAAAACATTAGCTATCCAGTTCATTTAAAATTCTATCTATACAATGCACATTCAAATAATCAATCAATGGCGGAAGCCGTGTTTCATATCCATCATTAAAACAGTCCAAATAAAGTGCTGCAGTTACTGTGCGAAGGCCTGGACCCACAACCACGATTTTACTTTCTTCCTGAAAGCTAGGAGGAATGGGGTTAATCATATTCCACAAGCGAGGGGGCCATAGCCGAGAAGGCCCTGTCTCTCATCCCCATTAATGGCTTCTTAGAATAAATTTCAGCAGGAAGCAACAGCTGCTGCTATTTCCATTTCTATTCAGCTGTTCAAGCCCTGTCCAGTTTTCACTCTAGCAACCCGGTTAAATATGGCCAAACTTGAGTAGGATGGGAATGGAGTATCACCAACACATCCTACTTCTCCTCAGACAGCAACATGCCTTGCCCCAAATTTATATGCCCCAAAATGTGTGTGAAGGAAGTTGGATCTTTCCAGTGACTTCAACCTGGGTCATATCCGTCACTGGATCCCAGCCAAGAGAAAGATCTTTGTAGATTGAACGTAGGACTGAAGAAGGTGTGAATGGAGAAGGCTCTACTCATCACATCCATTTACTAATTTGTGGTTAAAATATTTAAATCTCACCTTGCCTTTTGGCCTCTAGAACAAATATTATTTCCCCAGTGTGCATTTTGATTATAATCCTTGGCCTCTTGAACATTGGTATTTAGGGTTTAAAAAAATGATTTAGGCCCCTTCCTTACAGCTGTATAAAATCCATATTGAACTGCATTATATGGCAGTGTGGACTCAGAAAATCCAGTTCAAAGCAGATATTGTGGGTTATCTGCCTTGATATTCTGGGTTATATGGCTGTGAGGAGGGGCCCCTAGACAGAAGTGTGTGCCCAAAAAGCACACAATGAAATAGTTTCCGCCAACGCTGTGTCTCTGTTCTAGGACAGGAAGATGACCTGGGAGCAAGAACTGTACACTCAGCTGATCTACACTGCAACTACCTCTTATTTCCATACCTTTCCAGGAGATGTGAGTATTGTTATATGGACAAATGTTGTAATGTACATGTAGGGCTCATGTGCAGGAGGAAGGAGCATTTGGTTCCCTTAATGTTTTGGATGTAAACCATTATGACCAGTTGTAAGGGACTGTAGTGCTCATAGTGCAAACCATTTGGAGGGCCAAACGTTCCTTTACACCTGGCCTAGAGGACAGACACCTACAAATAAAAAAACTCATTTGAGATGTAGTGCAGGAGAGGAGTTCCCTGGATATTGTGGACTGCTCAAAAGACACATCAATCCTAGAACAAATCAGGCCTCAATTCTACCTAGAAGCTAAGATGACTAAACTGAGGCGGATGTGCTTTGGTTATGTCATGAGAAGAGAGGGTTCACTGGAAAAGAAAATAATGCTTAGTAAGATGGAAGTCGGGAGCCCCCAGTGGTGCAGCAGTTTAAACTGCTGAGCTGCTAAACTTGCTGACTAAAAGGTCAGTGGTTCGAATTCAGAGAGTGGGGGTGAGCTCCTGTTGTTAGCCCCAGCTTCTGCAAACCTAGCAGTTCAAAAACATGCAAATGTGAGTAGGTGTGTCAAGAAACATAGGTAGTCATTAGTTGAAGTTGACTTTTCAGCACTTAACAACAACAATCACAAACTATGTTTCACACAACAGTTTGCATGTACAAATGTACCTGGGTGACCTTAAACAGGCCACACTCTCACAGCGTCAAAGGAGGGCGATGATATGAACCATCTCAGAATAAATTTTGCTGAGAAAACCACAGGAAAGGGTTGTTGTAACTCAACATGAAGGCACTCAACAGTGGTGTGGCTGGGAGAACGGCAGGATATATATTAAATAATAAAAATACATACATACATAACAACAAAATAAAAGAGGAAGAAGGCAAAGATGTACTGAATTTATTGTATTTTCACAACAATATACAATTATACAAAGTGCAAGAGAAACCATCTTTCTTCTCGGAAGTTTATACTTTAAATAACACAGGAAAAGGTAGAAAGTAGAAGCAGGAATGAAAGAAGGAAGCAGAGCATGGAAGCTTGGACATGTCTGGGGTCCTATCCAGGTGATAGATTTTGGGAGGGGGTGGTCCTTGTGCAAGATGTCCCTGTTCAGAGGGAGATTACAAGGGAAAGAAAGAAAGAAAGAAATCTGTTCTGGTTTCTGACTTTCTTCACTGCTTGGGTGTTCAGAAAGGCAGGCTAAGTGGGTTATAATGACAACTTCAGCAAGAAGTATTGGTGACAGAAGGTCTTGACATTGGGGACCCATTCATGTAGGCCTACTTGCGACACACCAGGACTCTTAGGTTTTGTGATGAGCTGAATTCCAGAACATCATGGGAACAAAGGGGGTATGCTAAAGCCTTCATGGGAAAAGTGGAAAAATTTAAGGCTGTCATAGAGATGGCATCATAGAGATGTTTCTGTGTGACTGTAAGATAGCTGGTGAGTTTCCATGTGAGTGGGACTGTGACTTCATTCAAGAGTTTAATCCAAAATTTGAAAGAGCTATGACTTGAGTGTTGGACTATGACTCTGGAGAGGTTGGGCAACCCAATGGGTTGCTTCTGGTGTGAGAGAATCGGCCATCTACAAAGATGTTGGCCAGGGGACGCTTGGATGTGTTACTATCCTACGGGGAAGCTTCTCTCATGTCCCCCCAATGGGTGACCTTTCAGCCTTAAAGGAAGTCAATGGCAAACCTCCTCTGAACAAACCTTGCAAAGAAAACCCTATGATAGTTTTGCCTTAGGATCATCATAAGTTGGAAAGGACACGAAGGCATGCAACAACATTCAACTTGTGCAAAACCCCATTCACCCCAATAGGTTCAGCCTGTATAAAAAGGCAGGTCTATTAAACTTTAGACTGAAATTCAGAATAGATTTCCTGCCCAGAGAGACAAAGTGGGCCTTTCTTTTGAGGAAGGAGGAGGGAAGCACCAATCAGATATCCAAAGGTACTGTTTTCTCTGTGTAGCATTTAAATCGGATGACAGTATCTTTACATAGAGTCATAGACAATGACTGAGCAAAATGTCTGATATGCCTATACAGATCAGGACTTTACCACATTTGTCATCAATCTAAAGGGCCCTTCTACACTGCCATATAATGCCGATTATTAAAACGGATAATCCAGATTATCTGGATTGAACTGGATTATATGAGTCTACACTGCCATATAATCCATTCCAGTTCAAAGCAGATAATCTGGATTTTTATGGCAGTATAGAAGGGGCCTTAGTTCTTAACAGCTACAGTAGATCTTGCAGGAACCAATAATTCTTTGAGTCTACTTATGGAAGAAGGTTGATGGGAATGATAGAGCTAAGGAAAGCCTACTTTAAGTGCTTCTAAGGCCTTCATTACAAACACTACAATAAGGGCAGAATGAGTGAGGATTAAGCTAGCAAAACCAGTTCTTTAGGGGACTGAATGCTGACTGGGCAAATGCATTGTTTTCCCAGAGTGAGAATGGACTATAGTTGCCAGGGAAAGTTGTGTTGTCCTTTTCCCAACAGTGTTGTGCTTTGGTTGCTTGCAGGAGTGCACCGTGGGCCTAAATTTTGCTGATGAGAATGAAGCAGACATTTTTCAACAAACAGTGGAGGAAAAGATCCAGAAGAGGAACCAAAAGATGGGTAGGCGGGGGTTCAAGGCAAAGGGGTCTAACTGAAGGGGAGCACACCTCTTCCTTGGAGGACCCCATTCTTGCATCATTGAAAATGATGGCTCTGGAAAGGCAAGCCCCTTTTTGGCCTTATGGCTCAGACACAAATTGTACATTTCAGACGAGTGCAGATAAAGAGCAGCTGTTTTTATTGATGCAATGCAGCGTTATGCAGGCCAATGGGGAGGAAGACAAAGCTGAGCCAATATTTTCTTGTTTTCCCTCCTCCTTTCCAGAGGCAGAGAGACAGAGTTCCTTAGTGTTTCCAGTCTAGATGAACTGATGAATATGCTTTCAAATTGGCTCAGTGCCGTGCAATCCTAATTTATTAAAAAATTTCAGAGAAAAAGCTCTGGCTTTGTATACATTGCATTATTACCCTTTAATTGCCATGGCTGCATCCTGTGGAACTGTTGCAAATGTATTTTTGAGATGCTGAGATTTCTAAGGCTCCTCATAAAAAACTTTTATTCTGAAATAAATTGCAACAGGTTGCAACAGGTATGCTGGTGGCTCTGGCATATTTCTATTATTGTGGAGGAAACAGCTCCCTCTAGTGGACATAGGTCTATATCCTACACTTTGACTTCAGGTTAGATCAGGCATGGGCAAACTTTGGTCCTCCAGGTGTTTTGGACTGCAACTCCCACAATTCCTAACAGCCGGTAGGAGTTGTAGTCCAAAACGCCTGGAGGGCCAAAGTTTTCCCAAACCTGGGTTAGATGCCCCAGGTGTCACAATGCCTCCTTTGCATATTGTCTGTATCACAAAAGTTAGATCTGTGGCTTAGCAGGAAATCTAGTTACCCAAATAAGGTGAGCAAGGAGGAAAGGGGCTTGTTTCTATAACAGAAGTGAGGTGCAAAATCTTGAAATCCAGAGTAAGAGACACAAATGATTTTCAGAGCTCCCTTATGTACTATTTGTTTTTCTCACACTAAATGTGCTCTAGAAGACCTGTAGAATGTAGTTGGGAGAGGCACTTGTTCAGTTCTCACATATATGTCTAAAATAAATAAAACCAATGGCCAGAATCCGCTCTCATAGTCTGTGTTCTTTCTTTTTGCAGAAAACAGACAACTGCCTCCACCGCCACCTCCGGTCAATGGGGGTATGTGTTCTTTCAATATTTATTTCTGACACTTTGGGTGGTCTAGTGGCCATTATTTCATCCCACAGACAATCCAGGACAGAAGTGCAAATAATAATAATTATTATTATTTTTAAAATCAAACCCATTCCTTTCCTTGCCAGGAAATAGTTAGGGAAGGGAGGCAAAATGAGTGCATTGAGCTCACAAAAAAGAAAGCTGTTCTTTGAAAATTTCATTCAGTCACATATTTCTAGCATTTCAGACAGGGAGACACTGGAAATCATTTGCATCTAGAGCAGGGGTGCTCACACTTTTTCAGCATGCGAGAAACTTATAAAACAACCAAGTCAAAATGTTCTACCTACCCACTACAAAAATGTGAAACATATAACACAATATCTGCTTTGAACTGGGTTTTCTGAGTCCACACTGCCATATAATCTGATTCAAAGCAGATAACATGGGATTTTATTCAACTGTGTGGAAAGAACCCCAGAAAACCCAGGGCCCGCAGCCTGCGGGGCGGGACTGAGCCTTCCTTCCACCCTGCCTGCGATCTAGCAGCACAGGGGTGCTCAGAATGGTGATCGGGATCACCAGGGTGATCTTTGGGCCTCATCCTGGTGATCTTCAGAACCCTGACCAGGTTTTTTTGCAGTTTGTCCTCTTCACGCGCCCCTGCACGCTGCAAAGAAGTCCTCCGTCGTTGCTCCTCCCTGCTCGCGCGCCGCCTCCAAAAGCTGCAGAGTCCAAGAGGCAGAATGGGCCCCCTCTTTTGGATTCCTCCTCCTCCCTCCGTCCTTCTCCAGCCACTCAGAGTCGTAGGAGACCAAAGGGGGGCGGGCCTGGATGACGCGATGCATGGCTGGCCCCGCGCACATGCGCAGAAGTGCCCATTCTGCCTCTCTGACTTCTCATGAGCTCTTGGAGGCGGCACGCATGCTGGCGGCATGGAAATAGGAGCAACAACGGAGAAGAAGAAGGACGCTTTGGGGTCATTTCCTTACCGCATCTCAAAGGTCGGTCTTTTTACTTTGGGGTGGGTGCTTGATTGTTCTGCGAATTGTTTATTTTTAATGTTTAAAAATGGCCTTTTAGCTCCAAAGCCTCTCTGCTTGCTTTGTTCCTTGAGAAATATATGTTGGGGAATATGGAAATGTGGGAGAAAGGGGTTGGTTGGATGTATTTTTGCATGCCCTTTGTTTACCTTGCTGAGTATTAAATGGCCTTGCAGTTCAAAAGCCTCTCTTCTTACTTTCTGGCTGATAATATGTGTGGTAATATGGCAGTGTGGGAGAAATGGGGTGGTTGGATGTATTTTTATGCTCTGTTTTATATTGTTGTTATTAAATTGAAATGTTGATGTTTTATAACTTCATTTTATGTAAACTGCCCCGAGCCTGCTGGAAGGAGCGATACATAAAAATGAATAATAAATATAAATAAATAAATAAGAAAATAGTTATACGTTTTACATTTCTGGGTAGGTGATCTTTGGGACTTGGTTTTTAAATCAGTAGCTCCCATGCTGAAAAAGTGTGAGCACCCCTGTAGCAGAACTACCAGTAGATCGCGATCTACCTAATGAGCACCCCTGATCTAGAGCTATCTGCTGCATTCTAACTCCCTTGGTGACATTGCCAGTCCCTTTACCTTGGATGTCTAAGCACTAAATCTAAATGGTCACCAGATGCTAACAGGTGGCCAGCTAACACCTCTCAACAAAGGCTCCCCCCAGGTAGCAACCAGCCAGACTTTGAAGCTGCAAGGTCGTTTAATGCTAATCAGGGTGGTCATTTGCAACATTCACACTTGCCTCAAACAGACAAGTTATTTCTCCCACCCTGGACATTCCACAGATATATCAATCTCACTTGCCTAGTTTCCAACAGACCTCACAACCTCTGAGGATGCCTGCCATAGATGTGAGTGAAATGTCAGGAGTGAATGCTTCTGGAACATGGCGATAAAGCCCGGAAAAATCACAGCAACCCAGTGATTCCGGCCATGAAAGCCTCCGACAACACATTATAGTTGACTTAGTTGTGCATAAATCCAGCAGGGACTTGGGACTTAGCCTACTTGCCGAAGGAGCTTGTTGAGACGAAGAAATATGGCTGTAAACAAAGATGACTGAATCCTAGGAGGATTTTTATTTTAGAACACAAGGACAGTGGTAATAAACTGCTGGCTGGAAAAAAGTTTGTGGCAGCTCTAATTTTAGAAAACACTGCATTATGGAATTGTCCTGAAACAGGTGGTACTGAACTATCTCTAAATATTAAGTCTTTTTGCCTCCACCAGACAGAAGAGCAGTTGGTCCTCGATATTCACCGTCTGGGGCTGACCTGAATGGTAAGTAAGTAGCTATTGGGTTTGCTGATACAAAGCCATTGATTGATTGAATAATTTTATATTTTGGCTCCTCTCCTATATGTGTCCATAACGTAATTTGCAGAGACAGTGTACAAATATAGAATAATGCAATCGCATCAAAACTATACAATTATTTGAAATAAATAGAAATGTACAGCTAAACAGGAAAAGTCATATTGGAACAGCATCCATAAAATTTCATTTACCTGCTATATAATAAATAAACCTAAAGAGATGAAAATGATATTTTGCTCAAATGATCTTTTACTATAAAAAGGGAAGAACATGTAGTTGCTTGAAGTTTAAAATGGTACCACTTTGCCAGTCATGAGTATTTCAGATGTGTAAGTTACTTGTGATAATGCATGAAGTTTGCAAAGATAAACCACCTGTTATTTAGAGGGAAATCCATGAGCCAAGGTACAGGTGGCTCACCTGGAAATCTGAACTACCCCAAAGTCTGAAATTGTCCACAGGGGTGGCTCAGAGAGGGATATCTTTGCTATCTGCTGATTCAATGTACCCAAACTTTGTCTCATGCACAACATTATTTAAAATATGACGTATAAAATTACCTTCAGGTTAATGTGTGTATGGTCTATATGTTTATATGTGTGTTTAGTCTTGGATCCCACCTTGATGATATCTCATTGTGTGTGTATGGCAAGACTTTGGTAACTGCAGAACCCATATCCTCAGTTTTTGTTATCAGTGCCTGATGTAAAATCTTATCTCTGGGAATTTGCTAGGTCACCTAGGTCAGGGGTGCTCGCACTTTTTCAGCATGCGAGCTACTTATAAAACAACCAAGTCAAAATGATCTACCTACCCACTACACAGACAGCCATAAAAGCAAAATATTTGGAAATTTATTTCAGTGAGAGCCATATAATATATTTTAAGACTGAATTCAACTAAATATGAGTATAATAAGCCACTGAATTTATTCATAATAATAATGATGATAATATTCATTCAGCCTCTGTTACTACTACTACTACTAATAATAATAGTAACAACAACAACAACAATAGGTACCTAGAGTAGAAGGAGACCTCCAAGGGCCATCCAGTCCAACCTCCTTCTGCCATAAGGGAAAAACACAATCAAAGCATTCATCACAGATGGCCATTCAGCCTCTGATAACAACAACAACAACAACAACAACAATGGGTTCCTAGAATAAGAGGAGACCTTATTGTGTGTCGAGATAGAGGTATTCCTGAATAAATAAATAAATAAATAAATAAATCCCAAATCCAAACCACTTCTGTTCCCAAGCCGTTTGGATCAGGGATGCTCAATCTGTAGTTGAAACCTCTGTGCATGGTGCTGCGCCATCGGACTTGAAGTTCATCTCCATCACATCTATCTCCAGCCTTCAGCCCAACATTTCTTGAAATAACCCAAAGGAAAAAAAATGAAAAAAATTATGTATTTATTTTGAAATAAATAAATCAATAAATTTATTTTGAGGCTGAACTCCATGATTCAAAAAGGAGGAACAAAGAAATAAAAGAGTGGCTGATATTCTGGCATAGGCAAAAGAGACAAATAAATGGTCCTGAGAACAATGTGGCATTGGAAAAGGGAATTTTGTTCAGTAAAGTGAAAAGCAGTAGGAAAAAAGAAAACTCTCTTAGTGGTTCCCAACCTTTGGTCCTCCAGGTGTTTTGGACTTCAGCTCCCACAATTCCTAACAGCTGGTAAACTGGCTGGTCTTTCTGGGAGTTGAAGTCCAAAACATCTGGAGGACCAAAGGTTGGGAACCACAGTTGTAAATGGCCTTGGCAACGAGGACTCTTGGTTGTCTCTCCTTCATAGGGTTGTCGTAAGTCAAAGGTTGCTTGAGGGGAACAAACAACCAATTTTGTAAGCAGTGGGAGTGAAGGGTAGGATAGTATGGATTTGCTGCTGTTTGCTTCCTCACCCATCTCACATTCTCTGAAGGACCTGGTATGCAGCCAACCTCCCCTTCATCCGCTCTCCCACTCGCAACTGTTAACATACAGAATCCAGACATCACCTTTTCCCGCTACCGTGGGCTCCCAGTTCCCACTGCAGTGGATAAGAAGAAGGGGAAAAAGAAGATTTCCAAGGCTGATATCGGAGCTCCAAGCGGGTTCAAGTAAGTATCTCCAGAAGCAACATAAAACTCTTTAATGAGGAGTTGGTTGGCCAGAGAAGGTCCTTTCAAAAATTCCCAAGCCATTTTTAGGAGGAACCCCCGATTTCCATTCATTTCCCCATGTTTTCTCGTCAGACATAGTTTGCTTTGCCTGTGGGGAGAACTTAATTTCTTTATTGATACTGTTCTTGCTTCCTGCTGTTCTTTTCTGAGATCTGCTGCTGTTTGCCTATCTTGAATGGTAATCAGTTAAAAAAAACAGTCAGTAATCTTTTCTTCATAGCGAGGAGGTTATTCAATGAGTATGTATTATTTTTCTCCTAAAATAATATTCAAAGCAGCTTACAGTAATTTTAGGAAGATATAGCTAAAGGTTAAAAACAATGAAATAAGAATATTATTAAAAACAGGATTAAAGACAATAAAAATATTTAAACACTTATTTAAAATGTTGCTTATAGTGAAATAAGATATTTCTGGATGCCAGCTGTTGTAGTCCCTGAGTTTTATTGCCAAAGAGGAAACCACAGACCACCTATTACAATGCAGCCTGAGTCCTGCCACATGCACAATGGAGGACATTATAGCAACACCAGAGGCACTCCAAGTGACCAACTACTGGTGAAAGGGCATTTACTATAATGCCAAGTTTTTGTTTGTGTTTTTAAATACATTAAAAATGTACCCTCAATTTGCTTCTGACATGATAAATAAATTGCCAAAGAACAATTGAATTATGAGCTCATGATTTAGGTCTTATAATAATCATAATAATACACTTTATTTATATTCCGCTCTTCTCACCCCGAAGGGGACTCTGAGCGGATTACAGGTACACATACTTATCAGACAATCCCTGCCGTTTCCACATACACACATATAGATGAACAGAGGCAAACTCTGGCCATCAGGGGGAGCTGACGCACTCCTCATCTCTCAGCGTTCTCAGCGTCCCTTGTTGTTCCTTACACATTCCTCAGCGTTCCTGGAGTTCTTTAATGGCCTCATAATTCAGTCAAAATTTGCCTCCCCACTTAATGTGGTACCTTTATCTCCTACTTGACAGATGCAACTGTCTTTCGGGCTGCAAAGGTCGACAGCAGGCTACACTTAAAGGTCGAGCACCCACCTCGACCTGGGCAGGCCTCAAACTCATGACCTACTGGTCAGGGAGATCTTATGCAGCTGAGTCTTAGCCAGCTGCACCACATTCCCAGTGCAGCTGCGCCACAGTCCCAGCTTATGGAAAAGCCTGACTGGCTCCATAAGAGGAAGGGGTAGGGCTTTTGCTGGGAAAGGCCCATTGCTTACTCTCACTTAGTATGGAGCACCCAAGAAACACAGAGTGGCATCATTACTGCTGGTATTTCTCCCATGGACCATAACCCATACTAGACCACATACCACAACATTGTAGGTAGTATACTAGAAAACTGAACAAAATCATTGAACATTTTTTTAAAAGACCTGGTAGTAATGCAAACAATAGTACATGCTTGTAGCATGCATAGATAAACCCCTATCATTCCAACTGAGTAATAGTAACAGCTCTAATTGGAGTTCATGGGCATTAAAAGATTTAAAAAAGTAAATCAGCAGAGAGTTTTAGCCTTGCATATATCTTGAAACAGTGCATGTATGACGAGCGTACAAAAATGGTTTTGCTTGGTTGTATCTAGCTGCAGGGATGATTATATAAATAAAATAACAAATGCCTACTGAAATCCTGAAAAAATAATTATGGTCATTTTGGTGTCACTGGTGTGGTCTGCGCCCCCTCCCAGTGATACCACTCATAAAACTTCTGCCTAACTGTATAATAATAATAATAATAATAATAATAATAGTAACTCACCTTATCTCCCTGAGGGAACTCAGGGCCGTTTCCAAATGAAAAATGGCAAACAATAACTAATAAACAACTAAACTAAAACCAATAAACAAAGCAATATGCAATCGACTGTGCTGGGGATGTTCTCATCTAGTTTTTAACATGACTGATATTTTACACTGGTTTTTCACCAGTTATATTTTGCAAACTTTGTTATACCCCCCTTGCACCCTGCTTTTAATTGCTGAATTGTACAACGTTCTGCACTGCTGTTGTACTAACATTGTTACTTAAGCTCATTTCCCCCTTTTTTCTTTTCTCTTTCTCTCTCTCTTTTTCTCCTAAATGACCAAACTTTCATATTGGCTTTCTACCGGTAAATACGCAACTCCCAGCACATGTTGCATTTGAGTTGCTGCACCTCTCAATTTATATTTTGTATGTCCTGCTTTATCCTGCTTGCATGCTGTTTCTAATTGTTGGACTTTACAGTATTCTGTATAGATGTTTGTTTGTTTGATGCTGCTTCGGAAAAAGCATATGACCGTTGGTCGGAGCATTAATAAATATTGATTGATTGAACAAAGCAATATAAGAACTTATCACAAGATATTCAAAGTTAAATAAAACATAATCAGTCCAAATTTATCAAACTTACACCCACATTATAAGGAACTAATAAAGCTAAAATACTTTAAAATTGTTAAATAAATTTAGAGGGATGGCTTAGAGCAGGGCTTCTTAAACTTTCCACACTTGTGATCCCCTTCTGCCCAAGAAATCTTTACATGATCTCGTGTATACAGGATCTCCCGGTAGTGCAATGGGTTAAACCTTTGTGCCAACAGGACTGAAGACCGACAGGTTGGAGGTTTGATTCCGGGGAGAGCGCAGATAAGGTACCTCTGTCAGCTCCAGCTTCCCATGTGGGGACATGAGAGAAGCCTCCCACAAGGATAGCAAAACATTTTTTAAAATCTGGATGTCCCCTGGATGTCCTCCTTGCAGATGGCCAATTCTCTCACACCAGATGTGACTTGCAATTTCTCAAGTTGCTCCTGACATGAAAAAACTGTATGTATATAGGAATATAAAATAAGCATAAAAATCAAACATTTACTGATCATAAATCAACGTTTGCAAAGCTTGCTAAAGAGGCTGATTTTTCTTTTTATGAAGTACAGCTGAAGCATCCTCTGCATCCACTGTAAATGCTGCATGTTGTTGCTAACAAATTCATGCAAATACCTAAAAGAGCTACTAGGTGACAAAACGTATACTGTAGCCAATTTTTTGTGGCCCCAACGTTGAATGAAGCATTGAAACTGTTTGAGTTCAGGACCCACAGTTTAAGAGTCAGTGACTTCGACTACTTGCCAGTCCTCCAATTTGGCCAAAGTCCTAGACCCAGCATTGTTCAAGGCCTTCTCTGTGATGGGGCAGCGAGCTGACCCGGATGTTTGTGAGCCAGAACCTTTATTTACAGGATGTCTTCTGTATTCTCTTCCAGGCATATTCAGCACATTGGATGGGATCCCAACAATGGTTTTGATGTACGTAACCATAGTGGTTCCTTGGTGTGCTTGAAAGAGGGAGAAATGAAACTGAGATGTCTGGAGGCTTGAGCTCCTGCAGTTGAGCTGAGCCTTGTGTTTGTGTGTGTGAACCACCTGTGTGCCCCAGGCCTCAGGAGATGTCAAGACATGAAACATCTGTTTCTTCAATTTCAGTGTGTTGGCAGATATTTTTTCCTACTTTTGCACTGAAAAAAAACAAAGAGAAAGTGGGCTCACTTTGTAGCTTTACAAAGCTGGCAATCTTGGACAGAAATCAGAAGTAGCTATAGGGGTGACTGAATATCGCTTGGTTAGTTTCCTTATTGTATAGAGTTCGGCTTGAGCTGAAACACTAGGATAAGAAAAGAAGGCTCTTTATATCTTCTTTCACCAACCCCCTAATTTCTCTCGACAGGGTTCAAAGTGCATTTTAAACCTCAAACATATTTGGAATTTGTAGCAGGGAGCTAGTGTGTCACCAAGGAATTGCACAGTGAAAGAAAAACAGTGAACACAGAGAGAAAAAGAACTCTTCCTTATCTTCTTTTTATCTGAATCACTCCCTCTCCTCACAACTTGTTTTGCTCTAATGCAGAGGTAGGGAGCCTATGGCTCGGGAGCCAGATGTGGCTCTTTTCATGATTGCATCTGGCTCTCCCATTCCTTCTTTCCTCCATTCTCCCTCTTCCTTCCTCTTCCTTTTTCCTTCTCTCCTTCCTTTTCCTCTCCCCCTCCCTCTCTCCCCTTCCTTCTTTCCACCATTCTCCCTCTTCCTTCCTTCCTCTTCCTTTCTTTCTCCCCTTCACCCTTTCCTTATCCTTCTCTCCTTCCTTTTCCCTCCCTCCCTCTCTCCCCTTCCTTCTTTCCTCCATTCTCCCTCCCTCTTCCTTCCTTCCTCTTCTATTCTTTTCCCCCCAAGTCTTCCTTTCCTTCTCCTTCCTTCCTTTTCACTTTCCCTCTCTCTCCCCTTCTTTCTTTTCTTCTTTTCCCTTCATTATTTTACTTTTTCCTCACTCTCCTTTCTCTTCCCCACCCTTTCCTCCTTTCCCATTTCCTTCTTTCTTTTCCCCTCCTTGTCTCACTCCTGCTTTTATTTCTTCTTCCTTTTCCATAGTTTGTTCTTCTTTTCTTTCTTCCTCTTCCCCTCCTTCCTTTATTTCCTCTGTCTGTCTGTCTTTCTTTCCCCCTTCCTTCTGTCTTCTCTTCCTTCCCAGAGTCCTGAGCATGCCTTTTGCAGAGCCAGGTCTGAAGTAAAGTCAATAACACCCTTTTCATTCTGCCTGGGAATCCTTTTCTCATAGTATAAACAATAAACGTATATACTAACATTTATTTATTTATTTATTTATTTATTTTATTCAAATTTGTGAGTCGCCACTGAAACCCGGGTGGCTTGGGATGATTTTCGACCCTACATGGGTCTTTTTCAAAATTCAGGATTAAAAACAGAATAAAAACACAATTCATAAAACATAAAAAACACAGTAAAATACAATAAGTACAAAGCAACCACAGCGAATAAGCATACGGTGGCACAGGTGTGTGTAACTAGTTGAATTCAGTCTTAAAATATATTTTATATATTATATGGCTCTCACTTAAATACATTTCCAAATATTTTGCTTTCATGGCTCCCTGAGTCAAAAAGGTTCCTGACCCCTGCTCTAATGGAAATGGTTGTTAGAGGTTAGTTACATGTATCAGTATGCGACTGAGTTTCCTGTTCAATTGCTAGATTGAGCATTGAAATATATGAGAATGAAAGTTTAAAGCACAACTGGGAGGACCTTTGGCCCTCCAGATGTGTAAAGTCCAAATCATCTTCAAACCTCCCCTTTAAAGCTCTCTATTTCTACATATTCTTTTCATGATGAATCTAACTATATCTTTGGCCAATAGACATTTTCTGCCCTGGAGCGTGATGGAGGCTTTTAAACAGAGGCTGGATGGCCATCTGTTGGGGGTGCTTTGAATGTGATTTCCCTGCTTCTTGGCAGGGGGTTGGACTGGATGGCCCACAAGGTCTCTTCCAACTCTATGATTCTATGATTCTATGATTTTGGTGCTTCAAATGATAGACCTGTTTCTGGGTATATTTGACCAGCTGAGTCCAAAAATAACCCCAGGGACAGGCCTAAAAACCAACACAAAGAAAAATTTGTTGTTGTTATAGATTATGCAACCCCAGATCTTGCCAAGGAAACTCCTTGACAGGTTAGCCTTAGGGCCATGTAAATTAGAAACAACTTGAAGGCACACAATAACAAAGAGGGGTGTCCAAGGTTGTGGTAGTTCTATGACTGTGTTTGGGATCTTCATAATGCCGGAGCATAAACCCTAAGACATTCTTTTACTTTCCAACCACATAATTTACAAAAACCATGGTGTAATGGCCATTGTGCCATGAGCAACCACCCGGGCATGTGTATGTGTTCCAAAAGGACAGCATTAAACAACTACGGGCAAATATTGTTTCACACTACAAGTGAGGGTATGTAGCAGGTTTGGCGGCCAGCACTTTGGGGTTGCACTTTGCCCAAAATCAGGAAGAAATATCTGAAATGTTTAGAAATGTTCAAATCTGGGCACTTTGGATTTGGTTCAAATAAGCCCACCCAGTATAGCCATAGAGGAGAACTGCTGGGAGTTATAAACCATCCATATCTGGAGTACTTTGTTCCTATCTTATTAATATGTGTGTGTATTGATGCACCTATTAATGACTTTATTTATTTAATTTATATTCCATTTTTCTCGCAAATGGGCTCTAAGGCAGTTCAAATGGACTAAAACACAATAGACTAGGTCCTCCACTTTTGTGACATTAGAGGTGTAGGATCCCTGTGAAATTGGGGGGGACACATGATTTTTTTAAGTATTTTTTTAATCTGAGAGTATACATTTCTAGGAATCTCTAGGTCCACCATTTTGATGCTGTGCTCTGCTGGAGGTTGACTATAGATTTGTGTCTGGAAAGCCCACATTTGTTTATCTCTAGGAATCTCTAGATCTCTATGGTCAATTTCTGTTGGGTGTTGGCCATTGAGTCACACTGGAGGATCAAAAGGTTCCTAGAGTGAACACATTAATGAAATCCACAATAGTCAAACCAGCAAAAGATAAACCCACTTTTTCTGCATATCCACCAAGAGCTTCCAACAGAAGGTTTTTAAACTGGCAGTAGGAGAGCTGGTTTCCCACTTACAGTACACTGCCATATAATCCAGTTTCTGAATCCAGGTTACCTGAATTGAGCTGGATTGTACATAAGTGTAGATTCACATAATCCAGTTCAAAGTAGATAATCTGGATTAAGAAACTGGATTATATGGCCGTATAGATACAGCCTAGGAGGGGAACAGACCAGGAGAAGCCACTGAGGTGGCTCTGTCCTGGGTCCTTTCCAAATGTATTGTGGAGCCAAAGAAAAGCTGTCCTCAAAAATAGTTTTTAAAAAATATATTGATGTATGTCTATTTTTTTAAATTTTAGGTGAATAATTTAGACCCGGATTTGAAGACACTTTTCTCCCAGGCGGGAATCAGTGAGGCCCAGTTGACTGACGTGGAGACATCAAAGCTCATCTATGATTTCATTGAAGGCCAAGGAGGGCTGGAGGCTGTGAAGGAAGAGATCAGGCGGCAGGGTGAGCTGCTGTGTATCTGTATCTCCAAGGCAGTGGTTCCCAACCTCAGTAGGCCACGAGAACAAAAGTCTGGTCTGCGAACCTCCTTTCTCTTTATTTATTTATTTAGTTGTATTTATTTTATTTCCGCTCCTTATTACAGAGCTGACCAGCCCTGCCACTTTTGGCACTAATGTTGGAGAGTGGTCCCTAGTCAAAGTGGGCCCTGGTCAAAAACAGGTTGGGAATAATTTCTCTAAGGCAGTGTTTTTCAACCTTTTTTGAGCCACGGCACATTTTTTACATTTACAAAATCCTGGGGCACACCACCAACCAAAATGACACAAAATGACACTCTAACACAGTAATACATATAGTTAATATGTTTTTAAATGTATTTATACACTCACTTAGTGTGAAACCTGGGCCTGTTTCAATGAACACAAAATAGATATCCTGGCAGGAATGGTAGGAAGGCACACACGAAGCCACTGTCCCAAATTGCCAGTATCACTTGATGTGCAGCTGCAGCACTAACTCTAACTTTGTTTACTTAGCTGTGTCTGAGCGAATCCAAGATGGCGCGACCATAGCACTCTCGTGTCACTTCTTAGGTGATGCAAGAGTGCTATGGTTCCATTTCTTAAAGGGACAGATGCGCCTTATAATTTATATATGAATTAAGTTTGAAAATAATTTCCCACGGCACACCTGATGATCTCTCACAGCACACTAGTGTTCCACAGCACACTGGTTGAAAATCACTGCTCTAAGGTATCTTCTGTAATGTAGGGGTTATACAGTATTTCTTCTACACATTTTCCAACATTTTTTGGATTTTGCATATTATATCTCAGAAAAAATGGACATATTTTTGAAACATTTATTTATTTTGCCAAACCTATGGTTTTCTATATAAAAACCTATGGTTTTCTATATAAAAATATATACTTGCAAAACCCACAAGACTTTTTTTGAAAACTTGTTCCAAAATGAAAAAAAATAGTTCCAAATTTTCTTGAGGGGGTGTTTCTGTGTGTCAAAACACCCTTCTTGGTGAGGATATTGAAGTGTATACATGTACTGTGTAACTGCAGTGCTGTTGTCAAACTTTTAACATGGGTATTGCTTATATCACTGTGTGCAGTAAAGCCAGTTCAGAGCTTTATATCCTAATCCCTAACTACTACTGCAACAATAATTGAACTTCTTTCCCATGTGGATTTTCTTTCCAGCCGTGGGTGGTGGAATCTGTGTGTGCAGCATCCATTAATATGGAGTTCCAACTTGCAGAGTAGTTGTTATGTTTGTTTCTTATCGCAATGAAAACAACCAAGAGTTCAGTGGCAATTTTAAAGACTCATTGAATGTTGATGGTGCAAACTTTTGTGGAACAGCAGAGTATGCTATATGTGAGACCTGAAGTGTTATCATCAATTGCTGCAGACACGGATCTCAGGAATAGGTACCATTCCATTATCTGGGTGGAGGCCACAAGAGGCTGCTAGAGAGAGAAGGATTGTCCCATTGATGAGGGTTGAAGGTGAATCCGGCGAAGACGGAGATCCTTTGGCTGGGTCGTCCGGGCGATATGGAAATCCAACTGCCGACCCCGGATGGCGAGGCATTACATCCGTCATCATCAGTAAAAAGCCTGGGTGTCCATTTGGACCCTCTGCTGTCAATGGAGACCCAAATCTCCAATGTCAGCAGAATCGCATTCTTCCATCTGCTACAGGCGAAGCGTCTGTCTCTCTGTCTCTCACGGAACGATCTGGCCATGGTAATCCAAGCCACGGTCATCTCAATACTTGACTACTGTAATGCTCTTTACATTGGCCTTCCCTTGAAAGTGATCCGGAAACTCTAGCTAGTGCAGCGGGAACCCACGAGCCGCTGTATAACACCTATACTGCAGAACTTGCACTGGCTACCAATTGAATACCGGATCACTTTCAAGGTGCTAGTTCTTACTTTTAAGGCCTTGTATGGTCTGGGGCCAGTGTACCTACGGGATCGCCTGATTCCATATAACCCTACGAGATCACTTCGTTCAGAAGACCAGAATCTTCTAGACATCCCTAGTGTGAAGTCTTTCCACCTGACTTCGATAAGGCGCAGGGCATTTTCAGTCATCGCCCCGGCTCTTTGGAATATGTTGCCACCGGAAACGCGGGTTCTCCAAAATTTGGTCACCTTTCGGAGGGCCTGCAAGACACACTTGTTCAGACAGGCCTTCGGAAGCTTGTAATTTTAGCTTGTGATTTTAGCTGCATTTTTATTTTGCTGTTTTACTTACTGTTATATGTATGTTTTGCCCATTGTTTGTTTTATTGAATTATGTTGTAAATCGGCCAGAGCCGCTGGGAGTGGCGGTGTACAAGTCCAAATAAATAAATAAATAAATACATAAATAAATAAATAAATGTGGGTTGGAGGAAAACCATTTCCCCCTGCTTTCCTGTTATTTCCCCTACCTATGTCCATATCATGGAAACAACCCTCATTTATGATATGGAAAAGGGGGAGGGGGAATGGCCAGCAAAAATGGGGAAAATGGTTTCCCCCCCTTCAACTCCCTTCCATAAATGGAACAATCCTTCTCTCTCTAGCTCCCTCTGGTGGCCTCCACCCAGATTATGGAACAGTATCCAATAACATTGCCTAAGAAATGGTTCACTTTACAGTGTGGTTAAATCCAAGTACACATGACTATAGACTTGTATCAAAACAATAGTTTCCTGCCCCAGTGCAGGTATTAACACAGGCATGGACACAAAGTGTGGCCTCCAGATGTATGACTGCAATTCCCATGAGCCCTAGTCATCATAGCCAATAGAAAGCAGTGCTGGGAACTACAGTCCAACAATTTATAGAGGGCTGTTTTCTGTCCACAGAAAGGAGATGGAAACATTTTCATCACCATCTACTGTAGTTCCGAGTTCTCACTTTTACTTGTCCTATATATGCGAAGTTTCATATGATCAGAGACTATACTTTTTTGCATTCCAAGGCTGTTTGGCTGTATTGTTTGGAAGTATTTGTATTAGCGTTAAACATTAACAATAATTTGGTGCCACTCCTTTTGACCTCCTTCCACAACCCAATTATGAGGAAATCATTCTGTGTCTAATGAAGGGGACTCTGCCTAGCAAAAATGCATATTGCAACTATAACTTTTTAAAATAGAGTTTTATTGGTTTAAAAAGACATAACAAAGATACGTACAGTCACAAAGACACTGACACGGGAGGTGGGGATAGGGGAGAGGTGGGGATGGGGGGGGGGGGAAATAGGTACATTCACAATAACAAATACAATGACTAACTTTAAAAAAACATACCGGTTGACTTCACCCAAAAGTAGCAAATTAGTAATATATATATTGGTCTATAATATGGTCTTCTGATCTTAGATCCAATAACCTTTCAAAGCAATGTTCTTTTTTTTTTTTGACATACTCAATCAGCGGTCTCCACGTATCCTCAAATACTTTTATCGGGCCCTTTCTCAGAAGTAGGGTCAGTTTGTCCATTTCCGCTATACTCATCAATTTATATAGCACCTCCTCTGTGTCCGGAATCGTCTTTTCCCTCCTATACTTAGCGAGAGTGACTCTGGTGGCCGTCGCAATGAAAGTCAACAATCTTTCTGTTCCTTTTCCCAGCTCTTTTCCCTCTAAAATATTCAAAAGAAATAGTTCGGGGTTGTAAACAATTTTTTTTCGTTATTATTTCCATTAGTTTATGAATTTTTTTCCAATATTTCGAAATTTCTCCACAGGACCACCATAAATGATAAAAAGTTCCCCTGTTTTTCAGACACTTCCAGCAAGCGTCGTTGCCCACTTTATAGATCTTGTCTATCTGGGCAGGTATCATGTACCACCTGTATACTACCTTGTATAAATTCTCTCTTAGGAAATAAGCACACGTGTAATTCCGATTATTTTCCCACATACTCTCCCATTTCTCTTGGCTTAAGATGTAACCTAGATTCTTGTGCCATTTTTCTCTATAATCTAGTGCTGGGCTTTTTTCCTGTTTATTCCTAATAATAAGTTTATATAATTTACTGACTCTCTTAGATTGTGTCTGGAGGAGAGTTTTCCCCCAGATGGTGGGGTTATCTTCCCAACCTACTTCTCTATCTTTAGAGAATTTTGCTTTTAGGGTTCCAGACTCCCAATAGCTCCGGATCATCACACAAGACACTGCTTGGTAAATGCCACAGATTTTATTAGAAGGACATCAAGACTTTCTTGATGTCAAAGACAGTTACATAATGAACAAACACAGTTTATATAGAGCTCACACTTCCATCCCCTGTCACTCAAACCCTTCGTTGCCACCCCTGGCCCTTTTGGCGCGAATGAAGGGTCAGCCCTCCTTTCCCAGGCTTCAAGCAGTTTCTAAACAAAGGCCTGTTCCCAGGCCTGGCCAAACATGTTTACAGCTCAGCACCTGGCCTAGTCTGCTGGTCAGGAATCCAAGGTCGCAGCATGCGATGCTGCGAGCTGGCGTTCTCTGACATCTGACTATACTGGAACCAATTCAAATTTAACTCGCTTCATTCCTCCTGAGTACTTAATCTGTAATTATTATTTTCTTTTTTAACTAAGTCTCTGTAAAATATGGCCGTATCCTTTCCCCGTCTATTCATGGAGAGAGCCTCAACCGGCGAGGCCCATAATGGAATCTTATTGCAAATAAGATCTTTATATTTTGTCCAGGTCTTCAGTAACGGTGCTTTTATAATATGATTCCTGAATGTTTTATCCAGACTTACTTTATTATAGAATAGATATAAGTTCCAGCCACTCTTATTTTCCCAGCCTTCAAGATCTGAGAGCTCTTTATCTTTGATTTCCATCCATGGTTTTACATTCTCCAGGAAATTTGCCTCATAATACCTTGTTAAGTCGGGAAATCCGCATCCTCCTGATTGTGTTGACACTTGAAGGTATTTTAGTTTTATTCTGGCTTTTCTCCCATTCCATATAAAGGAGGCAAGCTCCGATTGCCATTTTCTTATTATAGTCAAGTTTTTAAAGATGGGCAGGGTCTGAAAAAAGAAATTTATTTTGGGGAATATCTTCATTTTAATTAGGGAGATTCTACCTAGCCATGAAAGATTTAAATTTTTCCATCCTGCAAGTTTTTCTTTAATCTCTCTCCAGCACTTTTCGTAATTATTCTTAACTAGCTGGCAGTTTTGGCTGTCATCTCTATCCCTAAATATTTAATTTTTTTCGCCAATGAGATTCCAAATTTCTTTTCTAATTCTTTCCCTTCTTTATTATCTATATTTTTAGTTAACATTTGTGATTTTTTAAAATTCACTTTGAATCCAGATATCTCCCCAAAAGACTCTATTTTTCTATCCACTTGCAACTATATCCACATTGCAACTATAACTTTTTGTTGGGTAATGCAAAAACCATTCTTATTTCTACTAGCTTGTATGTGATTCACACAACAATACTATGAAATTATATATATATATATATATATATATATATATATATATATATATATATATACTATATATATATATATATATATATACACACACTGTATATACACATACACATACATGCATACATGCAGATAGCAATTGCTCAAGGTGGCTACTGAGATTTGATCACCTGTATTTATCTCTTTTCAGGTCCGAACCATCCTCCTCCCCCTCCCCCAAGTCGTTCTGGCCCCTTGCCCCCACCTCTGGGCCACAGCCGAAGTAGTCCTCTTCCTCCGATCCCAGGAGCCCCACCTGTCTCAAACAGGGCCCCCATCCCTCCTACACCGCAGCCTCCTCGGGGACATCCCAATCAATGGGCACCCTCTCCACCTGCTTCTCGCAGTGGGCCCAGCCGTCCTCCCCCACCCTCCACTGGAGCAACCCCAGCCCCACCCCCGCCTCCCCCACCCCCTCCGCCCCCGCCCCCTCCTCAAGGTCAGGGCCCAGCTCCCTGTGCCCCTCCTCCTCTGCCCTCTGGAGGATTTCCTTCTCCAGGGACTCAGACTCCTGCCCCCTCCATGGGCCGTGGTGCATTGCTGGATCAGATACGGCAAGGAATACAACTCAACAAGGTGAGGGGTATTGGAGAAACGAAGGACTCATCACATTGGGATAGAATCCAATGCACCGGGAATGTGGCGCAGCTGGCTAAGTGTCAGCTGCATAAGATCTCTCTGACCAATAGGTCATGAGTTTGAGGCCTGCCTGGGTCGAGGTGGGTGCTCGACCTTTAAGTGTAGCCTGCTGTCAACCTTTGCAGCCCGAAAGACAGTTGCATCTGTCAAGTAGGAGATAAAGGTACTACGTTAAGTGGGGAGGGAAATTTTGATTGAATTATGAGTCCATTAAAGAACTCCAGGAATTTGTATCACTATGCATCCCACATGTGTATTGAGACAGGATGCTAAGTATGTGTATAACTCTGAGTCCCCATCACATGCATCCCACATGTGTATTGAGACAGGATGAGTTCTAATACCATTTTGATTCTTACCATTTTGAAGTACTGTAACTCAGGCACAAGTTGGTTATTAAGTCCAGTGAGAACCAGACCTAAATCTTTGCCACTGGCCATGCTGTTATGCTAGTTTGTTCTGCAGAAGAGGACTGTGAGCAAGAACGATTTCACTTACTCTAGTTTCTAGGGGTCTTCACCACAGTGAACCTTAAGGGACCCCCATTATACACCTCTCTGTCCATTTCAGACCCCTGATGTGTTGGACTCACCACCGCCTGCTGAGAGTTCTGAAGGCCTGGTAGGGGCTCTTATGCAGGTGATGCAGAAAAGGAGCAAGGCCATCCATTCCTCAGGTAAGTTTGGGCACACACCAGATTCTGATACAACCCACACAAAGTTCAGATATGTTTTTCAACTGGGGGATAGTTCCTTGAAGTGGGAGAACTAGATAAATATAATCCATTTAGGCTGGACTAAAGCAGGGTGAAGTAATTACGGTCATCCCTCCACATATGCAGGGTTAGAGGCACAGATCTTATGTGAAAGTGATAAACCATGAATAAGAAAACTGTTGTTTTTAACACCTATCTAGCAATTTATAGACCCACCAACATGATTCTGTGGTCAACATACATGCTGCAGGTTAAACCACTAAGCTGCTGAACTTGCTGACCAAAAGGTCAGTGGTTCAAATCTGGGGAGTGGGATGAGCTCCTGCTGTTAGCTCCAGCTTCTGCCAACCTAGCAGTTTGTAAACATACAAATGTGAGTAGATCAATAGATACCGCTCTGGCTGGAAGGTAATGATGCTCTGCGCAGTCATACCAGCCACGTGACCTTGGAGGCGTGTACAGACAACGCCGGCTCTTTGACTTAGAAATTGGGATGAGCACCACCCGCCAGAGTTGGACACGACTAGACTTAATGTCAGGGGAAACCTTTGCCTTTACCTTACACAGCACTTGGACTGTGGTGCAGCTGGCTGGGAGTCAGCTGCATATGATCTCTACTGGTCAGAAGGTCATGAGTTCGAAGCCTGCCCTGGTTGGGGTGAGCTCTCGACCAAATTATATTGCTCATTGTCGACTTTTGCAACCCGAAAGACAGTTGCATCTGTCAAGTAGGAAATTTAGGTACCACTTTGTGGGGAGGCTAATTTAACTGATTTATGAGGCCATAAAATATCTCCAGGAAGTATGCAAAAGAATGAAGGAATGTGACAGCTCCCCCTGGTGGCCAGAAGCTGGAATGTTAAATTGCCTCTGAGTGTCTGTCTATATGTTGTGTCTATGGCATTGAATGTTTGCCTGTATATGTACATTGTAATCTGCTCTGAGTCCCCTGTGGGTGTAGCACCCATGGGTCCGCCCGGGCCGCGGGGGAGGGGTGACGCACCGGGGGTCCCGTTGGCATTGGGACCCGCACAGGCTGAAAGGGACTCGGAGGATGAGTTGGAAGGCCCAGAGCAAGATTGGTCAGCCGTGCCTTTGCCCAGTCCACCGGCAGAGAGTTTAGCCTGGGATTTTGAATGGGAGCATTCTCCCGGGGAAGGAGCGGACCAGGTGGAGATGGGAGGCAGCGAAGCAGATAGCGGAGATAGTTATGAATTCCCAAATGGCCGAGGTTCCCAGGAGCTGGCCGAGCAGCAGATGGAGGCTAGCGGATGGGAAACTTCGGGGAGGCTGCTTCTCAGGAAGATAGCGATACTAGGCTGGAAGAGCGGGGCCGTTCTCATAACAGGCGCAGGGACATAGAGGAGGGCAGGAGGAGCTGGCATCTGTCCCTAGACCGTCACCGTTCGGAAAGTAGAGACTGGAGGCGCCGGGCCCTAGATCGTCGGGGGTCCCGGCCGAGGGATTAAGTACGGCCCCGAGGGAACTGATCCTCAGTTCTCCGGCCACGTCTATACTGACTAGGCGCGGAGTGGGACCACAAGTCCAGAGTGGTCATCAAGCCTTGCCTTGCCTTTGCCTTGTTTCCTGAGCCGCAGTGGTTTGCGGCACCTCGCCCCTGGTCCTTGATTCGCATTGGATTGCGAAACCTTGTCCTGTTTCCTGATCCGCATTGGTTTGCGGAGCCTTGCCACGCTTCAAGCTATTTGCTACGATACTTTGGACTATTTGCTTTATACTTTGAACACTTGCATATTATTGGACTATTTACCTTTTGAACTGTTTTTATATACTCAATAAAGTAGTTAGCCTTTGCTACGTCTCCGTGTGTGTGTTAAAGGGGCAGTTCTAAGTCGGCGTTTGTGACAGTGGGGTGAGAAGGGAGGAATATAAATACTGTAAATAAATAATAATAAAATAAATTACACTGGAAACTGTAGAGATAACATTTTAATCAGATCTGTGAATAATAAAACTTAAGTGTGGAGGGATGACTATAATCTTAGTAGGTTAATATACAAATATGCAAGGCATACATATTTTCTCCTTTGGAAACAGGCGGAGGATGCATCTGCCCATCTCTTCTCATTCATAACACAACTACCTTGTTCTTTTCTCATAGATGAAGATGAAGACAACGGAGATGAAGATGAAGATGATGAATGGGAGGACTGAGTCCAGAAGGAAGCCTGCCACAAAGCCTGATCCTTCTGTCAACCTGTTGATGGAACTGCTCTGGGCTTCTAGTCTTGTGTCTCCTTGCAAGATGTGCAGATTGTTCTGGTATCTAAGAGATGCTGGGGCAGCTCTGTTTTAGTTTTGGCAGCAAAGAACCATTATTTTCCCTTCCTCTTCTCTGGCATCACTAGGCCTAAGGATAATTCCCACTTTCTTCCCACAGTTCTGCACCTGGATGTCTTTGACAGTTTTCAAAAGTGGGGCTGTAATCCCACCTTTTTCGAATTTTGCCTTGACAATACAGCTCTTAATCTTCAGTTTTACCTTTCTAAGAGAGATATCAACTTTCACCCAATCCCCTCATCTTTCTTTCTTTTCCCACCCAGCCATCTAGTAATTTCCATCAAGTGGGCCCCCTATGAGACCAGCATGCAGGTACCAGGTTGATAGGTGAGAAGAATGTACGAAAAACTGCTTTTGTATAAAATATCCTGTGCATTGAAATCTTAGTTGTTTAAATTCTTTGCAGGATTTTCAGGATATACATAGATAATTTGGCATTGGCATTTTTGGTATGTATAGGGGTAGAGGGAGGTAAGCAATAACTAAAGCTGTCTTTCCCAACCTTTTTGCCCTGGAAGAATCCTTGAAAATCATTATTATTTCAAGTATTATTTCAAGAAAAATGGTTATATCTACAGCTTTAAAGGGGGTTTCTTTCCCAATTAAATATCTCACAGAACCCATAGCAAGTTTTTGTGGAGCCCTATGGATGGCTATGGACCCTGCAATAAAAATCAAAGTGACCTTGAAACATGGCAGAAACATTTATTGAAGTACGTGTGGGGAAGCAAAATGCCAGATTTGACCACATCAAGTCTAGCTTTAAAAAAGCTTTGTTTCAAAAATCACACACTCACAGAGCAATATTGTCATATTCAAGTCTGCAACCTCCTCCATACTCAATCCTATACCTCCCAGTCTCTTGGATCAATAGTTTAAGGCAGTATTTTTCAAACTTTTTTGAGCCGCGGCACATTTTTTGCATTTACAAAATCCTGGGGCACACCACCAACCAAAATGACACAAAATGACACTCTAACACAGTAATACATATAGTTAATATGTTTTTAAATGTATCTATACACTCAGTTTGAAACCTGGGCCTGTTTCGATGAACACAACATAGATATCCTGGCAGGAATGGCAGAAAGACACACACGAAGGTCTTGCTCAGCAGCTGGGAGTTATAGTTCACCTGCAATCAAAGAGCATTCTGAACTCCACCAATGATGGAATGGAATCAAACTTCCCACACTGAACTCCCATAACTAAGAGAAAATACTATAAGAGTTTGGTGGGCATTGACCTTGAGTTTTGGGGTTGTAGTTCACCTATATCCAGAGAGCACTGTGGAAGGGAGGGAGGAAGATGGGGGGTGAGTCTGCGCAGTAGCGCCCACACGGGTCACGTCTTCCTCCCTCCCCCCTCCCGCAGAAGCAGCAGCGTGAGCAAAGCAAGGCAAAGCAAGCAGAGCGAGGCTGGGAAGAAGGGAGCCCAAGTGGAGAAGAAAAAGTGTTTGGCAGGAGGGGGAAGAAAGGGTATTGGAGGTTCCAATTTCCCACGGCACACCTGATGAACGCTCACGGCACACTAGTGTGCCACGGCACACTGGTTGGGAAACACTGGTTTAAGGGACATAACTGCATCTTAACTAAAGAAGGGATGTGCTGGAAAACTCAATTCTGTCCAAGGAAAAGAGAATGCTTCTACTCTAATGTCGCTGGGAAGGGAGTTCCACAGCCGAGAGGCCACCACTGAGAAGGCCCTGTTCCGTGTTCCCACCAGTTACACCTGCAAAGAGGGTGGAACCAAGGACAGGGCCCCCCCAGAAGATTTTAACATCTGGGCGGGTTGATAGCGGGAGATACATTCAGACAGGTAAGATGGGTCAGAACAGCTTAGGGTACAATTCAGGAGCACTGCACAGGAAATACTAGCTTCACCCTGGGTATTTGGGGACTGAATGAAGTTGAGGCAAGTTGTTAAGAGGCACAAATCACCTCTGAATATTCTTTACTGAGGAAAATCAGTAAAGAAAATTCCCGAGGTTGCCATATTTCAATAGGTACCTTGAAGGTACAAACACATACCGTACATACACATTAAGTGTTTCCAAAATCGAATGACTGGACATTCTAACCAGATGTGTAAAAGGGAGCTCCATTTCCATCACCCTCTTCCCCAAAGTGGAGATAGGATTTGTGATCAATCATTTGACTGGGCTAGAGATTTGGGAATGCAGCAATGCGACTTTTTTGCTTTGTACAGATATGCAGCCTGAATTCAACCTCATGGACCATCTGTAAAGGCTGTTTTTAATTGAGCATCTACAATAAACTTATCCCTGCCTACTAATTCTTGAAATCGAATATTGATATTGCCTAACATGGATATCAAATTATGTCTCAATAATTTGCACTAACCCTGGTTGTCTATAGACATTAGAGTTGAGTTTTTTGAAGCACAAAAGAGAGGATTATTGTGGGGGGAAATGTAATACAGTCCTGAAAACTAGTAAGACTCCCTTATTGCACCATAGCAAGGAGGGGCAGATTTCTGAGGAAGAGGAATCTACAACCGTCTCCTCTGTGGTCACAGGCCTCTTAAACAAGCTGTGCTTCTTCAAATTGTGTCTGGCAATGCTCATTTTAAGTAACATCAACTTTCCATAGTGCTGCCATCTAAAACATTTTGATTTTTTCACTTTTCGAAAGTAAATACAGGCAGTCCCCAAGCTACGAACAAGATATGTTCTGTAGGTTTGCTCTTAAGTTGAATTTGTTTGTAAGTTGGAGCAGGTATATTTTTAAGTGTAACTCCAGCCAAAAATATATATTGTTTAGCTTTGGATAGCATAGGGAAGGGTTAACACTCCTGTAAGGTTTATTGGGTTGTATGTGTCTCTGTTCAAAAGATTTCACCTCACTTTCTATCCCTGTGAAAATTGGATTTTGAAAAATGTGGCTTGTTGTGGAAAGAAGGATTGGTGCTAAAGCTTCAGTGGAGCCACCTTTTCACCATGATAACTCTTCCAGGAGTGAATTTCCCTTCCTAGGGGTGGATTTATCTCACTTCCTGTTGTCTCACCCCCGTTCTATGACCATGAGTCACTTAAAAGTCAGTTGTTTGTAACTGTATACCTCAACATATATCAAAATATTTCAAAGACGTTTCCTTCTAGGTTTCAGAGAAGGCTTGTTTACTAGAAGTACCACACCCCCCCCCTGCATGGCATTGGCAGGCCAGAATGTTGTATCCATATAAATAATTCTAGGTGAATAAACCCAGTGTTTTTCAACCTTTCTTGAGCCCCATTTACTCTGCACACCACCAACCAAAATGACATGGACACTCTAACATTAGTTAATATGTTTTTAAATGTATTTATACACACAGTGTGAAAGGCCAGAATGAACACAACATAGATATCCTGGCAGGAATGGCAGAAAGACACAAACTTTCCACACAGAACTCCCATAACCAAGAGAAAATACTATAAGAGTTTGGTGGGCATTGACCTTGAGTTTTGGAGTTGTAGTTCACCTATATCCAGAGAGCACTGTGGACTCAAACAATGTTGGATCAGGACCAAACTTGGCATGAATACTCAATATGCCCAAATGTGAACACAGATGGAATTTGGGGAAAATAGACCTTGACATTTGGGAGTTACAGTTTCTGGGATTTATAGTTAACACACACTCAAAGAGCATCCTGAACTCTTGCAACAATGGAATTAAATGAACTAAACTTGGCATTTGCTTGGGAATTGACCTTGAGTTTGGAAGTTGTAGTTCACCTACACCCAGAGAGCACTGTGGACTCAAACTATATCATGTTATGTTGTTGTTTGTTTTCTATCCAGAATCACAATGTTGGAAGGAGGTTCACCACTTTAAGGTCCCTAAATCAGGCATGGGAAAACTTCGGCCCTCTGGGTGCTTTGGACTTCAACTCCCACCATTCCTAACAGCCTGCCCCCTCCTGCCGAACACTTGCTTTTTCTTTTACACTGCCGCTTCTGCCACCATTTTGATCCAAGGGGGCGGCGTGAGAGTGTTCAGGAGGGGAGGAGGAGGGAGGAAGACGTGACCAGTGCGGGCGCTACTGCGCAGACTCGCCCCAGAGCAAAGCGAGGCAAAGCGAGCAGAGCAAGGCTGGGAAGAAGGGACCCCGAGTGGAGAAGAAAAAGTGTCTGGCAGGAGGGGAAGAAAGGGTATTGGAGGTTCCAATTTCCCACAGCACACCTGATGATCGCTCACGGCACACTGATTGGGAAACACTGCCTTAACCAATCGGTGGCGCAGTGGGTTAAACTGCTGAGCTGCCGAACTTGCTTACTCAAAGTTTGCAGGTTCGAATCCGGGGAGCGGCGTGAGCTCCCACTGTTAGCCCCAGCTTCTGCCAACCTAGCAGTTCCAAATCATGCAAATGTGAGTAGACCAATAGGTACCGCTCCGGCAGGAAGGTAATGGCTCTCCATGCAATCATGCCGGCCACATGACCTTGGAGGTGTCTACAGACAACGCTGACTCTTCGGCTTAGAAATAGAGATGAGTTGGACATGACTAGACTTAATGTCAGGGAAAAACCTTTACATTTGTGTATAAGAATAAATTGTATAGTAAAGAGTTCTCCACTGCAGAGCACAGTCTGGAGGTGCAGATTAGAGGACAGATAAAAAAGCAGCTCTGGAAAAAAAAAGCAGAGAGGTAAAAGAAGTCAACATATGGAATAAGATCACTCTATAATTCATGCAGTTTGATGCCACTTTAACTGCCATGGCTCAATGCTGTGGAACCATGGGAGCTGTAATTTTACAAGGTCTGTAGCCTTCCCTTCAAAAGAGTCCTGGTGCTTCACCAAACTACATGTTCCAGTATTCCATAGCATTGAGCTGGAGCAGTTAAAGTGGTGTTGTTATCAAACATGGCCACTCTCACCCCCAATAAAAAAGGAAGGCATAGTCCTATCATGAAATGACCCATAGTTTCCCAAGGACAGGAGACCAGGATGAATTTCATTGGCCTCCGTCCCTAACCTACCTTAATCTCTGGACCAGCAGCAGACCCTGAAACATCTTGAGACCCAGCCTACCACACATGTAGCAACTCAGCTCGGCCTTAGCCGTTCTGCACCAGTGATTATCCAGAGTTCCACTCGTGATCTCTCTCTCCATGGCCCCACTCATTTCAATTGCAACAAAGTTAAAACCAAAGTCATAAATGGCTACAGTATCCCATTTAGCTCAATTACTAGGCTCTCTCCTATACAAAGTATCTTTTTTTTCTTTTCCTTTTTTGGTGAATGTGTGCATGAGCGCAGAGGAATGAATTAAAACAAAGAAAATAACATTTCCTGCCCTGTATGTGGCCAAGACCCCTCTTTCCTTGACATTTATTTATGTTCCCAGCATGAGGTGATGTCTAGGGACCCGACACTCAGTGCTCTCACATCCAGGTTGTGGTATTTGTATAATCCTATCATTCTTCTTTCTGGACTCTGTGTGACTTCTGCATTCCATTGCTGCACAGCCAGGATGGACACAACCCCCTAGAGACCTCCCGAGCCCAGAAAACACCTCCTTTGGATCATTGGAAGCCCCAGGGCTTCCCTGCCCAGTTAGGAGGAGATCCCCATCCGTGTCATCACCACCTCCACCAATCAGCATGCACGCTGGCTAAGGTCCGCCTCTTGACCAATCAAAGGCCTGGGAAATACTGGCTGGCTTTCTGGTGCTGGCCAATCAGGACAATGGGAGGGAATTTCAAAGAGTAGCAAAGTTAATGCATGGAAAATCTTATGTATAAAGATACCTGCTTTTTCCTTGTGCTTTACAAATGTGCCCTTTGAACACCCACTGCTGTACAAGCATGCCTTCTTCAGACTGAATAAAACTTCTGTTGTTTGCCTTCACTCTGGTGAAATCCTGATTTCTGACATGGAACATTCACAGTTAGCGGTGCTCGCCAGGCTTCCCTCAGTATCCAATGGTCCTTGGAAAACCTCCAATGTTCAGCATCAGTGTCAAACTGCATTAATTCTATAGTGTAGATACACACCCATAGCTGATGAGTCACCAATAAAAACATTTAATGCAGAGGCTGTTTGGTGTTAAATATGTATTCTAGCAACCAGATTTAGCCTGGAAAAAGAGAAAAAACGAGAGCTGATATGGAAACAGTTTACAAATATTTGTGGGACTGTGACATGATTAAATGTGAAGGAATTCTCCTTTGTATTGTGCTGCTCCTGAGAAAAGGAGCCAAACCACTGGTTTCAAATTACAAATAAGGAGATTCTAGATAAACTTTACAAAGAAGTTTGTAATAGATGAGCTGTGAGACACTGGGCTCCCATGGACGGTGGTAAACTCTCCTTCATTGAAAGTCTTTAAACAAGAGTCCGACAGTTGCATGTCAGTGTGATGCTTTCACTGTAGATTCCAGTGTTGACAACTCTTGGGGCAACTTACAACTTTCACATTCTACAATTCTGTGTGAAGCTAATCTGGGAGGAGCCAGTAAGTTTCAAAATTGTCTGACGAGATAATGGGGAAGTCGAACAGTATTGCTTCATAAGGCCTTGTCATTGCAATTTTGTTGTGTTCTCACTGAATTTAGTGGGACTTATGAAGAAACAGCCATAGGATTGGGATGTAGATCATTACAAAAACTCTGGTGGGATAGTTCTCAGTCGTGGAGCCTTGTTTGTCTGCAAGAGCCTCCCTTGCTAGAGGTTGCTGAAAGAACATGTTTGGTTTACATAAATCATTCCTTACACAACACAGCATTCTCAGGCACTTCCTTCTACTACGTTTTGGTTGAATATAATAAATCTGTTTGGTTGTTGTTGTTTTTTTGCAATGACATTAACAGAGCAATCCTAAATATGTTTACCTTATTTATTTATTTATTTATTTATTTATTTATTTATTTATTGTTTCGATTTCTTAGTCGCCTCTCCTGACTGGCTCGGGGCGACTCACAAATGATTAAAAGCACAGTAAAAGCACAATAAAACACAGTTTTATTTCAGTTAGTTTTGCCATTTTTCTCCCCAGTAAGCATGCTCCACTTTACAGTATAGCCCAAATGAGTGTGGAGCAGGTACATTTCTAGTCCACAAATATACAAATAATCCAGGAGTGAGCAAAATCTTTTCTAGGGCCATGTGAAGACTCTAGGCATTTTCTGGCCCAACTGCTTGGTTGGATGGACGGACACCTTATTTCTATCTTTCATTGGAGTATTATTGCAAAGACTATCACTGGTTGTGGGGCCAGAAAAGGCAGCAGAAACCACCAGAAAACTTTCAGGTTCACAAACCAAGATACCCTTCTATTGTAATGATAAGATAAAGTATGCCTTTTGAACGCTATGTAACAAATTTTTTTTTAAAAAAATCTGTTCCTAGTTTGAAAGTGTTATTTCCTGTTTAATTGTTGCAATACTTACTTTGAAAATAGTTGTTATACACCAGAAACTTCATTTAGGTGGCTGCCACAGACTATGTTAAACTGGTTGAGACTCAATGAGATGTTAATTGAAAAATTATAGCAAAATGTGCTGCAGGATTTTTCCATATTTTTACTATAGGACCAATTGGGGAATGACATTTATAACAACAACACATTACATTACACTGTTATTATTTATATATATTAATATATTGTATATATTGAGGGGCTCCCAAGTGATGTTTCAGGAGACATGATGGAGCTGTGTCATCCTGGCTGCCCCTTCTTCACTCTGTGGTTCTTTATTGGACCACACTGTGTCCAATAATGGGCCCACAATTGAAGGGTGATGTTGGCAAGCTGGAATGTGTCGAGAGGAGAGCAATGAAAATGATCAAGGGTCTGGAGAACAAGACCTATGAGGAGCAGCTTAAAGAGCTGGGCGTGTTTAGCCTGCAGAAGAAAAGGCTGAGAGGAGACATGATGAGGGCCATGTATCAAGATGTGAGAGGAAGTCATAGGGAGGAGGGAGCTAGCTTGTTTTCTACTGCCCTGGAGACCAGAATGTCGAACAATGGCTTCAAACTAAAGGAAAGGAGATGCCACTTGAACATAAGGAAGAAATTCCTGAGTGTAAGGAGAGCTGTTAAACAGTGGAACTCTCTGCTCAGGAGTATGGTGAAGGCTCCTCCTTTGGAGGTTTTTAAACAGAGGGTGGATGGCCATCTGTCAGGGGTGCTTTGAATGTGATTTTCCTGCTTCTTGGCAGGACGAGCTTCTTACTTACTTAGGTGATCCCTCATAGGTGAAGGATGATGGTCCTCGAAGTCTGGTGTCCAAGTGGTGATATCGAACACAAATTTGGTGAAAGTCAAATAAGGAGTCCTAAAAGTCCATAAGAAGGGGAAAATGTCCATAAGAGTCCACAGGGTGCACACTGGGGTCACTGTGAGCGCTGAGGGTCGCCATTCATTCATTGAAGAAAGGTAAACTACAAATCCAATGTTGTCCAAGGTCCAGGATGGCCGGTCAGGGATCCAGGTGTCCCAATGGGTGACCGCAGCAGCCTCCCCCCCCCCGGGGTTGACATGCTTCTGGACACTGGCAGGACGGCGGCAGGAACAACGTTGCAGCATGGAGTCATGGATCACTATCAGCTGAGCTCCACATGAGGTTTTTTTGGGGTAAAAAATGTTATTCCCGGGGCGCAGGGGTCCAGAATGCAAAAAGCGAGATAGCAGTTAGTCTTAGAATTAGTCTAGGAAAAAAATGGCACCGGTTTGGAAATGATCCGCTGACCCGTGTATACAGGGGCTCCATATCCACGGTCCAGGGGATTGCAGTTTTGGCCTCCCCGGGATGCTGGGAGGGCATCCTGGGTGAGCCAGCAGCGATCTGCAGCTCAGGAAAGGAAAAGTTCATGCCAGTGGTTCTCAACCTGTGGGTCCCCAGGCGTTTTGGCATACAACTCCCAGAAATCCTAGCCAGTTTACCAGCTGTTAGGATTTCTGGGAGTTGAAGGCCAAAACATCTGGGGACCCACAGGTTGAGAAACACTGGGCTGGAGAGTATTAGAGGCAGCAAATGGACACAATGTATCACTATAGAGAGGGGAAAAGTTACAATTAGATTTATACTTTATTGGGGGAGTTGTTACAATGTTAGGGTAAGGGGAAGAAAGCAAGGCAAAGAGAATGGTTTTCAGTTGAGGCTGCTGCTGTGGCCACACTCCCAGCGATGCTGGCCCAACTAGACCTCCAGGAACTGTGGAACTCCCTGCTGCAGGTCAGATCAGCTGGAAGGCTGGGGCCTCTCCATTGCCCGCTATCAGTGGAAGGCAGACCGGGTAAAGGGTTGGCTTGACGTGCCTTCCTCTTGGTGTGTTTCTCCCTTTCACCCTCCATTCTTGCCTCTTCGAATTCCACAGCACTGCTGGTCACAGCTGACCTCCAGTTAGAGCTTGCAAGGGCCAGGGCTTCCCAGTTCTTGGTGTCTATGCCACAGTTTTTAAAGTTAGCTTTGAGCCCATCTTTAAATCTCTTTTCCTTTCCTCTAACATTACATTTTCTGTTCTTGAGTTCGGAGTATAGTAACTGCTTTGGGGGATGGCGATCAGGCATTCGCATAAGGTGGCCAGTCCAGTGGAGTTGATGTTGAAGGACTATCGTTTCAGGACTACCTTCTGGCGTGAAACTCGCTGCACTGAATGATTTGCTGAGGCACAGAATTAAAATTATAAATACACACACACACACACACATATACCAATGAGCTGCTAAACTTGTTTACCAAAAGGTTGCAGGTTCGAATCTGGGGAGCGGCGTGAGCTTCTGCTGTCAGCCCCAGCTTCTGCCAACCTAGCAGTTCGAAAACATGCAAATGTGAGTAGATCAATAGGTACAGCTTCTACGGGAAGGTAACGGCGCTCCATGCAGTCATGCCGGCTACATGACCTTGGAGATGTCTACGGACAACGCTGGCTCTTTGGCTTAGAAATGGAGATGAGCACCACCTCCCAGAGTCGGACACGACTGGACTTAAATACCTCATAACAAGAGAGGAAATGGACAAAAAAAGAGAAAAAAGATAGGACAACCAGAAAAATAAAGTATAAGAAATAATATATGTAATTCAGTATGAAGGGATATCATAAGAAAATACTGAGGAATATACACTATTAGTTCTGCTATTAACTATTAATATTGTTGTATAACCTATTGAAATATATAGTTATAGATTACCTATTGTATTATTGTATTTTGTCCATTACCTCTCTTGTTTTGAGGTATTACATCCTGTTTTTCTCTTAACTTCCTAGTAGGTAAGGTTACCCTGTGGGTTTCATTCACGACTGGACTTAATGTCAGGGGAAGACCTTTACACCTCTCCCTCCCCCCCCTCTATATTTTATTTATTTATTTATTTACTATTTTATATGCCGCCCTTCTCAACCCGGAAGGGGACTCAGAGCAGCTTACAGCAAACAACAATACTGCCAGAGTGGCTTACAATGTACATATAACAATATTGCCGGAGTGGATTAGAGCAAACTGAAAAAAACAACAAATAACATTAATGTCATAGCACAACATCAGCACTACACATCATATTGCACTACAACATATCGCAATATTGATTAGCAATATTGCATGTAATACAAATATCAAATTATAATATCACAATATAATTATTATATGACATGATCATTGGAAAATTATACGGTTACATTACACCACCATCAATACCAAATGCCTATACAACACACCATACCGTAATCATACTATTATAATAATAATAATAAAGTAACAATATATTAATAAATTAACACATTATTAATATATTAATATATCAATATATTCATATATTATTCTCTCTCTTGGCATTACTTCACGAATGAAGATTCTTAGGAAGGACTCATCCCACACTTTTTACAAGCGCGTTGATGACTAAAAAGGCCAATCTGAGATAGGCAAGTTCAGTTGTAGAAAGCACAGCAGAAAGTCTCCTTGGGTGATGTTGTTTCCAAGTTGCGGTTCTTTCTGCATTGTCGTTTCTTTTTTTTATTTATTTATAAAGTATGTTTATTACGTTTTGAATAGACTTTTGTTACAATGGGGAAAGAGTGAAATAGAAAAAGGAAGAATTACATTTATTTCAATTATAACTACTGGTATCGGGGAAGGAAAAGGGAAGTGTGACATGGAGGGGGCTTTAAATTATAGTTACAGAGAGGGTAAGAGAGAAAGATATAGAGGGGAATAGATAGATGGGGAGGAGTTACAGATTAGTGGAGGGAAAATATGTACAATGTGACTTCCAATTCCTTCGTGGAGGAAGATTGTTACTTGTTACTTAGCATATTTATTTTTCTTTGTATTTTCATCAAAATATATTTCAATCCGTGACCAGTCCGTCTGATGTCTAGAATTTGGAGTGTTCTTCCTTAAATAGAATGTCAGTTTGTCCATGTCACCTTGGGTGATGTTGTTTCCAAGTTGCGGTTCTTTCTGCGTTGTCGTTTCTCTTCGAGACCCATTCGGCGTGTCTTCTCGAACAAGGCCGCAGCATTGTGGATAGTGCGTCTCCATGCCTCCCGATGTGAGGCCAGGGTGGACCATTGTTGGTGATCAATCTGCCCGAGCCTGAGATGTTTTTTCAGGGAGTCCTTATATCTCTTTTTGGGGGCGCCTCTCTTGCGCTGACCCGTGGCAAGCTCACCATAGAGTAGTATCTTTGGGAGGCGGTGGTCCTCCATCTTAGAGACGTGCCCTGCCCAGCACAGCTGTGTTCTCAATAGCATGGCCTCAATGCTGGTGACCCCTGCTTGCCCAAGGACAGCAACATTCATCACATAGTCGGTCCAGTGTATATTTAGGATTGTGCGAAGACTGTGCTGATGAAAGCGTTCGAGGAGTCGTAGGTGTTGGTGATAGGTGACCCATGTTTCAGACCCATAGAGGAGAACAGACAGTATGATAGCTCTGTACACACTGATTTTGGTGCTTTGCCTCAGGTGTTTGTTGCTCCAGACTCTTTTGTGAAGCCTTCCGAATGCACTATATGCCTTTGCTAATGTGTGATCTATCTCTTTATCAGTCTTGGCATCTGAAGATGCTTCCCAGGTAGGTGAACTGCTGAACGGACTTAAGCACAGATTTGCCTATGCTGACGTGGGGATGATGGTGTTCTTCCTGTGGTGCAGGCTGGTAGAGGACTTAATAATTATAATAATTATAGTATGTATATTAACATTATAATATATTGAAATTATAATATAATATAACATTATATATTATACACACACACACCCAGGCTCTTTATATATTAAATGTCTGCGTGTGTAAAAAATGAAAAGCCAAAGGAGAGCTCTCAGGCACTCCCAATTCCCCTTCGCGCCCAGTTGCAGGGAGGTGCTGCCCTGCAATACCAATCTAGTTAGGGAAGAAGGACTAGAGACACTCCTTGACTTCCTATTGGGCGGGCGGCGCGGCTGAGGCTGAAGGGCGGCCAATCAGAGAGCGCCCCTGCTCCCGCCTCCCTCTCTGGCCCCGCCCCCAACTCTCTTCCTCTCTTCCTCCAGTGTGATGAAAAGTTTCTGGCGGTCTCAGTGGTTGGAAGGGGAGAGGAAAAAAAAAAGAGGGGCAAGATGGCGGAAAATTTAAAAGGTGAGTGGAAACCGCCGCCGCCGCGCGCGCCGAGCCACGCCAGGCCAGGCCAGGCAAGGGGTGCGCGAGGCCCCTCGTTTGGAACGCTGGGGTTCGGCGGGTGGAGGCCGGGAGCCAATGAGCGCCGCGTTCTGAGAGCGGCGCGAGGCGGAGGTTCGGCGGCGACCGTTACGGGGCGGGGAGGGAGGGAGTGAGGGAGGCGGCGCAGGACGTGGCAGAGAGCGGGAAAATGGAAAGGCGAAAGGGGCCCTGAGGAGAGGGCAAGGGGAACGGGCACCCTTTGAGCAGGGCCACCTTGGCTGTGTTTCCCTTTTCACAGGACCAAGTGTGGTTCCCAGCTCCACACAGAGGCAGTTCCTGTGCCTCCCTGCCCGACTCCATGCCTCTCCTCAGCAGAGACGACGCTCCTGGAGCCCCTTTTCTGTTCCCTCACCACATTTTCGCCCTCCTTATAATCTTTAGCTGGGCCTCCCCCATTAGGGCTCTTCCACACAGCCCTATATCCCAGAATATCAAGGCGGAAAAACCCACAATATTAGGGTTTTTACATCTCTAATGTAGACTGGGTTTCCTTCTGTATTACATCTTTGAAAGGATTTTGCCACTCTCGACCTCTCAAGAATTTATTTATTTTTAACAAGGAGACACTATGAATTTATATTTATATCCCACATTGAACTGGATTATATGGCAGTCTGGGCTCAATGTTAGGTTTTTTAAAATTATATATTATGTTTTTAATTATATTTATGATATTGTAAGCATTGAATTTGACCCTGTTAACCGCCTTGAGTCACCTACGGGCTGGGAAAGGCGGTATATAAATACAGTAAATCAGGGGTGCTCACACTTTTTCAGCATGCGAGCTACTCTTAAAGCAACCAAGTCCAAAAGATCTACCTGCCCCCAATCAGTGCTTCTTCCACTTGCGGGACATTGCAGGAAGGAGAAAGCACGAGGCGGGGCATCCAGAGGGAACGCTCTGCGCTGGTCTCGCCAGCAACGGAGGCTGCACAGCTGCTTCTGGACGAGAGAGAGGCAGGGCGCTCCCTCCAGAGGCCCCGCCTTGTGCTTCCTTCTTCCTGCAATGCCCCGCAGGCGAAAGAAGCACCGCGAGATCCGAAGCCAGCAGCAGGGTGCGCGCGCGCATGGCAGGAGCACCCCATCTGGCTGGTGAGGCCCGAAGATCACCTGGAAGAGGGCTGAAGATCTACTAGTAGCTCCCGTGCTACCTAATGAGCACCCCTGCAGTAAATCAATCAAGAATTCTATGAAATCAACCGGTCATCAGGTCAAGCAAAGGATCCATCTACACTTTAGAGCAGTGATTCTCAACCTGTGGGTCCCCAGCTGTTTTGGCCTTCAACTCCCAGAAATCCTAACAGTTGGTAATCTGGCTGGGATTTCTGGGAGTTGTAGACCAAGAGAAGAGGTACAGGAGAACCCACTGGGTGACCCAGGCAACTCGCACTCTCTTAGCCTCAGAGCCCCCATGACAAGTTCAGCTTTGGGTCTCCATAAGTTGGAAATGACTTGAAGGCACACAACAACAAAACAGTAACATAGATGCATGGTGAGAGACTCCACCATCTAAGCCAGTGGTTCTCAACATGTGGGTCTCCAGATGTTTTGGCTTTCAACTCCCAGAAATCCTAACAGCTGGTAAACTGGCTGGGATTTCTGGGAGTTGTAGGCCAAAACACTGGGGACCCACAGGTTGAGAACCACTGCTTTAGAATGTGTTGTTGTTTGATACATAACAAGATTAGCACACAGCAAACAAGATCGCAATGCTGGCTTTTGTATTTGATCACACTGTGGGACACTTCCCAAGTGTCTAGGACTGTGTCATATATCCGGGAATAATCCGTGCAGATCCGAGTAGAGTGGCCTTTTGCAGCTGACAGATGGTAATTTTGTCAGCGCAGATTGTTTTTAAGTGCAGGCCAAGGTCTTTAGGCACTGCATCCAGTGTGCCGATCACCACCTGGACCACCTTTACTAGCTTGTGCCAGAGTCCTTGCAGTTCGACCTTGAAGTTATCTTGTTGTTGTTATGAATGCACTGCCATGTCACAATGCTATAGCATCCTTGGATATGTAGTTTGACAGAAGGCCCTTCCATACAGCCATATCATCCAGAATATCAAGGCAGAAAATACCACAATATCTGCTTTGAACTGGGTTATTTGAGTCCACACTGCCATATATTGCAGTTCAAAGCAGAAAATACAGGATTTTATTCAGCTCTGTGGAAGGGGCCAGAGAAGGAATTACCTACAGCTCCCAAAATTACATTACACTGAACCACAGCAGTTAAAATGATGTCACTCTGGATTCATTATACCAGTGCTGTCCAACTTCTACGGGGTCCAGGGCCGGATAAAAGGTCACTGATGACCTAGGGGGCCACTCGGCCCCGCCCCCAGGCCCCGCCCCCAGGCCCCAGGCCCCGCCCTCCTAAAACGGCCGAAGGGCAGAAGGCGGCGCCAAGAGCAGCGCGTCACAGGCCTGGCGTGACGTGCCTGCTTGGCACTGCCTACTCCTCCTTTCGGCGCCACCCTCCCTCCTAGGGCGGCGGGGGCGCCGAAAAGGAGGAGTAGGCGGTGCCAAGGGGCAGCGCGATCACGCCAGGCCTGTGACGCGCTGCTCTTGACGCCGCCTTCTGCCCGGCGGCTCCCCCGCCCTAGGTAGGGAGGGGGCGCTGAAAGGAGGAGTAGGCGGCGCCAAGAGCAGGCGTCTGGGCCTGGCGTGACGCCATGCTCTTGGCGCCGCCTACTCCTCCTCCTTTCGGCGCCCCCCTCCGCCCTAGGAAGGGAGGGGCGCTGAAAGGAGGAGTAGGCGGTGCCAAGGAGCAGCGCGTCACGCCAGGCCTGTGACGTGCTGATCTTGGCGCCGCCTACTCCTCCGGCCCCCCCTCCGCCCTAGGGAGGGGCGCTGAAAGGAGCTGAGGCGGTGCCCAGGAGCAGCGCGTCACGCCAGGCCTGTGACGCTGCTCTTGGCGCCGCCTCACTCCCCTTTCGGCGCCCCCTCTGCCCTAGGAAGGGAGGGAGAAAGGAGGAGTAGGCGGTGCCAGAGGAGCAGCGCGTCACGCCAGGCCTGTGACGCTCTGCTGTTGGCGCCGCCTTCTGCCCTTTCGGCGGCTCCCCGCCCTAGGTAGGGCGCGAAAAGGAGGAGGGAGCTAGCTCTCTCCTCCCCGCCTCCCCTCCGATTTTTTTTTTCAAATTTAAAAATGGCGGCTGAGGGCATAGGTGGGGCCGTGTCCAACAGGCTACGGGGCCGGATCCGGCCCCGGGGCCGCCAGTTGGACAGCCCTGCATTATACAATGCAGATGCACCCCAAGACCTACCAAAAGCGTCCAACCCCAAATTACAAGAACCAGGGTGATGGGATGAGCGTTTAGTTTTTGGCTTTATCCTGCTCTGTATTTTTCTGTTCCTGCATTTAGTCGCTGCATAGTTTAATTTACATTTCTGCTAGCGACAGTCCTTTCCTTGCCCCAGGGCCTTTCCACACAACCCTCTATCCCAGAATATCAAGGCAGAAAATCCCACAATAACTGCTTTGAACTGGGTTATTTGAGTCCACACTCAGATAATGTGGGATTTTCTGCCTTTATATTCTGGGATATGGGGCTGTGTGGAAGGGCCCTTACTCTCCTCGTCAGAGGCATTCATTTTGGCGGGGGAACTCGTCAGGACAATCTTCTGATGTGAAACTCGCCCAACTGAGTTGATTTTGCTGAGGCACAGAATGATATACGGAACTTGGTCCATTCAGATTGTTGAGAAGCCCTGTCAGATGTGTCTTTATTTGTTAAAAACTATGACCTGCTCTTCAGTCCAAGGGCCTTTTCACACAGCTATATACAATCCCACATTATCTGCTTTGGACTGGGTTATATGGCAGTGTGGACTCAGGGCCCTTTCATACAACCATATAACCCAGAATATCACAGTAGCTGCTTGAACTGGGTTATCTGAGTCCACACTGCCATATATTCCAGTTCAAAACAGAAAATGTGGGATTTTATTCAGCTGTGTGGAAGGGGCACAAGTCTGCAACAGTTATCTATGTATATAATAAAAGTGTTTGGGGAGGACAGGAGGTGCGGAGGAATATGTGGCAGCGTTTCGATTGGTTGCCACTGTGGGATTATTTGCATAACGCCTCTGATTGGCCAGCCTCCCAACATTCCTAGGCAGCAGAGAGAGGAAAGGAAAGGGCCTGAGGCAGACAGAAATGGTTGGAGTTGAAGTCCAAGGCACACGGAGCCCACATGACCCATTCTACATAGGTGCAGTTTCAAATAGGATGAACCATGAATGATGGGACTTGAAGTACCTCCACTCACCTCCCGAGAACGCTGCCAGTGAGGGTAAAAGAAAGGGCCTGACTGAATTAACAGTACGCCTTCCTTAACTAGATTTTTCGGGACTAAGCCTCAGTTACTACATAAAGGGCCTGAAAGGGCCTGACTGAATTAACAGTAATGCTTCCTAAACTTTATTTTCTGGACTAAGCCTCAGTTACTGGGCTACTATGTAAGGACTGAGTTAACAGTAAGGCTTCCTTAACTTGATACTCCAGATTAGGCCGCCGATCATGGGATCCTGTTTACGGCCTGAATTGACAGGAACACTTCCTCAACTAGATTATCATGACTATGCCAAAGTTACTTGGATACTGTGTAAAAACTGAAATAACAGTAAGGCTTCCTAAACTTGATTTTCCTGACTAGGCCTCAGTTACTGTGATACTGTGTCAAGACAGATCCACATTTACTGTATGTAACATGCTGTGTAGATACAAGGGACATATCCCTTTAAGAGACGCCATCTTGGTTTGGGCAGTTAGCCAGTTGACAGTTTTTTTCCCCATTGGAAATGGAATGTTCAGTACCTTCACCCAATACACTTCACAAAAACCAGTAATCCCTACAAATCACAGACTAAGACCAAAATTGACAGTAGGGCTGCATTAACTTGATTTTCCTGACTAGCCCTCACTTAATGGGATACTGTTTAGGGCATGGATTGACAGTAAGGCTTCATTAACTTGATTTTCCCAATTAGGCCTCAGCTCATGGGAAATTGCGTATGGCCTGAATTGACAGTAACCAACCTTGGCACACAGAGCCCCTATGACCCATGCTACGTTCTAGCATGGACCTACCCTCTTTGGAGGAGGGTAGATCATGGATGATGGGGCTTCAAGTACCTCCATGGATTATGGGATTTGTAGTACTTTCAAACCCTTCATTCTCCACAGACCACTGCAGCCCTGAACAAAGACTGATAAAGACAAAACTTGGCACACAGTGCCCCCATGACCCACGCTCCATCCTACTGCAGTTTAGAGGAGGGCGGACCATGGATGATGGGATTTCAAGTACCTCCACTCACTTCCCGATCCTGCTGCGACCCTCATCCAGTGCACGATCATGACCACACTTGGCACACAAAACCCCCATGATCCACTTTATATGCTGGTGCAGTTCGGAGGAGGGTGGATCACGGATGATGGAACTTGAATTACCTCCACTCACTTCACAAGAGCGTTGCCAACCTCATCCAAAGACTGATCAAGACCAAACTTGGCACACAGAGCCCCCATGACTCATTCTACATCCTGGTGCAGTATCGAGGAGGGTGGACCACGGATGATGGGACTTGAAGTACCTCCACTCACTTCCCAAGACTGCTGCGACCCTCATCCAATAATTGAGCAAGACCAAATTTGGCACACACAACCCCAATGACCCACTCTACATCCTGGTGCAGTTTGGAGGAGGATCGACCATGGACGATGGGACTCCCAGCACCTTCCCTCACTTCCCGAGACCACTGCAAGCCACATAAATAACTGATAAAGACCAACCTTGGCACGAAATGCCTTTCTCAAATAACCCGGGCCGCGCCGGGTCCCCAAGCTAGTAACGAAATAAAACTTTGAAAGTGGGAAGATTGCTCTTGTTTCCAGGTTTTCAATCTAAAAACATTTTAAGCGTTACAATTATTTCCCTGGATTCAGCAACGAGTGGTATAAATCTAGTAGACATTGTCAATGACCAGTTCTTTATTTGAGACAATTCACCATGGTGGATCTTCCATTAATGCTGACCATAGTCAACTACATTTGTGGATCTTGAATAACCATCAGAAATCTTGATTCCTCTTTCAAAGAGTAGAGAAGGGAATGGGCATCACATGCAGTGCCCAATTTACAAAAGACTCATAGTTAAGACACATGAAGTGAGAGAAATCAACCCTTAGGGCCCTACCAAACAGGCACATAACCCAAAATATCAAAACAGAAAAGCCCACAATATCTGCTTTGACCTGGGTTATCTCAGTCCGCACTGCCATATATTCCAGTTCAAAGCAGATAATGTGGGATTTTATTCAGCTGTGTGGAAGGGTCCTCAGAAGGGAAATTGCATCCCGAAAGAGTAATCATGAAGAAAACGCAATCTGACCTTTCACCTGGATTGTATTTAGTGCTGATCTTCACTTGAAAAGAATGAAGATTTTGCAAGTGAAAGGCAAATTGTTTGAACAAACAAATTTCCTAAAGGCTTCGCTAGGTTTTCCACAGAAATTTAGTACACGGAATTTCTTACTTTTTATTTATTTATTTATTTTTGTGTCAGGGGCAACTTGAGAAACTGCAAGTCACTTCTGGTGTGAGAGAATTATCTGTCTTCAAGGACGTTGCCCAGGCGACACCCAGATGTTTGATATTTTACCATCCTTGTGGGAGGTTTCGCCCATGTCCCCGCATGGGGAGCTGGAGTGACAGAGGGAGCTCAACCTGCTCTCCCCGGATTTGAACCCGGATTCTTTATGAAAGGCATGCAAAGCTGCACATCAAAATACGTCTTGCATCAGATACTCCATCTAATTGGGTTTCTCTATTGACTGACAGCAGGATGTCAGCCTGATCTGGACATGTCATGGATTGAACCTTCTACCTGTAAACTAAGGCGCCTTCCACACAGCTGTACAAAATCCACATAGAGCCGGATTATATGGCAGTGTGGACTCAATAATCCAGTACAAAGATATTGTGGATTATCTGTCTTGATATTCTGGGTTAAAATGCCTGTGTGGAAGGGCCCTTGGCGCTTGTTAGGTTTCCTTATGCAGTGGAAAGAACTGTGTTCTTTAAAATTATGTGGGTCTAGTAACCAGTAAGGGAAAGGCAAGGAGGTCCTGTTTGCCTATATGGATTATTAACCAACACTTGGCCCTTGTCATCTTGGTACTCTCTCTGGTGTGATGAAGCAAACTCCTTTCATGGCCTGTTTTGACAGCTATTCATCCTGACTTTCAGGAAATCAGAATGAAGTTATTTTACTCCCTTCTTCCCATGCATTGTGTTTGCCTTAAAGTCTATTAAGTGTTGTAAGCTGCTGATCATTTTTTGATGTTTTATAAATAACAATAACTGCAAATGGACTAACAAAGTAAAGCTGGAGAATGTAAGTAAGTATTTAACTATTAACAGTGAAAGTTGGAAGGTGTTGCTTCAAATAAATATTTTTAAATAGTGGTTTATAAAATAGGGAAGTTATTCTATATTCTTTTCTATCTGAACTGATTTAGAGGAACTGTCAAGCTAAGAATGATTCTATCTTTTGGATTTAAAATTGATAATAGTATCATAATAGTATCATATCATTGGACATTTATGGGGAAAAGGGTAGTACACATCAGATGTGTACCCTTTTAAGGGTTGTACGGTGTAAGCAACAGTCTTAATTCCTATCAAAATGTACAAGTTTGGATCATGACTTACATCCACAGTTTTTGTTAAGGAGTATTAATTTGAGTTGCATTGAGTAAACAGTCAAAAGTTCTATGATGACTGGATTTCTTTTAAGATTCATTGTCATTAAGTCCAATTATGTGACCAAGTTACAGACAAATTATAAAAGTAAAATAATGTGGCAGAGTATTATGGTTGATACTGGGTGGGAACTGAAGTAGAAAAGTAAACCTAGGTGTGTAGTGTGTGTGCTTCTAAGGGCCCTTCCACGCAGCCATATAACCCAGAATATCCAGAATATCAAGGGCAAATAATCCACAATTTCTGCTTTGAACTGGGTTATCTGAATGCATACTGCCATATAATCCAGTTCAATGTGGACTTTATACAGCTGTGTGTAAGGGGCATGAGATCCTTACACATTCTCTTTTTGAGATAGTGTTCCTATTTATCCCTGCACCAAACATCAAGCACATGGATTGAACTTCTGTGGGTTCTCTTTCTCTTAAGAAACTAGTTAAGGGCCCTTCCGTACAGCCATATAACCCAGAATATCAAGGCAGATAATCCACAATATCTGCTTTGAACTGGGTTATCTGAGTCTACACTGCCATATATGCCAGTTCAATGTGAATTTTATAGAGCTGTGTGTAAGGAACCTAATATGCTTGGCAAGACCAATGATAATCTACTACTCCATAAAAAGGCAAAAGGTATATTACTTTAAACAGCACATTTGTCCTTTTTCTTTGTAGCTTGTACTGTTTGCTGCAAGTCAACTTGGTCCCAGCTTCAAGATCTGTGCCGTTTGGAGAAGTTGTGCTGCCCAAACTTTGGTATTACCAGAAAAAACCTTTGTGATTTTGAAGTGGAATATCTGTGTGACTACAAGAAAGTCCGTGTGAGTTTTTCAGGCATTTCCAAAGTATTAAAATTACTTCATTTGCATTAGGGTTCCCCAGGTCCCAATTCATTAACTGAAAATTTAAAAATTAAAGTTGTCATAAACAGACAGTCATGCTTTTTTGGAATGAAAGTGTAGTCTATTACAGAAATATTACTATTAGAGTGGGATGATGAAGAATTGCTGCATTCTCTGTGGGATTCCTAGGTTCTGATTTTGTCTTTGGGTTGAGTAGACAACAGGAGGACAAATATTGGGAGTTGCCGCTTTCTGGTGTGTGTTTTCTGGGAAGTGAATTGGTAGGATATAAACTGACACTATACATGGTTACCTCTTACCCAGGATGAGCAGTACTACCTGGTGAAGTGGCGGGGCTACCCTGAGTCAGATAACACCTGGGAACCCAGGAAGCACCTGCGTTGTTTCAACATACTGAAACAGTTCCACCGGGACCTAGAGCAAGCCTTTATCCGGCGAGGAGGGAAACTCAAGAAGAACATTTGGATACTAGACCAAGGCATCTCCAGCTATCTGTTGCAGAAGGCTAAACAGCGGAAAGCTTTGCAAAACTGGGAGTATGAGCTTAATGTCAAACGCAACCACAAAGGACGGATTGTGGTAGAAAATGAGGTGGACATGAGTGGGCCTCCCCAGGACTTTATCTACATTAATGAATATAAGGTTGGGGATGGCATCACTCTCAACCAGATGGCTGTGGGCTGTGAGTGCTTGGACTGTATGTCAGAAGCAGCTGGCGGTTGCTGTCCTGGTGCCTCCCACCATAAATTTGCATATAATGAGCTGGGCCAAGTGAAGATCAAGGCTGGCTTGCCCATCTACGAATGCAATTCTCGTTGCAGCTGTGGGACGGATTGCCCCAACCGGGTGGTACAGAAAGGCATTCGTTATGACCTTTGCATTTTCCAGACAGCTAATGGACGTGGCTGGGGTGTGCGCACGTTGGAGAGGATCCGCAAGAACAGCTTTGTTATGGAATATGTGGGAGAGGTAGGATGAGCAGGCATGAGGCAGAGGTTTCCTTTTGATCCAGCATATAAATACAAATTAAACCTAAATGACCTATTCCATGCCATAAGATTTAATTAGCAATGGCCTGTATGCATGTGGCATGTTTGAATTTTGAGATTTTAAAAAAGCAGAAATCGTTATTGCAAATTAAAAACATTGAATAGGGTTGAAATCTATAAAGGCCTATTCTCATTCAACTCTGGGGAAGTCATTTCTGAGTATACATATATAATTTTGCAACATATCTATTTTGTGGATTTTTATTGAAGATGTAAAGATCTTAAAATTATATATGTATAATATATGTTAATACTAACAAAGAAATACAAGAAGTACATTCAAAACCTTGAATTTCAAATAATGTGATTAAGATTATTGGGATTCAAACAAACATTTATTTTAACAATTTTGTTTAAACATTTTTTTTTACATTTCTGAGAATCTGGGGCCTCTTTTGCCTTTCTAAGACATTGACAGGCTATACATCTCTCCCTGCATTTCTCCAACTCTGAAAAAAAAATCCAAAAAATTTAAGCTGCATCCTTAGAAGTCTCATTTTGAGTTTGTATATGTAGCTTGCTGTTTAAATAGTATTTCCTGGCTTGTTTTGATGTAGACAGAGTCACTTTTTAAACAAGAAAAGGTTTCTAGGAAAGGGAAATCTGGGCTGAAATAGACTAGAGACCCAAAACAGCCTTCAAATGGCTAGTTGTACCTCATTTCAAGGCAGGTTAGCAATTTATTTGGATAAGTTTTTCTCCAGGGTCACAGATGTTTGGAAATGCATTTTTTATTCCCCTGCCATAGTTTCTTACTGGTCAGGCTATACTGAAAGCTTTTTGTCCTCTTCCATCTATTTCTACTTTGATTAATCTCTTTCCTTGATTCTTACTGACTCTAATGGAGTATAATTATTATGAGTATTCCAGTTAGTTCCCAAGTAGCTTCTCACCACTCTCCAAAAAAGGCTAGCCATTATATGCACATGCCACACAGGGATAGGAATCTGACAATTTATGTGCATATAATGAAGCGTGCACACTGGTCTAAAATGGAGAAGTCTGCTGTATTTATGTAAGGTCAACTGAAGAGTCTTATTAGAGATACAAGAGAAATCAAAAACATGAAAATTTCCCCTGGAAACTTGAGGAAACTGCAGTATGGAGTGGGCCCACACTCACCTTTTTTGATTTGTTTAATGGAAGCAAATAATTTGAATTCTTAATAGTAAGGAATGCCTGGCCTCTGATTATTCAAGTGGTGCAAGTAGAGAAACTTTCACTTCCAGAAAGAAATACAACTTGTAGATATCACTGCTCCCCAGACATTCAACTTGTTACCAAGTGTGGAGCTGAAAGGTGATGGGAAAGTGCTTGTCATATATACACATTTTGAATGTAGCTATCTACTGGATAGCTGTGATATAAAAGTGTTTGCAATGAAAGCACCACTAAAGGAGAGGTGGCCAACATACATCTATATATTGTATTTTATGGTAATTTCAGCCATCAGCTTGAACTTGAGAGATTCTTTAAACATCTAGAAATCCTATCTTATGGTGGTAGTGGTTTTAGGGTTTTGCTGTGAAAACATGAGACTGATTAAGCTTTTGAATGTATGTAAAATAGTTGCAGCAGACTGGGTTTAATTTTTTTAGGATATGTTCAGAAGTGCAGACACAGCATAACGTTACAAAAATATCCCTCAGATTTGTAGGGCCCTGGAAGGAAATTTCATAACAGAGAATTAAGAAAGCAGAAATGAATCTTTTCTATAGTGCTCACTCTCTTCCGTATCTCTGCCAGATCATCACATCAGAGGAAGCTGAACGGCGGGGTCAGATCTATGACCGGCAGGGTGCTACTTACCTGTTTGACCTGGACTATGTAGAAGATGTATACACAGTGGATGCTGCTTACTATGGCAACATTTCTCATTTTGTCAACCACAGTGTGAGTGTAGTCAATCCCAGGCTGTGGGGGATACGTCATCCTAACTTTTAACGAGTTCTTAACAAGTTTTCTCTGATTTCTGTTCTCTGCTCTAGTGTAATCCCAACCTACAGGTGTACAATGTCTTCATTGAAAATTTGGATGAACGGCTGCCACGCATTGCCTTCTTTGCTACTCGATGTATTCATGCTGGCGAGGAACTTACTTTTGACTACAACATGCATGGTGAGAATACTGTAGAATTTCAGAAATCTATTGTAGCTTGATACTGTGTTTAGGAAATCAGAATGAAGACTACAAATTCTGTTTGAGCTATTTAAATATTAGCTCAAAATATGGACAGAATTTATGTAGAGGAGAGGGCCACCGCATGTGTATTTGATTTTTGCGCTTTGTGGCTTATTAAAAGCATGGAGGTGGGGCTGACTGGATTGAGGAAATTGCCTGTGCCTTGCTAAAATGCGGCAGAGGTCCATCATTCCTAAATGAGGCTGTTATAAGACTTGTTATTATTCCATTTGGATTTCCCCTGAATTAGAGCAGAACTGTTACAAACATAATGGTTCTTTTCTCATTTTTAAAGGACGTGTTAGGCTGGACCTACACTGTTGTATAATGTAGTTTCAGAGTGCAGATTAATTTCATTGAACTGGATTATATGGCAGTGTATACTCCTATAGTTCAATTCAGTGAAGTGAATCTGCATTCTGAAACTGCATCATATAACAGTGTAGATCAAGCCTTAGATAGCTACACATTAAAGAACTGGAATATATTTAGGCTCTTGGGCTAATAGGAAAGCTTGTTATCAAGTTCAGTTTTTGCTATGAGATGTGTAATTACCCAAACCCTTAGCTATGTCTCTTGATACTGCATCGTAAGACCTACTTTTTCAGCAGTGCATTTCCCTCTCCCCAACATAGCTGTTTTATCTGTTTTATGTGTCCAGCTACAGGGTGCTATAGCTAGGTGCATCTCTGCTAATCTCTTACTCTCCAACAAAATAGAAAGGGCTATGTTGGGAGTGGCTCTACTGCTGAAAAGATAGGGTTTCGGGGAAGAGGGCACTTTGGGTGGTAGACAGGAATACAAGCAGTCCCTGAGTTGCAAACATCTGACTTACAAATGACTCCTAGTTAAGAACGGAGTTTAGACAACAGGAAGTAAGAGAAACCTACCCATTGGAAGTGAAATTTACTCCTGGAAGAATTATCATGGGGGAAAGGGCTGTCCACTAAAGCTTGACATCATAATTACTTAACAGGATGCAAACTGATAGTACATATGCTACAAAGTAAGAGCTACTGATTCTCATATCTATAAATACCATGAATAAATATTTTTCACAGTGGATCCAGTAAATGAAGAAAGCACAAGGATGGACTCTAATTTTGGCTTAGTGGGAGGCCTTGGTGGTTCACCAAAGAAGCGGATGCGCATTGAGTGTAAGTGTGGCACAGAGTCCTGCCGGAAGTACCTCTTCTAGCTCTTTACTACTATTTCTTGGAAAATGTCTGATCAGGCTTGGGAGCGAAGAAGAAAAAAACATTGGCATTTGTTGAAAGACTGCAGAGGTGAGAGTTGGGAACTTATCTGCTTGAAAAACAAGTGACCACAACTAAGAATCATAAAGAGGGCAATCACCCATATCTCCTGTGCAACCCAGCTCCATGTGACTGCTTCTCACTCCATACCAGAGTGTTCTTATAGCAAGGTTTTGCTCATCAGAGTTGCTGCTGAGATGTCTGAAAAAAACCCCTACAACAGGAGAGAATCGCCAGAATCTTGGTTAAAGCTTCTATTTTGAAGGCTTGATTGCAAATGCAACAGGGCAGAAAACACTGTCATTCTCCTCCCAATCCCCTGCAATTTTCTTAGAGCTAAGAAGTCTTGAATTTTAATGGGAAGCACTTCTTAGCCGCCTGATAGAAAGGTGGGAAAACACAGCCATTTAAAAATATTAAATAGATGTCTGTGCACACACTGTATTACCTCAATGTGCCATGACTGCTGTCCATCTCTATGTATTCATGGAACCTTTTCAGTGAAGGTGGCCCATTTCTACTTGAAATCGCACTTACTATCCAGCATGAATTTAAGGCCTATGCAAACTGAAAAGCCCCAGTGTTTCCTCTTTTAATTAATACATTTGTTTTTAACAGGAAATGTTTTAAAATATATTTTTGGAAGTGGGTTGGGGTTGAAAATCTCATTTCTGGAAACAGCTGTATTTTGGTAATTGTTATGAAGTTTTAAAATATGACAGATGAATTACATGCGTGGATTTCTTATTTTATCAAAAGACCTGTTGCTTTTTAAAAAAATCAGATGACTTGAGCTCTGTAATTCTGAATTTGAATTGAAAGTAACTACAGCAGAAAAAATTGGAAGGTTATACAAAATTTCCATGTCATTTCACTTGCTTGTGGATTCCTCCAGAACTATAGAAGAGGGTGTCTGAATTTTAGGGGCAGGGGCAGCATTTAGGTTTGATTCACAGACCAGTTAATTGTATCATAGCATTCAGTTCTCTTGTCATAATAAATACATGTATTACCTACCATACCTCTGGAAGTGCAAAAAGGGACACTGAGAGTTATTGAGAGTTAAAACATTTTTCTGTCTCTAGAAAGATTGTAACACTTGGGTACCTTTGAGAGGAAAGGGGATTTATGATTGAGGTTTATAAAATCATGTATTATGTGAAACATGGCAAGATTTTCTTCTCATAACACTGGACCATAGTAACAGATTCAGGATAGAAAGAAGTACGTCTTCAATCTGTACTTCCATGTCCAGTGCAGCATTACAAGGTTTGTTACCCTCTATTTTAAATTACTTAAAAGTGAGTTGTGTAATTTCATGGAGGCTAAGACTATGAATTACTATGATTACATGCTATCTCAAAGAGACATTGTGCTTTTGAATCCATTGTGCCTCCACAGCAACTGATATTATTTTTGCCTCCATACACTTGTAAACATTTCAGAGCCATCTGGCTGGCCACTGTTGGGAAAACATGAAAAATAGGCAGTCAATTGGTCTGATCTAGTGGGGTTCTTCATATGCTTAAAATAAAAACAGTGCAAGAGGTCAGACATCATTGTTTATTTTGTTAAAACGAGCTAAGGCAAGTTTCAGGTAGCAGTCATTAAGAGCAGAGTTATGTAATCTGTTAGCACAGCATCAGTGTGAAGCTTTGCTAAAACATACCTGTAATTATAGGAAACTCCTTTCAGAAGTTCCCATGCTTTTAAATTATGCCCCTTTACAGCAGGAGGGGGACCGTTGGGCATCCTGATGTTGAATCCCAGCTCACATCAGTCATACTCAATGGTTAGGAAGCTGGAATCCACAGCATATAGAGGGCCATAGGTTCTCCAGCATTCCTTTGTCAACTAAACTTAGATCTTTATTCCCTGCATGTTACTAGAGCTGAATAATGGCATTTTATGCTGGAAGAATTGTTTAATCTATGTTATTATAGATAGTATTAATTCCCTCATTTACACAATCACAGATCTCTGCCCCTGCCATTAGGATGTGCAGTTTGATACAAAGATGGGTCCAGATTTCAGCTCAGCTCATGCTTCTTTATATAGTGACATTAAGGTACTAATGAGGAGCATTCAAGCATCTCTAACTCAATCGTTATCTATTGGGTACTTAGCAGGAAAAGATCTATTTGGCTATCACCTTTGCCTGTAACAGGGATTTTAGAAACATTTAATCCTAGTTCACAGAAAAGAACAAAGCCAAGGAAACAGACAACAGCCACAATACAGAAGTATTTCTATACAACTACTCCCCTCCCCACTTGTTTACAATGCCATACATGCTGTAGAAGATAAGTGACAAAATGTAACTGCATTAAGTAGCTATTCATTTCAGTTTAAACAGACTTAATGTGCTTTCAGACCTTAGCTTCTCAGAGCACCTGTTTTTGCATACAGCTTTTGCGAATATTCCAGCAAGAAGCTTTGTAAAGTCCAAACACACTATTAGCAGTATTTGAAACAGTCAGTGTTGGTAGGAAGTTAAGTCTTCTGTTCATTCGCTATCCCAAACTAGGAAGACATCTAGCCACTGGAACTTGGCTGGAGAAACATGCGGGTGCTAATAGCCCAATGTACATACAAGTGAGTAGAATTCCATTCTGTTCCTGGAAAGTTTGTTCACAAAGTTAATGCTCCAGAGTTCAGAGATCCAGCTAGTAGCTCTAGCTGATCTTTCAAAGTACACAGCTCAGTGGCATTAGATAGAACCAAAAGAGAACATCTGGATGTGAGGTTAACACTGAGCATTGCATTTTGAGTCATGCAGTCTAAATATTTCTGGTCCCCAGTATTTCCAGGATGGAAGAAGCCATTGTTAGAACACCAAAGTTGTTTTGTACCAGCAGGGCGTAGACTGTTAGTAAATGGAACTTGATACATTAAATTCTATGCTGATTAGTCAGAAAAGAATCCTTGGAGTTCCAAATCCTATTCTGCTGGTTAACCAGCAGTTAGAGAAGCCCTTAACTGTCAGCAAACCATGATGGCTGCTGTAATTGACAGAACACAATCTAGACATTACAAACCACAATATAACAATTTCTCGTGGTATTAACCTGACTCCTTTGCTGTACCTAACCCACCACTGACGTAATGGGTACTGGTGTTGTGTAGAGGTACACACAGTTATTTACTAGCTACAGGAGACAGGGAAAAACATAGCAAGTGGAGAAGAAACAGGCCCTTGTGCTCCTTTTTTGGTCTCTTGGCTTCCACCTTAACTGTCTCCTGTGGCAATCTAATAAAGTACTTCCCTGCATTTGTCAGTGCAGCTACTTCTGTTCTCTCTTCCAGACAATAACCATACCTTTGGCATCACTGGATGCCAAAAGGCTCTCGTCACAGTTAAAGCTGACATCCAGCACAGCAGCGCTGTGACCCTGCAGTTTGTTAACGATGGCCTTAGTGGCACGCTCCACATCAAAGAAGTAGACGCACATATCTTCACTGCCGGTCACTGAAATGCATAAAGAAGATATATTAATGGCAACAAGTCGCTATATGGAAGCTCTTTAGGAGATAGACAATTCCATTCTCTGCTTAATAGTGATGCCGTGATTATGAGCCGTTTGAAAAGTGGCAACTGAGTGCTTAGAATTGGCAGCCCACAAGAAACCACAAGGGGAGATTGCTGCCCTCCCTTCCCTCTGCAATGGGAGTGGGATCCCATCATACCAACACAAGCTCCCTGGCGGAAGGACATAAGAGGGCAAAAGATGCTGCGGACAGGATGTGAGCTCTGCTGTATCTGGAAACTTCTCTTAAGCTGGAGGGTTCCTTCATTGTCCACCACCCTGTCAAGAAAGCAGAAAGTACAGCTTTTGAATCAGGAAATTAATCATGTCCCACCCATCTACCAGGGGGAGAAGGTGGGGTTATTTGGTATCCTGCTTCTAGTGAAATAGTGCCATGTAAAATCCCATACCTATATAGCAGCAGTTTGTTAATACATGCATTGATGAGGAGAGATGGGTCCCGTGCTTCTCTACTGATCCAGGAGCGGGCTGAGATACTGGTGATAGAACTGCCCTCGTTTACCACCAGACGTTTGGCCTTGGTCAGTTTTCCTGCAGGAGGGGTGGAAGGTAGAGGACTGTCTTAAGATGAAGTGTATATTGACCGCTGCTTGTCCCTAGTAGACTCATTTGATCCCCAGCTCACCTGTTGCCATGTCAAAGAGGAATGAAAATACACTGCCTTTATCATCTCCTGCCCAGAGTATACGGCCAGGAGAATCAAAGGACAGTGAGAGGACTCGGCCAGTTAGCTTGCTTGAGCCACCCTTCACTTTTTTCCCTGTTGAGATGTTCACCACATGGATGTTGTGCTTTCCATTCCCCACCTCATGGACAAAATAAAATAGAGACTGCATTCATATTACTGTACAGAATAAAACATAGGAAAGCAAACAACACACATAATCTCTCCCTTAGTTTCACCTTAGTTTCACTTTGAGCACCACCTTGATTCACTAAACAGCTAGAACATCTAGAGAGGATAAATGTAGTATTTTAATGTATGTTCATCCCGTGGTCTTGTGATCAGAGCCTTTCCTCCAAAACAAAAGTGAAGACCAACAGCATCAATTCTACACACCAGCTTCCATACTTCTTGTAAGGTCAGCAGTTCAGTTCTCACTGTATCATGGGCAGAAAGGAGGAAGGAAATTCCTATCATGCAAGCTAGTCTCCCGCAAAGGAGGGACAGTATTATCTTAAATATCCTTCACTCACCACTGTGAGATTATTGTTCATTGGCTGGAAAGTGCAACAAAGTAGCTCAGAAGCATCTGGATCGGGAATCTCCCGGATGCACTTGCCATCCTCTGTAGCCCAAATGCGCATTGTAGCATCAAGTGACGTGGAAACAATGATGTCATTGGAGAGGGACCAGGCAAAATCTGACACACCCCGGCTGTGTCCCTTCAGCACCCGCAGCACCACTGGGGGAGTGGGTACCAACTGGCACACTGAAATTGTGCCATCCAGTGAGCAGCAGGCTAGTAGGTGTTTATCATCATTGGCAAATTGAACCTTGGGCACTGCAGGGGAAGGGGAAACACGGGGTAGGGGAGGAGAGGGAGGGCGAATTGGACTTTGACGGCCCAAAGCAGAAACACAAATGCACCCTGCCTCTGAGCCTGGCAATTGTCAAAGATTCTTCCATTAGTCTTAATTATTTTTCTACACTTCCGTAACATCCCTAAATTAGTCCCCACTTAGAAAATAGGAATGCTTTCCTTCTACACAAGTATTCAACTGTCTCCAAATTATCTTATGAGCAGTATTGTATAGTAAGGGAGACTGCCTAAGCAACAGCATAGCATTCAACAGCATTTAAATATGTCTACCAATAAACTGGCAACTGCAGCCTGTAAATGTTTTTCCAACCCTCCTGCTTTAGCTGTCCCACATTTAAATGACAGGAATAGCCACTTTTCTCATTCTGAAATTTGGCACATCTATTACGTATCTTTATCTGCAAAGAACTATCTGATGTCACTACCATTTGTATCTATGTCACTAATATGGCCTCAAGGGGAAACACTCAGCATCCAGTCTACTCACCAGCCTCATCCACATGCTGGTCAAAGATATGGTACATGCCAGCAAAAGCATAGTTCTCACTTAGTGTAGTATCCCCGGCCATGGCACGGCTAGCTTCTGCCACCGAAGTGGGTACAACACTGCCTGGGGGTCTAAAGGAAGATGCAAGACATTGAGCTACTACAAGGATATACCATTTCTGGATGGATGGGTAGGACCAATTATAAGTACAGAGCCTTTATTCTGCATGCATCAGCTATTTGTACTCCGAATTTAGTTCTCAGTTATCAACAGCCCTTCTTGATCAACACAGGCAAGCAAGTTCTTTTGTCACATCTAAAAACAGATGGATGAATATACATGTTACTCTACTCGCAGATCAAGTTGCTGTTGGCTGCATACCTCTCATCGTAGACAACTCGGTTCATTTGAGCTTGCAACTGGTAGGACCCTCGGCTGACAGAGCGGCGGTGGCCACGGGCACCCAGTGCTCTTGGGTCGTCATCAAAGTCCTATGGCACAACATAAAACCGTTATTAATAGTTAAAATTTGGTAGAAAGAAGGAACTAAAGGATATGCAGTTGAGAAGTGCTTTTCTGAAAGGAAGAGTGGGGCAAAAGAAGGCCTCACTGGATCAATGGAGTTCCTGTAAGAAAGTAGCAGCAACAACATTCAATACAGTGTTGTTACTTGCACACATAGCCTAATGTTATTTCCTCCTTTGTATTCCTATATTTGAACCTTTGCAAATCAATGTTTGAATGGGGGCAGCTTCTAATTGAAGTTCTGAATTCAGAAGAGCTACATTTTTAACATTTTCAGTATCTACCTTGCCTTGCTTCAGTTCTTTCTGGTACGTTATTCTAGCTCAAATCTTTGCCAGAGTTACAAATTCATTAAAAAACTAAATCTCAGGATTAGAATTGCACAACATGACTACATGTAACATATGCTTAATTTGTACACTTTGGTTGTGCACAATGGCTGAAATCCAATTTCTGATCAAACTGGTGCAAAAAGCCACTGAATCGCCTGTATTTGCTTAAGTTTTGACTATTTGACAATTGATTCCATGGGCCTAGTTGGGATTAGCAGTCAGATTTAGGCCATATCCTTTGTGTTTCCTTTATGGACACACAGTACCCATGGCAGAGTGGTGTATAACCCTGTATACTCTCAATCTTCTCTGATTCTGGATGCAAAGCAGGATCAGTCCTGGTTAGCACTTAGATGGGAGACCACCAGGGAAGATCTTCAGGGAGGGCTAGGAAAGAACTGAGAGCCACTTTTGTTAAGCATTGATCCAACTGAGTTAAATAGGCCAAAGGTCTGACTTCATTTAAGGGCTCCTGTGTTTCTAACAGACCTGATAGTGGCAAAGGATGCTGTGCTGCATGGAGTATGGCCATGTACTGCAACTAGCAGTATTCCTCTCAGGAGTAGTGACCCAGAGGCATAAAAATGGCTCTGGAAGACTGCACTGTGCCCATCCCTGCTTCATGGGAAGGCAGTCTCTTATCACAACAGGTGCTGACCTCAGCATCTCCCCACCAGAGGATCAAATTTCATTTATATACAGCATATTTCTTGTAGGAATGCTCTTGGCATTCCTTGTTTTCTGGTTCCCTGGCTGCCCTTCAACCCAGGAGCCCTGGTTACCTCCATGCGGTCAAGGGTGGTGCGACTGCTTCGGACAATGCTGTTGCTGTATGCACGGAAGCTGCTCTGCTCTGAGAGGGGGCCGTAGCGCTGGGCCAGGAGCTGGCTGCGCAGCCGGAGGTACTGCTTACGAAGCGAGGGGTCGTAGCCGGCTTTGGCGTTGTCCCGCAGCAGCTGGCTGCGCCGGCGGATGTACTGCGTGCGGAATTGCGGGAAGTTGGGAGTGCGGTATGCGTTGTACCTGCACTGGGGGGGGGGGGGTATCAGCTGCTTGGAGCCTAAGCCAAAATACATCCTAACTGAGTCCACCCTGGTCTACAGCACCATATTGGCTAGCACCAACTGAATGGAGAGAATCTCCTGTAAAATTCCCTGCAGCACAGTGCCCTCTGTTACCATGTTTTGGTCCACAGCTGTTGACCACCAATTTATAATTTTTGGTGGGGGCACCCAGTTGAAGAAAATATTTCAAAATTTGGCATTAAAAAAATTAATTCCTGAGTAATTTACAGCCAATTACCTACATTTGTGGATTTGACTCTTGCAGATTTGACTATATGTTTGATTAAATGTTTTTCCTAGGATTCTCTAGGTTCTCCAGTATATGTCTTTGGTCAACTTCCATCAGAAGGTGATAGACTCTTGCTGGAAGATCATAAGATTCCTAGAGAGGTGTTATGTCAAGTTTAAAAAATTGTCATTTTATTTGCATGTTTTCTACTTTTACCACTTATTCTAGCAAATGTGGAGTGCTGGCTATATTAAAGAAGTAGTGTCCTGATTACAGCTTACTTAATATAGAATTATTAGGGTCTGAAATTTCAAAAGTCTTTTGGTCTCAAAATTAGGATGGCTAAATCAATTCCCATATTTCAAATCTTGTTTTAAGTGGCTATTTAAAATCCTGCACTGATTACATGGACAGTAACATGAAATTTAAGCATGAATTTTAAACAAGTGTCCTTTGTTTAATCTCTGCTTTGAGTATTTTAATATGTATTTTATAGAAATGCATTTTAATATGTATCTTTTACAGAAATACATTTTGATGTGTCTATTTGTGGTATTTTTATAATTCTTACCCACCTCTCCTCGTGGCTTGAGGCAGGTTACAGAATAATTAAAACACATATTCTCGAACCCTCCTTGAGTCATGAGGAGGCGAGGATAAGAAATAAAATTATCATTATCCATGTATTGGGACAAACTACTAAGGATAAGGCCAGGATTCTATTGGTATGGCTTAACACACATCCATAGCATCTATGAGATGTACATAAATAGCAACTTAAGTTGCCTCTATGTTGTTCATTCCCCATTGCAAACGTGGATCTTGAACTTTCACCTAAGACACCTGTGTTCCTGAACAACTGAATCAGGGCCAAGGTAGTCCCTTCTTGGGACCTCTGCTTCCTAGCAGTGAGGCCCTGTGTCCACATCACCTTTTGGCCTGGCCCCATTCAACTTACCGTGCATCTACAGCCAGCACCTGTTGCCACACTGCTGCCATGCCCCACACTGCCAGTGGCCGCTCAGGGGAGCTTGCAAGTGGGTGCCTGCAATGGGTTAGATACAGAGGTGTCAGTATAAGATGGAAAGCAAGACTGTGATGATCTGGACTTATGTAGGAAATGTTGCTGCATTTATTAGCTCAATTAAGGGAAAATATGGTTATGTATGCAATGTGTTACGGATTTGGTAAATATCTTGTGGGAAGCGTTTGCAAATTGAATGCTGATTGTGACTGGTAATTGGCTGGATGTCTGAGGGATTTTTAAAGCACGTGTATGACTAGTGGAGGAGCTTGAGGTGTTAGGAGTCAGTCAGGGTTAGAGAAAGAGATTGATTCTAATTACAGTGTCAGAGTTAACTAGAATAAGAGTGAGAAAGAGAGAGCAAGATGTGTGTTAGAGGTAGCTGCAGGATTTGCATGCATTACATGTATTGTAAGTCATCTTCGGTGCTGTGTTCAGTTTATAAAATACTGAGAATGCTACAAAAGTAATATCAAAGAGCTCAAGTTATTGTGGTGGCTGCTGTTAATCAAGGGCAATTAGATGATAAAGGTCTCTTATGAGAACCATATAAACAGAAGATCACGACAGTTGATGCCATAGCAGTGGGACAGGAGATCATCAAAGGGGGCAAAGGGGATGCATAAAATCAATACAAATATACCTCAGTTAACAAAGCATCTGACACAATAGTTTAATGTTCTCCCAGTCTCCCTTTTGTCCCTGGTAGCTTTTAATAGCACTAGGATGGTGAAGGAGGACTGGAGAAACACAGCATTTCATAATCAGGTTGCAGAAAACAATCTAGTGAAAGCTTGAACTGCATAATCATGGGACTCTCCTCTGGTCAGTTCTACTATAGCAGTATGTGCTTGCTTACAACAAGCATGATAAATAGCAGCTGTCTCCAGAATTGCCTCAGGGTATGTTGAAGACAGAAACATAGACGAAGGGGGAAGGCAGATCAGCCTGCCCCACCATCTATCCCAATATGTCAAAAGATGCTTAGGGCCCTTCCATACAGCCCTGTATCCCAGAACATCGGCAGAAAATCCCACAGCTGCTTTATCTGAATCCACACTGCCATATATTAAGAACATAAGAACATAAGAAGAGCCATGCTGAATCGGGCCTCAGCCCATCTAGTCCAGCATTCTGTGTCACACAGTGGCCCACTAGTTGTACACAGGGATCTCTAGCAGAAAGGAGGGCAAAACCCTCACCTGCTCCCGACCCCCACAACCAGTACCCGGGAAAATCCTGCCTGCCTCCATCAACACAGAGGTGGCACTTGGATGTCCATTTCAGTAGCTACTGATTCCCTTGGTATCCATGAATCTGTCTAATCCTGCCTTGAAGCTGTCCAGGCTGACAGCTGTCACAACCTCCTCTGGAAGTGAGTTCCATAACCCAATGACCCTCTGGGTGAAGAAATATTTCCCTTTATTTGTCCTAACTTTCCTACCTTGGAGCTTTAGGAGTGCCCCTAGTCCTAGTGTTGGGTGACAGAGAAAATATTTTTCTTTATTCACCTTTTCTATCCCATGCATGATTTTATACACTTCGATCAGGTCACCTCTTAAACGCCGTCTTTCAAGGCTGAAAAGACCAAGGCGTTGCAACCTGATTTCATAAGGAGCTGCTCCATCCCTTGGGATCATTTTTGTTGCCCTTCTTTGTACCTTTTCCAGTTCCGTTATATCCTTCTTAGGTGCGGAGACCAGAATTGTACACAGTACTCCAAATGTGGCCTTACCATAGATTTGTAGAGAGGCAATACAACTGCCGACCTATTTTCGATTCCCTTCCTGATCATGCCAAGCATAGAATTTGCTTTTTTCGCTGCTGCTGCGCACTGGGTTGACATCTTCATTGAGCTGTCCACCAAAACCCCAAGATCCCTTTCCTGGTTTGTCTCGAAAGCTTTGACCCCATCAATTGGTAGGTGTAGTTGGGGTTCTTTGCCCCGATGTGCATGACTTTACACTTGCTTAGGTTAAAATGCATTTGCCACTTTGTTGCCCATTCACTCAATTTCGAGAGATCTTTCTGGAGCTCTTTACAATCAGTTTCATTTTTAACTACCCTGAACAATTTAGTGTCGTCTGCAAACTTTGCTACCTCAGAATTCACTCCTACATCCAGGTCATTAATGAATAAATTAAAAAGTAACGGACCCAAAACTGAACCTGGGGTACGCCACTTCTCACCTCTTTCCACCCAGAGAAATGTCCGTTTATTACCACCCTTTGTTTCCTACAGTTTAGCCAGGTTCCAATCCAGGACAAGACCTGTCCTCTGATTCCATGGCTGAAGAGCTTATTTAGGAGCCTTTGGTGAGGGACTTTGTCAAAAGCCTTTTGAAAGTCAAGGTAAACAATATCGACTGGGTCCCCAGTTCAAAGCAGATATTGTGGCCTATTCAGCCTTGATATTCTGGATTATAGGGCTGTGTGGAAGGGCCCCTAGTCACCAAAATGGAGATCATAAGAAGTGGAGGCTAATGAAAGAAACTAAAAACAATTGCTGAATGCATTTTGGAAGAAGCCTTCAAGTGGAACTTGTCCTTTTCAATAAAACCAGCACAAGGAATCACAGACCTTCTCCTGTGATCTTTTGAGAAAGGATCCAAGTCTAATGCTTCTTTCCTTAGTGTTTGCCTTCAAGGCCAAAATATGTATTAATGGTTTGAACAAGATAACTTTGCTGTGGAGTAAAACTACCATTGTATAGAAAACAGGCCAGGCAAAGAAGAAAGTCATAAAGCTGCAGAGACTCACCCCAGAGTAAAAGAAAAAGTGCCCTGTGATGCTTAGCAAGCTAAGTGGAAAGCAATTCAAACAGGACTCTGCCAATGATGGTGACGGAATATATTTCTACAGAATAGAGTGCACCTCCGCTTAAATAGACCAAGGGCTCTTCCACAGAGCCATTTATCCCAGAATGTCAAGGCAGAAAATCCCACATTAACTGAGTGGACTCGGATAACCCAGTTCAAAGCAGACATTGTGGGATTTACTGCCTTGATATTCTGGGATATAGGGGCTGTGTGGAAGGGCCCCAAGGCACCAGATCCTAAATGATTTTCGAAGAATGAAGGGTCAGTCCTGGTGACTACTTGGATGGGAGATCACAACTTCCGACACTGTAGGCCAGGGGTGCTCACACTTTTTCAGCATACGAGCTACTCTTAAAGCAACCAAGTCCAAAAGATCTACCTGCCCCCGCCGCCGCCCGCTCCCACCACCGCGCATGCTCCTGTTGTTTTCTGCCCGCGCAGCGCTTCTTCCGCCTGCGGGGCATTGCAGGAAGGAGAAAGCACGAGGCGGGGCATCCAGAGGGAGCGCTCCGCCCTGCCTGTCTCTCCGGCAACGGAGGCTGCACAGTTGCTTCTGGACGAGGGAGAGGCAGGGCGCTCCCTCCAAAGGCCCCACCTTGTGCTTCCTTCTTCCTGCAATGCCCCGCAGGCGAAAAAAGCACCGCATCAGCGGAAGCCAGCAGCAGGAGTGCGCATGCGCGCAGGGTGTGCGTGCACAGGGCAGGAGCGCCCCATCCGGCTGGTGAGGCCCGAAGATCACCTGGAAGAGGGCCGAAGATCTACTAGTAGCTCGCGAGCTACCTAATGAGCACCCCTGCTGTAGGCTATACTTCAAAAGTTGTAACTGGTGAAATAAAAAAAAAAATATTTTTAGTGAAAATGTAAGTTTGAGTTGAATTTGCCTTTATTTGCCTTTCATTACTGTATTTCATTAACATCAAGTCAACACAGCTTACGGTATAGTATTAGGCCTATTTTTAATAGTAATTCGCGAGCAACCAGAAACGACATTTATCCGGCATCTACCAAACCCTATGAGTGCCGGTTAACCAAGAGTCTATTGTATTAAATTCATTTTCTACCTAATTCCTAAAGGAAAAAATTGATTTTGGTTTGTGTAGCTATGCATTTTTCTGGGAAATTAACATATTTTCTGCATTCATACATGACACAATGGCCATATTTCTTCATGAAGGGTCCATACTGCAAATTACATGGTTTTTCCTTCTATTTTCTTTCTTTTTTCATGTTTTTTTTTGTTTTTGTTTTTTGATATTTCCAAAATGGGTGCATCTACATGGTCGTAGAATCAATGCAGGTTGACACAAATTTAACTGCCATGGCTCAGTGTCTTGGGCCTCTTCCACACAGCTGTGTAAAACCTACATTGAACTGGATTATGGGGCAATGTGGACATAGATAATCTAGTTCAAAGCAGATATTGTGAATTATCTGCCTTGATACTCTGGGTTATATGGCTGTGTGAAAGGGCCCTGAGGTCCCTTCTACACATCTGAATAAAATCCAGATTACCTGCTTTGAACTGGATTATATGGTAGACTCATATAATCCAGTTCAAAGGAGATAATGTGGATTATCTGGAAGTGCAGACTCATATAATCTAGTTCAAAACCAATAATGTGGATTATACGGCAGTGCGGACTCATAATCCAGCTCAAAGCCGATAATGTGGATTATATGATAGACTCATATAATCCAGTTCAAAGAAGATACTGTGGATTATCTGGAAGTGCAGACTCATATAATCTAGTTCAAAACCAATAATGTGGATTATACGGCAGTGCGGACTCATAATCCAGCTCAAAGCCAATAATGTGGATTATATGATAGACTCATATAATCCAGTTCAAAGAAGATACTGTGGATTATCTGGAAATGCAGACTCATATAATCTAGTTCAAAGCCAATAATGTGGATTATATGATAGACTCATAATCCAGTTCAAAGAAGATACTGTGGGTTATCTGGAAGTGCAGACTCATATAATCTAGTTCAAAACTAATAATGTGGATTATACGGCAGTGCGGACTCATATAATCTAGCTCAAAGCCGATTATGTGATTTATATGATAGACTCATATAATCCAGTTCAAAGAAAATACTGTGGATTATCTGGAAATGCAGACTCATATAATCTAGTTCAAAGCCGATAATGTGGATTATATGATAGACTCATAATCCAGTTCAAAGAAGATACTGTGGATTATCTGGAAGTGCAGACTCATATAATCTAGTTCAAAACCAATAATGTGGATTACACGGCAGTGCGGACTCATATAATCTAGCTCAAAGCCGATAATGTGGATTATATGATAGACTCATATAATCCAGTTCAAAGAAGATACTGTGGATTATCTGGAAATGCAGACTCATATAATCTAGTTCAAAGCCGATAATGTGGATTATATGATAGACTCATAATCCAGTTCAAAGAAGATACTGTGGGTTATCTGGAAGTGCAGACTCATATATTCTAGTTCAAAACTAATAATGTGGATTATACGGCAGTGCGGACTCATATAATCTAGCTCAAAGCCGATAATGTGGATTATATGATAGACTCATATAATCCAGTTCAAAGAAGATACTGTGGATTATCTGGAAATGCAGACTCATATAATCTAGTTCAAAGCCAATAATGTGGATTATATGGCAGTGCACTCATATAATTAGCTCAAAGCTGATAATGTGGATTATATGATAGTGTAGACTCATATAATCCAGTTCAAATAAGATATTGTGGATCATCTGCCTTAATATTTTGGGTTATATGGTTGTGTGGAAGGGCACCCAGATTGGGAGTTGTGGTCTGGTTAGGCACCAGGAGTCTTTGACAGAAAAAGGTTAGACCCTACTCCAGTGACTCGGTAACGTCGAGCCATGGCAATCAAACTGCATTAATTCTACAGTGGAGACGCACCCCAAGCCTCAAACACGGGGCAGCCCTCCTCAGGAGGACAGTGCTGTAAGGGGAGGCTAGCTTGCCCTGGAATGAACACAGGAGGCTTAGAAGCGAGGCTTCTCCAACAAGGCAGGCCCTGGCCTGTTGTCATGGTGATGGACCCTGGCCTGTTGCCACGGGCGACGGGAAGGAGGGTTTGGGGTTCGACGCCCGAGAGGGCCGCTGCCTTCGGGTCTCCATGGCAACCGCATCTCCGGGGATGAAGGGGACAGGCCCGAGGCCAGGGAAAGGGCCCGAGCGGGGAGGCGCTGCCAGGGTCCGGGGCGCGGCGCCAGCGGGGGGAAGAGGAAAGCGGGGCGGTACCTGCAAACGGCTCCCGGCTTCTCAGACCCAGCGATGGCCGACCCACAGCCGGAGGAGGAGCAGCAGCAGCGGAAGGCAGCCGGGAGGAGGAGCCTCCGCTTTCCCCGCTCAGCCCCAAACCGGGCTTTCCCGCCTCTCCTTCCGGCATGGTTTGCGGCAGGCCTTCAGTCCCGGCTTTGTCTTCTCCACCGGAAGCGGGAGGAGGAAAGAGTGCTCCTGAGCGCATGCAGAGCGCATTGAGCTTCTCCTCAAGACAGAAGGGCTCTCGAGAGGCCAAGCAGGGATATTCTCCATGTACTGTTGAATTCATGCACCACTTGAACTGCTATGGCTCAGCGCAATGGTTGATGTAGCCATAGTTCATTCAGAGCTTAGACCAGTGTTTCCCAACCTTTTTTGAGCCGCGGCACATTTTTTACATGTGCAAAATCCTGGGGCACACCACCCACCAAAATGACACTAAAATGACACTCTAACACAGTCATACATAGAGTTAATATGTTTTTAAATGTATTTATACACTCAGTGTGAAACCTGGGCCTGTTTCGATGAACACAACATAGATATCCTGGCAGGAATGGCAGAAAGACACAAACTTACAACACAGAACTCCCATAACCAAGAGAAAATACTATAAGAGCTTGGTGGGCATTGACCTTGGGTTTTGGAGTTGTAGTTCACCTATATCCAGAGAGCACTGTGGACTCAAACAATGTTGGATCAGGACCAAACTTGGCATGAATACTCAATATGCCCAAATGTGAACACAGACTCGTCCCAGGGCAGGCATGTAGCCAGGGGGGGGGGCTAAGGGGGCTTCAGGCCCCCCCCAAATTCTCAGGGTGGCCCGCGAAAAGGCCTTACTGGTACATTATTTAAACTGTTATGTTTATTCATATGATCTGATCACCATGCTCATTATATCCCACATTACTGGGGTTATTGGGATAACAATACAAAAGGTTTGCTAGGGTAAACCCTCTTCCACCCAGTCTCAGCCCCCCCCCCCCCGAACCAAACTCAGCCCCCTCCGAAACAAAATCCTGGCTACGGCCCTGCCCCAGGGCAAAGCGAGCAGAGCGAGGCTGGGAAGAAGGGAGCCCGAGTGGAGAAGAAAAAGTGTTCGGCAGGAGGGGGAAGAAAGGGTATATTGGAGGTTCCAATTTCCCACGGCACACCTGATGATCCCTCACGGCACACTGGTTGGGAAACACTGGCTTAGACCAGGTATGGGCAAGCTTGGGCCTTCCAGGTGTTTTGGACTTCAATTCCTACAATTGTGGGTGTTTTAGTCTGAAACACCTGTAGGGCCCAAGCTTGCTTAGGCTTAGACCAGGCCTGGGCAAACTTGGGCCCTCCAGGTGTTTTGGACTCCAACTCCCACAATTCCTAACAGCCTACCGGCTGTTAGGAATTGTGGGAGTTGGAGTCCAAAACACCTGGAGGGCCCAAGTTTGCCCAGGCCTGGCTTAGACCATGGATCTTTCACACATAGGACAAACAAATACATTAAAACCAGATTATTAAATACACTACAAAAGACACCATTAAAATGTTGGAATTCAACCCCATACTGCCCAAGTCTGCAGTCCTCAATAAGGAACAGTTAGCTTTAGAATAGGTTGAGTCAGTGTTTCCCAACCTTTTTTGAGCCGTGGCACACAACCAACCAAAATTGACACAAAATGACACTCTTAACACAGTAATACATATAGTTAATATGTTTTAAAATGTATTTATACTCTCAGTGTGAAACCTGGGCCTGTTTCGATGAACACAACATAGATATCCTGGCAGGAATGGCAGAAAGACACAAACTTCCCACACAGAAAGCTTCCCCCCCCCCCCCCCAATTCTCAGGGTGGTCCGCGAGAAGGCCTTACTGGTACATTATTTAAACTGTTACGTTTATTCATATCATGATCTGATCACCATGCTCAATATATCCCATATGCATGGGGGTATTGGGATAATGATACACTAATAACTATAAATACTGCTCTCATAACATTTTATACAGTTGGTCTCAAACTCCCCACAAGATGATCTAAGATGGAAAATAACAATTGGGAATGTGAAAGACAAGAAGGAACTTTTTATCATATGTAGTCAGCATGTGATAAAGCTAAGAAGTATTGGAAGCAGATTACAGATATGTTTACGACTTGAATACAGTTGAAACATGAGTTGGCTTTACTAAGTTTGCCAAATGAAAGCCTTGAACAAAAAGTGTTATATGGTTTTGGTGGCATGTTCAAAAATTGAATAATTCATAGCAAAAAAAGAAGATGGGATATTGAAGCAATTTGAAATGGCAGAAATTGACAAAAGTTTCCACTTTGATTTAGAAAGAAGTGGATTTTTTTTTTTAAAAAAGATTGAGACCATTTTGTTTACAAAGAAGGGAAGATGACATCTGTGGGCTTTCCATTTGATGTTTTTTTAAATACATGTTTTAGGCAGAAGTTTAAATATTAGTAAATAGTAATGTAGAAGTGACTGATGCCTTTACATTTTTGTCTATGGCTTGGAGTGCTGGGAGCCAATTTTTAAGCTTTTTGGGAGTGTAGGTGATAGGTTAGATTACTTTCCCCCTTTATTCTTGGTGTTTCTTTTCTTATTTGTCTTGTTTTGTGTGTTTCACAGTAAAGATATGTTATAAAATACAACATTATTAAAATTTAACATTACAAATTAATTATTAGCTGATGGAAGCCCAGCAAGGAGGTCTGAGGGAGATCCAGAGCCAAGGGACAGCCACCAAAAAGGCCGTGTCTGGGGTCTGTGAAAACAGTGGGATTGAAAGGAGGGTCCCCTTGAGACTCTCAGAGGCCAGGCAGGCTTATATAGGGAAATACAGTCTATTTATCAGATAGTCTGAGTCAGTGTTTCCCAACCAGTGTGCCATGGCACACTAGTGTGCCGTGAGCGATCATCAGGTGTGCCGTGAGAAATTGGCACTCTTCCCCCTCCTAGCAGCTCTTTCTCCCTCTTTCCCTCCCCAAAGATCCTCCCCAAGGCAAAGGAAGGGCTCTGCCGAATGCCAGGGCCAGGCCTGCCTTGAGGAAGCCTTCAGGAGCCTTGACTCACCATGGCTCCAGCTCCCGCTCAGGGCTGCTTCAGCCTCCCTATGCTCCCAAGTTCGCTCACTGCCCAATTCATTGACGTGGAGCTTCCGGCTTCGGCTGTTCTCGCGAGAAATCCAAGCCAACGTGAAAACGCCAACTCAATCACTTCCACCCAGTGCTCTGCTTTTGTGGAGGGAGGAGGGTGGCAGCGAAAGAGGCCACACAGATCTATGAAACATAGACTCCAGAAACAAATTGAACCTCTCCGCTTGGTTTTTTAAAAACTATTTTACTGGATTTTTCGAGAGTCCCCCCCAAGGAACTGTTTATAACAGCTTCATGACATCCATAGTTAACAGGAAGCAAGTTTCACTCAAGGTGAAATTTCACAAGGGTCTGGAGAACAAGCCCTATGAGGAGCGGCTTGAAGAGCTGGGCATGTTTAACCTGAAGAAGAGAAGGCTAAGAGAAGACATGATAGCCATGTGAGAGGAAGTCATTTATATGTTGTGTTCATCGAAAGAGGCCCAGGTTTCACACTGAGTGTATAAATACATTTAAAAACATATTAACTATATGTATTACTGTGTTAGAGTGTCATTTTGTGTCATTTTGGTTGGTGGTGTGCCCCAGGATTTTGTAAATGTAAAAAAAGGGCCACAGCTCAAAAAAGGTTGAAAAACACTGGTCTGGGTCATACCCATTTTGCCCATGAATTTGAAGGAAGGCAGCAATTCACCTTGAATATAATGACAGAATGCCCCGACATTGTTTGCTGTTGTATCTTTGTAAGTCAGAACTTTAAAAACATTTCATGTTGGTGACATATTTTTTTAGACCTGCATCTTTTTACAACACAATCATTCAGTTTTACTAACAAACCAGAGGTTAAAAACAACCCCTTATAAGACATCTTCTCCATTGGCGTCCCCTTGTCATGGGGGAGAGGCTTGAGTATCCTAATGAAGTTGTGAGCTATACTGTGAGTTACTGTGTACATAATAGTCACCGGTAGGGCCTCCCCTGCCAGACAGGTCACAATCGAAGGGTCTGACAAAGAGCGTCAACAGGCAGGATGGGCTCTCTAGCCTTTTGGCAACCATCCTAAGAGAAGTAAAACTCTGATTTCAAACCCGGGCAGATGGTGCTCGTCTAACCCTGTAAGGTCAACCATCTAGAGAAGGAAACTCAAATCAAACCTACAACCTGAGGACCTCGCTGCCACCGCCCTAAACTTGCTAGGCCCCGGCAGACAAACCTTTGGTTTAAAGGGTGAGGCCAGTTCTGTGCACGCTACGCTCCACCAGAAAAATCTATTGCATAGGCTCGAAGAACACATCCAACTTTCCATCAACGCGCTTGTAGAAAGCATGGGATGAGTCCTTCCTGAATCTTCGTTCGCGAAGAAAAGCCAATATATAAGACATACGGATTATGGAGATACAGTAGAGTCTCACTTATCTAACCTTCACTCATCCAATGTTTTATCCAATGCAGTCTGTCTCCTGCCCAAATCCACAGCTGTTTCAATACAGTGCGATGTTTTGGTGCTAAATTTGTAAATACAGTAATTACTACATAATGTTACTGTGTAGTGAACTGCTTTTTCTGTCCATTTGTTGCAAAACATCATGTTTTGGTGCATAATTTGTAAAATCCTAATGTAATTTGACATGTAACAGGCTTTTCCTTAATCCCTCCTTATTATCCAACATGTTTGCTTATCCAACGTTCTGCCAGTCCATTTATGTTGGATAAGCGAGACTACTGTATACCTAAATTGTAAAAATGAAATTCAAAGAAATACAACAGATCTCATGTAAACTGTTCATATTTTTAAAGATATATGATTTACTGCTTATTTCACAAAGACTCAGACAAACATACAGTTGTGTGACACACCTAAACGCTGCAGCTGACATGCTAATGTGTCACGACACGCAGTCTGGAAAACGCTGGTCTAAATCACTTCTGCCTTATGAAAACCCTAAATCATACTTATTGTGGGGTTTTCATGACAAGATTTGTTTTGGGATGGAGGTTGGCTTTGCCATCCTCTGAGGTTGAGTTGGGCCCCATCTACACTGCCATTTAGTTTTAAATTGTTGTTTTACGTGCTATTGGTTTTACTTTTTTGTATTGTACTGTGTGTTTATTTTATGTATTGTTTTTAGGCACCTTGTGTTGTATGTAAGCTGCCCTGAGTCCTTTCGGGGAGATGGAGGCAGGGTACAAAACTAAAGTAGTTGTTGCTGCTATTTATTATTATTATTATTATTATTATTATTATTATTATGTAATTCAGTTTCAGAATGCAGTAAACTGAATTGAATTGGATTATATGGCAATGTAGACTAATATAATCCAGTTCAATGTGGTTCAATATACATTATATGAGTCTACACTGACTATTATAATGCACTTCAAACTGGATTATGTGGCAGTGTACATGGGGTCAGAGTGTGACTCCCACAAGGTGCCTGATGTGTTTTCATGACTGCGCAGTGATTTGAACATTAGTCTCTAGAGTCCCAGTCCTATGTTCAAATCAATCCACAAGAATATTGATTTTGCAAAACCAGAAGAGCAACGAAAGAAGTTAGGTTCTGGGACATGTTCAAGCAAGAAGGACCCAAATACCAGCAGCCAAGCCACCTCTGGCAAATTCTCAACAGCACTTTTCTCAGAGGCCAGACAAGGAAAACTCAAGACTAAAGCAAGAAAACTCACTGGAATCTCTTCCAGCTTCGGATGTCCCAGCTGCTGCCGCCTAGAGAACCTCTCTTCTGAGTCCCAGCCATGGCTAGCGGCTGGATACACCACTCCTAAACCAAACACCAGCTATACCTGCTGGGTTGCAATCTGGCCCTTTATAGGGAGAGGGTGGAGCTGTGTTGGAAATCTCTGGAGGACAGAAAACAGGGCCAACTCCATTCCTGCCTGCCCTTGTTTGAATATGATTTATCTGAAAATCTCGCAGAGCCTGGTACAAGGCTGGTGGCTGTAAACTCCTGTGGGCCACACAAGGTAATATGTACTGAGCCTATTTCTTATCCCTTACAACTGCAGTCCCGCTGATTTTATTGCAACTTGCCCATCAGCATGGAGCAGAATTGCAGCCATGAGCATAAAGTGGTGAATCATGTTTTTATAGCCCCAAATTGGATTGATTTGTCAGAGGTAAAGAGAGAACCATGCCTGTTAAAGCCTGTCCTGAGAGGCAGAAAATAAGGAAATGGTGCATTTCCTGACATGGAGAGAAATGGTGGCGCAATTTCCCAATGCTGCTTTTAACCCACATAAGTTAGAGGTCAGATGGGATTTAGAAATGAAGTTTGGATGCAATCTGTTTCGTTGGCATTACTTATTTACATATTTTGAAGAACAGGAAAATATGATCCTCTTTAGACTTAGGACTTTATTGCATGAATTAATTATTCCACTGCAGTTATGCTATCATTGACAGCAGACATATAATGGATTGAGTATGGTTGCTATTGAATGTCTATTCATTTGCTGCAATTGTACCGATCCAGCAGTTCACGCTCCCGCAATTGTACTTCAGCATACCATTATCAACCCTGCTTTCTCATAATTCTGTTATTCTGCAATTTTTTTTGGGAGCAATTTTGCAATTTCGTTGAGAAAGACAAACATATTGTAAAATATAAAATAAACAAAACAAAAGGCCTGGGAATCGGGAGAGGGAAAGAAGGACACCCCTGGACTCTGAAATCACTTCACTCATGGATCCTTAAGCTACACTCCTTTTGGAAAGGCATGACTTTTTAGCGATCATAACCTTTTGGACACATAACCTTTTGGAAAACTAGAATCTCCAAAGCCTTTTAGAAGTGTGATCTATTGGATATTAATTGGCATTAAGTACCATTTGGAAAATCAACCCTTTTGTAAAGTATGATCTTCCTGAGAATTGCTAAACACTCGTTTGAGTAAAATCTTCTCTTTAGTGCTATATATCCACTAGTATTCATGCAAAGCAAATTAGGTTTCTCAGCTGTTAGGCTGATATACCTGGATATCTATTTGAACTGTTAGGAACAAAGATATGCCAATGCACAAAAACAACAGAGTTTCTGAAGTGTCCTTTTCAGTGCCCAAAAACATCTACTCTTCCTTAAAACATCTGGTTTCTATATCATGCTCTCAAGAGACAAAAATAAAGTAGTCTTTATTAAAAATCTACAAACTTTCACGTATTCAGCATATAGGTATATAACTTGTCAATGCAATTACAAATAGGTTTGAAGTAGTTTCTCTGAGCAGATAACACAAGACATCTTTCTTACAATCAACAGTCCAAAGTTTTAAGCACCTCTGGGAGTCTAATGGAGTCTGGCCTCTAAAATGGAGTCTCAGGTCTGAATAGTCCCAGATCTGATCACATGTTCTTCAGTCCCTCCCGCAACATAGTTAAAGAAAACTGCATGCCAATATGCACATATACAATATAATAAGCAATCTGAATTATATACAAATAACAAATAACTACCGGTAGTATAGGAGAATTGTAAAAGATTGTTATTACAACAGGCATTGTGATTCCCCAAGATTTTTTCCTTAGCCCCCGCACTAACCTTTGACTCGCTGCTACCACCACCCTCTTCTTGCTCAACTCTCCTTTCCTTTCCTCTATCTCCCTCCAAAACAGAGGGAATCCTCTCCACCTCCTTCTTGAGCCCTCCAAAACAGGAAGAGAAGAGAGAGAAAAATAAAAGGAGGGAGAAAAAAAGAGAGGGAAGGAGAAAAGGAAGAAAGCTAGGGAGGTAGGAAACAAGAGGAAAAGAATTCAGAAAGTATGGTGTAGTGTGGTTTGAACTTCAGACGGTGGCTTTGGACAATGGATGATTTAAGCAAGTCACACTCTCTCAGCCTCAGAGGGAGACAAAGGCAAATCCCCTTTGAATAAATCTTGACAAGAAAGCTCAGTGATAGGGTTGCCTTAGGGCAGTGGTTCTCAACCTTCCCAGTGCCGTGACCCCTTAATCCAGTTCTTCATGTTGGGGTGACCCCCAACAATAAAACTGTTTTTGTTGCGACTTCATAACTGTAATTTTACTACAGTTATGAATTATAATGTAAATATACAATATGCTGGATGTATTTTTATTCACTGGAATAAATTTGGCACAAATACCCAATACGCCCAAATTTGAATGCTGGTGGAGTTGGGTGTGGGGGATTGGTTTTGTCATTTGGGAGTCGTAGTTGCTGGGATTTAAAGTTCACCTACAATCAAAAAGCATTCTGAACTCCACCAATGGTGGAATTTAAACAACCTTGTCACATAAAACTCCCATGACCAACAGAAAATACTGGAAGTGTTTAGTGGGCATTGACCTTGAGTTTTGGAGTTGTAGTTCGCCTACATTCAGAGAGCACTGTGGACTCAAAAAATAATGGATCTAGACCAAACTTGGCACAACTACTCAATATGCCCAAATGTGAATACTAGTGGAGTTTGGGGGAAAATAGACCTTGACATTTGGAAGTTGTAGTTGCAGAGATTTATAGTTCACCTACCATCAAAGAGCCTCTTGAACCCCACCAATGATAGAATGGCCAAACTTCCCACACAGAACTCCCCTATGTGTTTTCTGATGGTCTTTGGCGACCCCTCTGACACCCCTTGTGACCCCCCCCCCAGGGGTCCCGACGCCCAGGTTGAGAAACACTGCCTTAGGGTCACCCTAAATCTGAAATGACTTGAAGGCACACACAACAAACTAGTCTGGGTCCCTAACAGTTTGAGGACTGAATTGGCGGTGGGTTTTGAAACTCTTTCTTCATACAAGTCTCAGGACCCTTCCCCACAGCCCTATATCCCAGAATATCAAGGCAGAGCACCCCACATTATCTGAGTGTGGCCTCAGATAACCCAGTTCAAAGCAGATATTGTGGGATTTTCTGCCTTGATATTCTGGGATATAGGGCTGTGGGGAAGGGTCCTGGGGAAACCGGCCTTCTAAATGTGTTGGGCACCTCCCACAAGTGGGGCTTGGGCTTTATCTACACGACTATATAACCCAGTTTCTGAATCCAGGGTATTTGTTTATTTACTTACTATACCTGCTTTGAACTGGATATATGGCAGTGTAGATCCAGCCTGGGAATTGTTGGACAAAAGATCCTCACTCTTGTCACATGGAACAAGGGAAGGGTGCAATACAGGCCAAGGAAATGATCAGCTGGTGATCAAACCACAATCCCCTCCACTAAGATCTGGCACCAACTGAGGCTGCATCTCTGTACCCAGGAACCAGGAAGTGAGCTCCGGTGAAATTGAACCTGAACACACACATACGCCAATGAGATCAAAGCCTGGGGCTCCCTCCTCATTCTTCCTGCCCCTGAGCCACTCCAAATGACAATCTCAATCTTTCAGGAAGGAAACGCGCGCTACGCATGCGCAACCAGCCTGACCTGACTCCAGGCACAAACAATGGCTTGGAAGCATCTGCGGGCGGAGCTAGACTGGAAGCGGTGAGTCAGTGGGAGGGAGGGAGGGGAAGGGGGCGGGGCTTCGCTGGCTTCCAATGGGGACACGCCGAATTGTCCGCGCGCGGCGGAGGGGGCGGGGAAATTCCGGCTTTGAATAAAAGCGCGGGAGAAAGAGAAGATGGGGGACTTGCTTCCGGCTGAAGTCGGGTCTGGGCGGGAAATGGCGAAGGCGGCCAGGGCTGGCGAGTGAGTTCACATTATTATTATTATTATGTTATTATTATTATTATTCTCTCGGCATTACTTCGCGAACGAAGATTCAGGAAGGACTCATCCCACGCTTTTTATAAGCGCGTTGATGACTAAAAAGGCCAATCTGAGATAGGCAAGTTCGGTTGCAGAAAGCACAGCAGAAAGTCTCCTTGGGTGATGTTGTTTCCAATTATTATTATTATTATTATTATTATTATAGATGAACCTCACTTGCCAACAGACCTCACAACCTCTGAGGATGCCTGGCATAGATGTGGGTGAAACGTCAGGAGAGAATGCTTCTGGAATATGGCCAGACAGCCCTGAAAACTCACAACAACCCAAGTTGCAAAACTGTCACTTCCTCAGCCCACCCATGTGGGAAAAAGATGGATTTAGGAATATTTGAGGGTTTGAATTCTAAATAAGAAATGTTTCACCTGTGTAATTAGGCCTGCCTTTCTCAGGTAATACTAATTAGGGTTCCCATATGTCCCTTATCCTAAGGGACGTCCCTTATTTTGGCCCTAAAATTTGTGTCCCTTATTTTCAGGCCCTGTCCCTTATTTTTGACTAGCAGGACAGGACTGGGCGGGGTTGACCAGAGGAAGGTGCGTGCTGTGGTTTCCACGGCAATGCCTGCCCGGGGATTCCAACTCGCAGGGCAGCCTGCGTCCCCGTTGGAAGGAAGAGGCGGTACAGGACTTTTTCAAAGTACAGTAGACTAATTAACCATTACCCAAGGGGAATGTTGGATCATGTTGGATAAAGGTAGTTTCTGGTTGCTTGAGAGTTACTCTTAAAATAGGCCTAGCTGTGCATCCCAATACTGTGTATCCCATACTATTCTATACCATTAACTATTGACATAATAATCATGAAGATGTACTGTCTTATAAAATTTATTTTATTTTAATGTTTAGACCAGTGTTTCCCAACCTTTTTTGAGCCACGGCACACTGTTAACATGAAAAAAACTTCGGGGGCACACCACCAACCAAAATGACACACAATGACACTCTAACACAGTAAAGACCGGCTGGGGGTTGGTGGTCTGCTGGGAGCAGCTGCTGGGAGTGCGGGGCGGGGAGGGGCGGAGCCAGGCTGCACCATGCCCCGCCCCTACCCCGGCTTCACCTCTCCCAGCAGCTGCTCCAGCCTTGAGGGGCAGTGGCAAGCCAGCGGTGCCAGAGCCAGCACAATGCTGGCTTGGCACTGTCCCCTCAAGGCTGGAGCAGCTGCTGGGAGTGCCGAAGTCGGGGGAGGGAGCAGAGCCCTGCCCCCTCCCCCCAGCTTCAGCTCTCCTACATAGGAGGAGCATGAGCGGTGGACGGGCTTCAGTGGGTGGGGCTCCTCCACGCGGCTTCAGCGAGCGAAGGGCGAGAGTCATGGCGGATTGGAGGCTGGCTGGGGAAACAGCCGAAGGAGACTGCGCCCCGGTCCCTTCTTCTTTTTCTTCGCCACTGCCCGGCCCTTCCTCCTCCCCCAAGCAGCAGGAGTTCGGCAGGAGGGGGGGAGGAAGGGGGGCAGAGAGCTTTTCTCGCGGCACAGCAGGAGGTCTGTCACGGCACACTGGTTGAGAAAGACTGGTTTAGACAGTGCACTTTGAAAGTCAGCAAAGTCAAGTACTAAATAAAGATGGAGAAAATTAGGTAGTTCTGATGTTTTTTCTGCATGACAAAGCATGCAGAAACATACCATGTCCTGTTAAGAGGGTGTAAGTCTGTTTCTTTTGTGAGTTTCAATCATTATCTTATTCTGTTAATAAAACTATTTCTACCTAATGTTTGAGTTTCAAGTTTTTAATGAAGTGTCCCTTATTTTTGTGAAAAATCCCGTAAATGTCCCTTATTTCTTATATCAAAAAATGGCAACCCTAATACTAATAGTGACAGAAAAGAGAAGTCAGATGGATTTGAAAGCGTGCTTAAGAGCAGTATGGTGGAATAAAGTCAGAAACTGCAGTATTTTGAATCTCTATTTATTAAACCGCTGAGCTTTCTGACCAAAAGGTTGGCGGTTTGAATCCGGGGAGCAGGGTGAGCTCCCGCTGTTAGCCACAGTTTCTGCTAACCTACCTGCTCTGTGTGTTGTTGCAACAGCTACATCCGAGCAGGGAGCCGCCCAGCACCAGCAACACCTGTGCAAGGAGCCCCCATGGCCCCCACTGCCTGGCCCCTTTAAGGGCCCACTCCTCCTCGCCGCCTGGCACAGCTACATCTGAGCAGGGAGCCCCCATGGCCCCCACTGCCTGGCCTCCTTGCTTCCCGCACCTGTAACATCTGTTGATGTGTGAGGAGTACTTACCTGGATTAGCTAAACTGCTCTCTGAGGCTTTTCCACCCATTCCTTACTGATTGTGTCGGGTAGCCTTGGTGGCTCTGGCCCTCATCACAAACTTTCGTTATAATTGCACTGTCTACAACAGGGGTGCTCACACTTTTTCAGCATGCGGGCTACTTATAAAACAACCAAGTCAAAATGATCTACCTACCCACTACTCAGAGAGCCATAAAAGCAAAATATTTGGAAATTTATTTCAGTGAGAGCCATATCATATATTTTAAGACTGAATTCTACCAAATGTGAGTATAATTAGCCCCTGAATTTATTCATAATAATAACGAGGATAGTATTCATTCAGCCTCTGCTAATAATAATAGTAACAACAACAATAGGTTCCTAGAGTAGAAGGAGACCTCCAAGGGCCATCCAGTCCAACCTCCTTCTGCCATAAGGGAAAAACACAATCAAAGCATTCCTCACAGATGGCCATTCAGCCTCTGATAATAATAGTAACAACAACAGGTTCCTAGAGTAGAAGGAGACCTCCAAGGGCCATCCAGTCCAACCTCCTTCTGCCATAAGGGAAAAACACAATCAAAGCATTCCTCACAGATGGCCATTCAGCCTCTGTTAATAATAATAACAACAACGGGTTCCTAGAATAGGAGGAGACCTCCAAGGGCCATCCAGTCCAACCTCCTTCTGCACCTGGGATGGCATTCAGGGAGCCTGTGGGGCGGGACTGAGCCTTCCTCCCGCCCTGCCTGCGATCTACCAGGACGCCCTACACGATCTACCAGTAGATCGTGATCTACCTAATGAGCACCCCTGGCCTACAAGATCGGTAATTGAAAACTTACACAAACTGGCAAACGATCATGTCTGACAATTATGATTTTTTATTTACAGTTATATGTTATTGTTTTAAGATATGTAATGTATTGTTTTTATTCGTATGTGAGGCATTGAATTTTTGCCAATTATTATGCTGTGCACTGCTTTGAGTCCCCCTAGGGTTGAGAAAAGCAGTAAAGAAATGCAGTAAATAAATAAATTGTTAATGGAGTTTTCCTGTATCTTGGTATTTATTTATTAACTTTATACCCCGTACCCACCTCCCCAAGGGGACTCGGGGCAGCTTACATGAGGCCAAGCCTAATAACACATAATAAAACAATAGCAATTATAAAACATTACAATCAATAAAACTCAGACAGAAGCGGCACAGTAGCATTCTTAAAAACCTATCACTTTTCCAACACTGAAAAACTGGCATTGCATGGCTTTGCTCTCAGAATAACCTTTATCAGGCCAGGACTCACGTTTCAAAGCTTCCTCTTAGTAGCGAGAAAACAGGAATATTGGAATACGAGGATTAAAATAAAGTTGGATTCAAATTGCAGGAGAAAAAAAATTCCATTCAAGCATTAGGAAAAACTTCTGACGGTAAGAGCTGTTTGGCAGTGGGATATGATTCCTCAGAAAATGGTGGAGTCTCCTTCTCTGGAGGTTTTTTAAGCAAAGGCTGGAAGGCCATCTGTTTGGGGGTGCTTTGACTGTAGTTTTCTTACATGGCAGAAGGGGGTTGGACTGGGGTCCCTTCCAACTCTGTGGTTCCATGATCCTATATTTTGTCTAACATGACTGATTGCAGAACTATAGCCCAAACAAATAAAGCTTGTGTGCATATGTATAGAAGATGTTCCATGTAAACATATGAACCATATCACTGCCATTATGCTGTTGTAGAGACACAGACAAGTTCCTCTGCTAGTGTGGGAATCGAAGGCTTGATGGATGGAATCTATCTCTGAAACCTATGATGTTTGGAAAGTCAAATTTTCTTTTTTCCTGATATGGTGATTTCCCATGCTGTCCTCAGGCTCCTGGCTGAGATGAAGGATGCACTGACCTCCGAGGGCCAAGGCAAAGAAGGAGCGGAGGTGCAGCTCCCAGCTCAGGTCTTGGCTGAGCATGCAGTGGTGAGTGGCTGAACACGGTCCCTTATGTGCAGTGCTGGCTTCAGTCTCTGCTTGTTCTAAAATGCCGGGGGTAACTTGTGCTTCCAGAACACAGGTGTCAATACCTCCTTTTCCTTTTGGCTTGTACTTTCCAGAAAACCAGAAAGACTCACAAACTGATGTACACTCAGCTACAAGTGATGAAATTCCTCCTGGATTTCCTTGACTCAGGCCCCTCTATCCAGGAGGACTCTACTGCGGCTGTTCGTACGTATACATGCACCGAGGAACACCGGCAGCTGTGTGCCCAAATGTACACTGGCCAAGAAGGCACTTTTGAAATGCATATTGTTCATCTTATGTAATTTTGTATTGGATTCTCCAGCTGTGCAAGTTCAATAGAAATGTGCCATAAAGTTACTTTGCTTTCCTTTCAGAGAAGATGGTAGGCTTTAATTTCCACCTGCCTTAGCTCGAACCGGCTACGGCAGTTAAAGGGGGCTGTGCCTTGCCTCCTGGTCAAACAATGAGGGATGATTGGAGGTGAAATTCCAGAACATAATCCTTAGAGTCCTCAAACTGTGCTCTGCAGAGGCCTTAGGGCTCTGTGAAGCAAATTGAGGAGCCCGTTGTTCTGACATACAGTATGTAGTTTAATGGTAGGACCATAAAAGCTAGTCTTCATTTGGCTTGCATCTCTTCCTTCAAGAAGCCTGGGTAAAGTAAGCCAACATTTAGAATGGCAGGGAGGGGATCATTCAAAAGCTAGGGATCGCCAGACAATGACATATTGGTTAATGGCGTGTGGGTATCTATATATAAGTCTGATTTCCCACTCTGCTCTTTCAGGAGTCCACTGTAGCCTGATTTGGAAATGCTTGCTTTGTGTTGGTAGGATAAAGTTTTCCCCTTGACATTAAATCTAGTCATATCCGACTCGGGGGGGTGGTGCTCATCTCCATTTCTAAGCTGAAGAGCCGGTGTTGTCCGTATATGCCTCCAAGGTCATGTGGCCAGCATGACTGCATGGAGCGCTGTTACCTTCTCACAGAAGCGGTGCCTATTGATCTATTCACATTTGCTTGTTTTCTAACTGCTGGGTTAGAAGCTGGGGCCAACAGCAGGAGCTCACCCTGCTCCCCAGATTCAAACCGCTGACCTTTTGGTCAGCAAGCCAAAAAACATACCACAAGTGGTTCCCGATGAGAAAATGCCAAAGAAAGCGGAGTCAAATACGCAGTGTTTTTAAATCATGTATTCTTTTTCAGTTTCAATAAACTTACCCATACAAGAAAAGAATATTTGATGTTGAATACGTTTATTGAAACTGAAAAAGAATACATGATTTAAAAATGCTACGTATTTGACTCAGTTTTCTTTGGCTTTTGGTAAGCAAGTTCAGCAGCTCAGTGGTTTAACCCGCTGTGCCACCAGGGGGCAGGGGTTAGTTTGGAGAATTCACTTTGTGACCAGAGTGTTGGCTCTTTGGATGCCATGTATATCCATTTAGAAGTCAACCTCATGTATATGTTGACAGCAAGCTTGCGACAAAAAATGGGTTTTTATATGACCTGTGGCTAAGTTGAGTAATTCTACAGAGAGGTGAATGTGCTAGCGCCACATCAGAGGCCAGCTGTCCTGGCTATCACCATTTTTCTGCCTTGAGCATTTATAAAGACTAGAAATGGGGCCATGAAGGAGAGAACAAAGAGGTTGGCCATTAATTTTTTTTTTGATAGGGCTGACTAAGTACTTATCTTGCGACAACTCCTTTGTTTATAAGAGTTAAGGTACAGTATTTATATTGTCTGTGGATAAGTTGAGCCGGATTTTTTTGGATCAATTTTTTATCTAAAGGTTCTAGACTTAAACATGAGTATATACAGTAAATTGTTTTCTCCAACTCTTCTCACTGGGCATCTCTTCTGCAGGGAAGGAGATGGTAGAGGCAAAACTGGAATGGAAGAATCTCAAAGCAGAGTACGAGCAGCAAGTGGAGTTGATCAAGGAGGCTGTGCCTCTCCTACTGGCCAAACTGGAGGAAGGGGAGAAGCGGTCCCAGTTCTTGGAAAGTGTCTTGCAGCGCTATGAGGCCACGGTTGGTTTCCTGGCTGGAGTTGGCACTTCAGGGGGAGAATTTGAACTGAGGGTCTCCATTTTTATTGCCTGAGTGACCAAACTGCAAGAGTTTAAGATATTAAATGTCTTTTAATGGTTATGTATTATGTAGATGTCGTTCAGAAGTGCTTTTGTCATATTTCTTATGGAAATACTTAGAGCAACTGCCAAAACATAAAAACCCATTACAGATAACACTGTACTGCTATGGTACATGTTTGAAACTACAAGTGAAGGTAGTCTTTAATAGCAGTTTCTAAAATATTAATATTTATTAATTTCTCTTCCATTTTTCTCCCAAATGAGACTCAAAACAATATCTAAAACAATATGGCGTGCGAAAGTGTTTGAAAAGCAGTAAGCATACATCCTTTTAGAACACTATTTCAAATACATAATTAAATTGCTTGAAACACAAACTACATATTGAAATCATCACCCCAATTGTGTATTATTTTGCTGTAATCAGTAGACTGAAGTTCTGCTTTATTTATTTGATTTATATTTATACATATTTACGGAATTAAATGTAATATATTGTCGAAGGCTTTTATGGCCAGAATCACTGGGTTGTTTTGAGTTTTCGAGGCTGCGTGGCCATGTTCCGGAAGCATTCTCTCCTGACATTTCGTCCACATCTATGGCAGCCATCCTCAGAGGTTGAGAGGTCAGTTGGTAACCAGGCCAAGGAGGTTTATATATCTCTGGAATATCCAGGATGGGAGAAAGAACTCTGGTCTGTTGTCAATTGTCAAGCCTGTGGACAATTTCAACAGAAAGGAGGAAACCATGAAAATGAACAGAATCTGGCTATGTTCAGTATTTTGACTAAAATTTAAACATGCACAGAATTATGCTGCAAAAGGCCAGCCGGAGAGAGCCAGGCAAATCTCCACAAAGAGGGAATTCTGTAAACTGTGCACAACTCCCAAAGAGGCTCTCTGTTTTGTACATTACTCTTGAAAAAACAATATAGAAAGGAGAACATTTACAGAAGGTTTTAAAGTGTGGGCCAGTATGGGAGTAGAAGGTAGCTGGAATCCTATTGGTGATTCCCAGTTAGAGTAGCCCCATTTAATCAATTGTCCACATAGGTAAAACCCACTGATTCAATTGGGCTTCTCTAGTCAGGTGTAATGATAGGATTTAGGTCTGTATATGAGACAATCAAGATAAACAGTTTACCCAGACTCCTTCATAATTTAAGATGTGTCTAGAAATATTGTTTAAACTGACAAAATATCTCTTTTTTTCGGGGTGAAGGACATTACTCTCCTTCCCAAACAAGCCAGTGATGTTACCAGCTGGATGGGCATCCTCTGCAAGTCCAGGCCTGTTTTGTTTTTTACACAGTCCCACTGAATACCTTTGCCACGTGTTGATGGAACTTGGCAGCAGAAATAAAAGCAACAACCACCACCTTTTATTGTCATGTTCAGAATGAAAATAGTGATTTTCTCTCACCATGACATATTAACACTCAAGGACCAAAATACTAAATTTAGAGGCAATAAAATCAGAATTTGCAAGGCTTGCTAAATGATCTGGTTTTCCTTTTTACTGAAGTATAGCTGAAGCATTTTCTGCAGAGTCTGCTGTAAATGCTGCATGTTGTGGTACTTAGATTTGTGTAAATGGGTGGCGTTCAGAAACCTTTTACTGTTGTCAGGTTTTTGTTTTGCAAGCCCAACATTGAGCTCAAGGAGACCCATTTTGGGGTCAGAACCCACAGTTCAAAAAGCAAAGAAGTAGACTATATTTCAAAGGAAGGAACTGGCAAAACCACTTCTTGAATTTTTCTTGCCTAAGAAAAATCCCACAAAATTGATGGTCTTGCCATGAACTGATAGACATCTTGAAGCATATATGGTACACACAGGAGTAACTCATCTGTAATTCTATATTTGTTTTTCTGCATTTTAATTATGTTTTTATACCCTGCTGTTTTAAATTGTCTAATTATATTATGGTATGTTATGTTTTAAACTGTGTTTTTAGCTGGTAAATTCTGTTGTTTGCTCTGGGCTTGGTCCCACCTAGAAGCCTCCTTGAGTCCCTTCGGGGAGGTGGTGGTGGGATATAAAAATAAAGTTGTTATTATGTGTACACATTTTGACCAGCTGCTAACTTGGGTGTGGTGGGTTTACTACAAATATACTTATTTCACTTTTATACCTTCCTTGCAGAAACAGGTGGTGGAGGACAAGGCAAAGATTGCCCGCTCAAAGCACCAGGAAAAACAGGCAGGTGGATCAGGGTTGATACGATTCAAGGGTGGGGGAAAACAGCCACTTGGTTCCTTTACTCTTGATTCCTTTTGATATTTCCGTGGTAGGAGGCTTTGCATGAGCAGCAGCAACAGCTAGAAAGACGTGTCGCAGAACTACAGGAAAGGCTACAGAAGCATAGGCAAGAGCTGCAAAGCCTGCAGGGGATTGTGGACGAGCAAAATGGCCAGATCTGCATATGGAGAGAGAAGCTTCAGAGGTGAGTCAACTTAGTTTGGCCTAAGTACCCTATAGGCTCCAGATATGGTCTGATCTTGGAAACCAGGCAGGGTCAGTCATAGTTAGTACTTTGATACTATTACAATTGTAGGCCATCCCTTGCGGCCATGTATGATTGTCTTCCAAGGGTAGAGTCGTAGTGGTGGGTGACTGTAGGGCAGTGGTTCTCAACCTGTGGGTCCCCAGATGTTTTGGCCTTCAATTCCCAGATATCCTAACAGCTGGTAAACTGGCTGGGATTTCTGGGAATTGTAGGCCAAAACACCTGAGAACCCACAGGTTGAGAACCACTGATGTAAGGACCTATTTGGATCCACATGATCTGTCAAAATGAGGTCATAGATTTCCAGGTAGAAGGTGCTGTGGTCTATATTTTATAAGTTGACAGACAACTTAAAGGCATGTGCACAGTCTCCGTTATGGGTGCAGGAATCTGAACGATGTTCAGAATTGTGCATAGAAGTCACTGCAACAGGATGGATGGGAGGAGGGAATGGCATAGTCGGGTACGATCACTGCACAGATGTCAGGAAATACTGCGTTTGATAATTTATATACAGGCTGTCCCCAGGTTATCACCAAGATAGGTTATTTAGGTTTGTTCTTTAGCTGAGTTTGTATGTAAATTGGAACAGATACATTCTAAAAGTATAACTCCAGCCAAATACATATATATTAGCTTTGCATAGCACAAAGGTAAAGGTTTCCCCTGACATTAAGTCTAGTCATGTTCTACTCTGGGAGGTGGTGCTCTTCTCCATTTTTTAAGGTGAAGAGCCGGTGTTGTCTGTAGACGCCTCAAGATCATGTGGCTGGCATGACTACATGGAGCGCCGTTACCTTCCCGCAGAAGCAGTACCTATTGATCTACTTACATTTGCATGTTTTCGAACTGCTGGGTTGGCAAAAGCTGAGCCTAAGAGTGGGAGCTCTCCATGCTCCTCGGATTTGAGGTGCCAACCTTTTGGTCAGCAAGTTCAGCAGCTCAGCGGTTTAATCCACTGCACCACCAGGGGACCCAATAGCATAGGGAAGGATTAACACCCTGTGGTGTTTGCCTTGCTGTATGTGCCCATGTTCAGAAGATTTGACCTTGCTTTCTTTCCCTCTCATAATTGGATTTTTTGGGGGGGAAAACCTGGCTTGTTGTGGAAAAAAGGATTGGTAGTAAAGCTTCAGTGGAGATACCTTTTGCCCATTATAACTCTTTCAGTAGTGAATTTTCCTTCCTAAGGGTAGATTTCTTTTACTTCCTGTTGTCTTACCCCCATTCTCTCATCCACAGGATCACCTTAAGTCAAAGTTGACAATTATTCTTATATTTAAAATCAACTTGCAGGGATTCTAGGAACAATGTCTCTAGAGGTTATGTCTTCAGCAGATACTCTTCCAATGGTTTTCAATGTCCACCCAGGACATCCTTGTAACTGTCCTACAGCAGAATTAGAGATGTAGGGGATGTGTGAAAATGCAAGTTTTAAAGTAGATGGGTGAATTACTTGTGCAACATAGCACTCTGTGGTTAGTTGTATATTCTGGGATGCAGTACTTGGGTCCCTTAGTCCATAATTTAGACTTTGCAGAACTCTGAAAAGTTACTTTTTTGGGTTTCACCATCTGATTCCTTTAGCCAGCTTATCCAGTAGCCATGGTGGTTGGCTCTTTGGGGAATATTAGTGGCGCAATGAGTTAAACCCTTGTGCTGGCAGGACTGAAGGTGGCAGGTTCTAATCTGGGGAGAGCACGGATGACCTCTCTCTGTCAGCTCCAGCTTCCCCATGTGTAGCAGCCCAGCCCCCAGCCCAGCCTCCAGCTCAGCCAGGGGGATCAGGGGACGCTCCGGGGGTCCCAATTGCTCTGGACCCGATTGATGGGGATTCAGGTGAAATGGATGAGGGGGCTGCTGGGCCTGCATCTCCTACAGAGAGCTTGCAATGGGAAGATGATTGGCCCGATGCCTACGAGGATGAGGAAGGTCAGTCTGACCAAGATTCAGATAACTGGTATGAGAAACCAGGTGGGCGAGGTTCCCAAGAACGAATCTGGGAACCCGCAGGGGATGAGTCCACGGAGACAGATTGGGAGGATGCTTCTCATGAAGATAGTGAGACAGCTGTGGAATGGGAGGGAAGGAGCTTTGACCGCAGGAGGAGCATTGAGGCCCACAGAAAGGAATGGCGTCAAAGCCTAGAGCGTCGCTGGGCTCACAAAGGAGGAGATTAAATATATGTTTCGTGGGAACAGATCCTCAGTTGAACGGCCACTTCTGATCTGAAGGAAGTGTAGCCTTCCTGAAGCCAGCCTTGCCTTGCCTTGCCTTGCCTTGCCAAAAAACTACCTTGGACCTTGTACCTTGCTTTGCCTTGATCAACGGAGATTTTATTGCCTTTGATTCGCTTTGTTATTATGGACTTGATTTTGAGAGATTCCCTGGATTTTTACCTATACCTTATTGCCAGTTATTTTGGACTAATTGCTTTTTACTTGGACATTCTACTTTTACACCTATTCTTTATTATTCAATAAATAGTTAATTGATCCATTGTCTCTGTGTGTGTGATTAAGGGGCCGGGCCAGGACCCAGCATCGTGACACCATGGGGACATGAGAGAAGCCACTCACAAGAATAATAAAACATCAAAACATCTGGGTGTCCCTTGGGCAACATCCTTGCTGATGACCAATTATCTCATACCAGAAACAACTTGTAGTTTCTCAAGTTGCTCCTGACACAGAAAAAAGTCCAAGAATAGTGTTTCCAAGCTCTGAAGTTACTACATAATTTAGTTGGATTACAATCCTTCAAGGCTGGGTAGCTTGGAGATTCATCTCTTTATTATGTAACTCCAATTGCTTTTGTGATTTTATTTTATTGTATTTTATATTGTGTTCATTTTTATATCTAGTTTTAGGCACTTTGTGCCATCTATAAGCCACTCCGAGTCTGTTCGGGGAGATGGTGGCGGGATATAAGATTAAAGTTGTTATTATTCTCTTTTTGCAGAACTCTTGACTCGCAGAGGCACTTGGAGATTCTACAAGGTGTAAAATTAATTTCCATCTCAGAGGCCGATCTGGAGATTGAGCTGACCTCTCATTCTGAGCCTATGGCCTCTGATCTCCACCGCCTGAAGCTGCATTTACACTGGGCAGATGATGGCACTGTCACACTCAAGGTAAGCAATAGCGAGAAGCAAGTGAAGCCCCAAAGAGGTCTGCTTTGCCCAATGACCCCATCTCTCTCTTTTTGTGTGTGTTTTAGACTGACAGCCCTTTCCTTCTCGTCTCTGCTGTCCTTCCCGCGGGCACCACCAACACTTGCAGAGGTGTCATCTCGGAGCTGCAGCACAATTTCTTCCAACAGGCACAGCTTCTGTCTGAGATAGACTCACTGCAGAACTGGTGAGCTTCTGGGCCTTGTTTTAGTTTATGCAACTATATCCGGCCCTTGGAGGTCAAGGATTGGTTTTCCAGCCAAGTGTTTTGATCTGGGTTTTGAAGGGAAGCAAGCAAAGGCTTGGTTTGGTCCTAGACTAGAGACAGACCTCCACGTTTGATAGGGTTAGAGGCAAAGTGAAAAATGGCATATAAAATGCTTTTTGCCAAGAAAACCCCTTATTTATTTACTGTACTTATATTCCACCCTTCTCATCCCGAAGGGGACTCAGGGCGGATCACAGAACACATACGGCAAACATTAAATGCCGTTTATACAATGACAAGACAGACAACAGATAAAAATATATTTAGGCTTTTTTTTCATCATTCGGCATCTTTTTGATACTGTGCTTGGTTCCGGCCGCAGAGGGGTGCCGTCGCTCCATCTCCTTGCCGAAGAGCTTTCTTTGTTAACTTTCCTTCAAAATTGTGCCTAATAAAATACCTCCCCACTTAATGCAGTTCCGATTAATCTACTCACATTACTGTTTTTGATCCGCTAGGTGGGCGAGGGAGCTGGGCTGAAGGTTAGGAGCTCACCCTGGCCCAGCTTCAAACTGTCAGTTGGCAGGATTTACTGCAGCTGGTGATTAATCTGCTGTGCTAAAACTGGGCCTTGGGGTTGCCATACATCATAAATGACTTGAAGGTACACAACAAGGAGTAAAGTGTTGGGTTCCAAAGGTCCTACTATCTTTCTTTTCCCAGAATGTCCATGTTCCCACTTAGGATGCAGTGAGGCATCCTTAGGGAAAAGAAAAGATACTATAGGTTGCAAGCCAACTGATCATCACTTTGAAAACTTAATTTGTGATTTGACACTTAGGTCTGAGACCTGACTTCCACCTTGACTCTATTTCTTGGGCAGGTTCGTTGTCCTTTTGAGACTAGAAAGCTCATTTTAGCCATTCTGTAGCAATTACCACAGAATGGTTAATTTCTTTCAAGAGGCAGCGTGAAGTAAAGCGCCTCTGTTTTGGCACCGGGTAGTTCTTAATCCCTTTGTTGCGTGTCCTTCTAATTGTTGTAGTTTTGCCATTGACTGGCAGCAAGAGAAGAGGCTGCTGCATTACCTGAAGCCATCCTCCACTTGTAGTCTCTATGTAGAGCCAGGTTATGCTGCCAATGGAGAAATCCGCCTCGTTTCAGTAAAGAATCAACATGGTCCAGTTGATGTGACTTCCTACCGGGTTAGTATATGTTTATCTCTTTTCTCCATTTTGCTATCTTATAATAAAGGCTATGGTTTTGGGTCTACAAGAAATGCCCCAAATTAGTCAATGAATATAAAAGGTCACGGAAAGAATTTGTACATAAATGGAACTATAAAGATGAACTGTTAGTAAATTCTGGCATTTGATTACCACTATATGTCTGCTCTTATTCTGGAGACGTTTGTTTTCTATGCTGTTAAGCACGACAGTCTTTGACTCATACTTCCTTGGCAGGGGTAGGGGTTAGGGTCGTAAGACTACTAAATGTTCCCGAAAACGGTAATATTCCCTTAGTGATTCATAGATAATGGCAGGTTTTTGGGGGGATCACTAGTGAAAGGTTGCAAATTCCCATACCCATTACCTTTTGCTAACTTGGCCACTGCCACCTTTACTTTCCATTTTCCGGCTGTACCTCTTCATCTCACATCTTGCAAATTAGTTCAGAAGATATTTTTTTCCAGATTCCTCAGGGGCATTATTCCTTGTTTTCTTTTCTTTGTTTGCATTGAGATGAAACTCTTAGAAATCCACGTTGCCCAAATCGAAGCATGATGTATGAAACAGAAATACAACAGGCAGTTAGCCAACCTAGTGTAGGGGTCTGAGAGTTGTACGGCAACTCTGGAGACAAGAGTTTGATCCTTCACTCAGCCATGGAAACCCACCAGGTGACCTTGGGTGAGTCACACTTTCTCGGCCTCAGAAACTCCCGTGATTGGTTTGCTTTTGGATAGCTTTTATTTATTTATTTATTTCAAACATTTATATCCCGTCCTTCTCGACCTCCGAGGGGACTCATAACAGGAACGACTTGAAGGCACACAGAGACAACATACAGTTAAATATTATTTGTTGTACAGAATTAGAGCAATGTTTATAGCAGAATATTGTTTTAATTGTTCTATTTTATTACAGGTGAGTATTCTTTATCCTTGAGACAAGAAGTGTTCTGTATTTCTGATCGTTACGGATGTTGGATTGTTTGTATATACATGATGGGATAGGAAATAGGACCCAAGCCTGAATGCAAAATCCATTTATGTGTCATGTATACCTCGCACACATAGCCTTAAGCTCATTTTTACACAATATTTGTAATAAATTTGTACATGAAAGAAAGTTTCCACTATCTCAGCCCATTTTGGATTTGGAGTATTTTGGAACTGCAGAAAAGGGATAATCAACCTATATTAGTCATGGTTGGTCATTTTACTGACCCTAATGTAAAAATTAAACTTCATAGGGAAAACATAAAGCAATATATATAGTGTTCCAGACATCCATTGGATGCTTTGGAACATATCTCCACAGATTACTGTATTGCCATTTCCATATTATGATGGGACCAAAGTCCAGCAGTCTCAGTTGCATCATTTAGGCTTCTAGGGAGAGCAATGGCTTGATTTGCTTTAGGGCCCATTTACAGATATTTTTTTTAGCAGTCCACAGTTTCTGTAGAACTTTTCTACAGTGTCATCCATCATGCTTGCAACCCTATTTTCCCTTAATTTTTCTAACATTATTATTTTTCTTCCAAAAGTATATATCACTACATTTCTTTTCCCACCTCTGGCTCTGAAGCCATTACCATAAAGCTCTTTTGTTTTGTTTTGTTGCAGCCTCCACAGGAGAGACCTTCATTGACGAACTGGCTAGTGTATCTAAGTACAATAGACTTCAATGCTCCTTTCCTTGCCCCGAAAGCTGACCATGTCTGTGCTCCATGAAATGGAATTGGGGCTAGGATTCTTCTCTGAAGGGATCCCTCCCTGACGGTGTGAGAAGGAAATGAGATCTAATTGGCGCCACTTGCCTCCTTCAGGGGTGTTGTACCTGTGTATGTGTATATGTCTATGTTGGGTCTTTGGCTTTATCTCCCATGCTATCTTTTCAGCTTTAATTTCCTCTACCTTGACTTAATCTTTCTTCCTTTCCTCTCACTCCTCTTTTTGGACTATTCTTCCTTAGTTTTGAGTTCTTCATATTTTGCTTTTTGAAATGTTTTCTGTTCAATAAAATATTATTTGGCTGTCTTTGTTTGGTTTGCTTCCTGACTGTCTGAGTTGGCTGTACAGAAAATATTGTTTCATTCCCCTCCGGTGCTGTGTTTACATTGCAAAGTGACCTGTGCTTGTACCACCTACCCAAACAGTAATGTCAAAAGTTGTGTTCTGGACTCTATGGGAGTTGCCATTCATGGACCGGCTCCTTCATCTCTTCCTATTGCAAAATGTTTGTAATTAAGGGAAATCCCTGATGAAGGCCTGAAACCCCAGGACACGAACCAGCTGTGACAGGTAAATAGCATTTTTATACAACATGCTAGCTTGGGTACCCAATGTTGCCTGGGTTATTAGAAGTCATTTTAAAAAAAATTACAAAATGCATAAGTTTGTGGGTGAACTATTTATTTACATCATTTATATTCCGCCCTTCTCACTCCGCAGGGGACTCGGGGCAAATCACTTTGCATATATACATACAAACATGTAAGACAAGACATTAAAAGGCAATTTAACATTTCAGCTTCTGGCCACCAGGGGGAGCTGTCACACTCCTTCACTCCTTTTACACACTTCCTGAATATTTATTGCCTTGTAAATCAGTTAAATTTAGCCTCCCCACAAAGTGTTACCTAAATTTCCTACTTGACAGATGCAACTGTTTTTCGGGTTGCAAAAGGCTGCAACAAGCTACACAAATTGGTTGAGAGCTCACCCTGACCTGGGCAGGCCTCAAACTCATGACCTGATCAGTAGCGATCTTATGCAGCTGACACCCAGCCAGCTGCGCCACATTCCCGGTGCTCCAACTACAACTCACATCATGCCAGATTAACCTCCCAAACTCTATCAATACTTATTTTGTCATGTTGGACAAATATGCTCTAAATACATCACCGGTGGGGCTCAGTATATTCTTCAGCTGCAGGATGAATTACAACTCCCACCATGATGAGTCAACAGGACTGACTCGTCCCTCCAGTATATTCAGTTAGTCATGTGGGTTCTGTGTGCCAAATTAGGTCCAGGTCCATCAGTGAGGTTGAGTGCTCTTTGATTGCAGGTGAATGATACACCCCAGTCCCTACAACTTAACAAATGTTATTTTTCGTTGGTCATGGGGGTTCTGTGTGCCAAATGCGGTTCAGGTCTATTCTCAGTGGGGTGTCACTGCTCTGACTTGATCCAGGGTGAACTACAACTTCCATCATGCAGAGTAAATTCTCCACCCCCAGTATAATAATAACTTTATTTGTACCCCGCCTCCATCTCCCCGAAAGGACTCGGGGTGGCTAACCTGCGGCCAAGCCCAAGCAATTACAATAAAGCAAAATAAAATACAAGACACACGACAACATCAAATAAAAATGTTTATAAATAATATAATAAGCCAATAAAGTAGTAATATAATAAAACAGTATAAATACAGTACAAGAGTTTAAACGAGGGTGAGCTGGGCCAAGTGGAAGGAGTAAACATTGTAAAACCCGTGGGTGAGGTAGATAAAGTGCTGTATTTAGTGAGAGACTTGGGTGGGATAAATAATGAGGTTATTCTCAACTGAGGGATGAGATAAAGTGCATCAAAAAGACAATTGACACTGAGACAGGACCTGACATGGGGATTAGTTATTCATTCTTCAAAAGCGTACTGGAAATGCCGAGTTTTTAAACTTTTCCTAACAGCTGCCAGTAGATGTAGTTGCTGCTCAGTTCTGCTCTGTTTGTTATACAGACAGAATTGAAAAGAGGAAGAAAGGGTGACGGAAGAGGCAGCGGGCAGGGTCATGCAATGGTGTTTGGGGAGGAAATTGGCAGTGTTTGGGCTACATGGTTTGCTATAACTTGCAGTGTCATGCAGGGCCGTAGCCAGGATTTTGATTGGGGGGGCTGAGTTTGGTTCGGGGGGGGCTGAGACTGGGTGGAAGAGGGTCTACCCTAGCAAACCTTTTGTATTGTTATCCCAATAACCCCATTAATGTGGGATATAATGAGCATGGTGATCAGATCATGATATAAATAAACATAACAGTTTAAATAATGTACCAGTAAGGCCTTTTCACGGACCACCCTGAAATTTTCGGGGGGGGGCTGAAGCCCCCTTAGCCCCCCTGGCTACATGCCTGGTGTCATGGGAGGGAGTGTTTTTGTTGGTTCTTCAACATATGGGAGTTATAGCTGTTTGGGGGAGGCTGTGTGAGGAAGTGGGCACCCCAGCCACATACAGATTTTCATTTTTATTATGTGTATAGATAGTATGACCTCCATATTAGTGGGAGTTACATTCCTGAGGGTACTGTGGAAATGTGAAAGTGCAAATAATAGCAAATCATTTAGAAAACGAATGACTTCCATCCAAAGATGCCCATAGAGTTGTATTAGAGCAGTGTTTCTCAACCAGTGTGCCGGGGCATACTAGTGTGCCGTGAGCAATCATCAGGTGTGCCGTGGGAAATTGGAACCTCCAGGAAGGGGGAAGAGAGAGTATATTGTGTTGAAGTATAAAACCCTAAGAAACCTACCTCGATAAAGGCACAAAATTACAAACAACCCCCCCCCCCTTGTCTATTTGGTCTCTCCCTCTCCATGCATTGGGAAGGCCAGCCTCCCTTTCCCCAAGTAGAGACCTCCTCTTGCCTCCTGGGGGGTTCTGTGTAGAAAGTTTGGCCCAGTTCTATCATTGGTGGGGTTCGGAATGCTCTTTGATTGTAGGGGAACTATAAATCCCAGCAACTACAACAGCCAAATGTCAAGGTCTATTTCCCCTGAACTCCATCTGCGTTCGTATTTGGGCCTATTGAGTATTCATGCCAAGTTTGGTCCTGATCCAACATTGAGTCCACAGTGCTCTTTGGATATAGGTGAACTACAACTCCAAAACTCAAGGTCAATGCCCACCAAACTCATATCATTTTCTCTTGGTTATGGGAAGTTTGTGTCTTTCTGCCATTCTTGCCAGGATATCTATGTTGAGTTCATCGAAACAGGTCCAGGTTTCACACTGAGTGTATAAATACATTTTAAAAAACATTAACTATATGTATTACTGTGTTAGAGTGTCATTTTGTGTCATTTTGGTTGGTGGTGTGCCCCAGGATTTTGTGAATGTAAAAAGTGTGTACTGTGGCTCAAAAAAGGTTGAAAAACACTGTATTAGAGCACTGTTTCTTAAATGGCCCTGACCCCCTAGCCCAATGTTGGGGTCACAAAAAATATTGAAAAAAGTAAAAGGTTTTTGGACACCACCAATACATTTACATGCATCTGTTGGCAACAATCTGCAGTGTTTACAGTGGACTCTGCAGAAAATGTTTCAACTGTACTTCATAAAAAGGGAAATCAGCCTGTCTAGCAAGTTTTGGAAAATGCTGGATTATTAGCAAATTTTATACCCATTTTATACACCTATATACCTGGGGTCACATAAAAATGTCTTGGGCAGAAAGAGGCCGTACGTGGGGAAAAGGGAAATTTCCGCAATAGAGGACCTAGGAAATGTCTAAAAATAACACCTTTATTTATTTGTTTACTCTACTTCTATACTGCCCCTCTCAGCCTGAAGGCGACTTGAGGCGGTGTACACATGGCGAGGACTGCCCAAGATAAATACATCAACAATTACTAACAATTATATCATATACAAATTAGCAATTAAAGTTAAAACACAATATCAGCGTCTCATTATTAAGTCGATTTCCAATTGCGGCGGCGGAGTTCCTTAGATCTCAATTTAATAATCATACTACATCTGCAAATGCCCAGTCAAACAGTCAGGTCTTGACCTTGCGAAATGTCAGGAGGGAGGGGGCTGATCTAATGTCACTAGGAAGGGTGTTCCAAAGCCGAGGAGCCACCACTGAAAAGGCCCTGTCTCTCATCCCCACCAATTGCACCTGCAAAGCAGGTGGGACTGAGAGCAGGGCCTCTCCGGATGATCTTAAACATCTTCATAGGGATAGATGCATTCATAGGGATAGATGCGTTCGGACATGTAAGTTGGACCAGAACTGTTTGGGGCTTTAAAGGCTAAAACCAGCACTTTGAATTGTGCCCGGTAGCAAACTGGTAGCCAGTGGAGCTGGCGCAACAGAGATGTTTTGCGCTCCCTGAGTGCCGCTCCTGTTACCAACCTGGCTGCTGTCCATTGGACCAGTTGAAGTTTCCGAACAGTCTTCAAAGGCAGTCCCACGTAGAGAGCGTTGCAGTAATCTATACAGGATGTAACTGGAGCATGGACTACCGTGGCCAAGTCAGACTTCCCAAGGTATGGGCGCAGTTGGCGCACAAGTTTTAACTGTGCAAATGCTCCCCTGGTCACCGCCAAAACCTGGGGTTCCAGGCTCAGCGCTGAGTCCAGGATCACACCCAAACTGCGAACCTGTGTCTTCAGGGGGAGTGTAACCCCATCCAGCACAGGCTGTAACCCTATGCCTTTAGCATTTCTAGGGCTTGCTATGGGACTCTATGGCTAACTTTCAGCTGAAGTATAGCATATAATTGTGTTGGAGTCCCTAGAAAATACCTGGTCGCATGGGTCAATGGTTGAACTGCACACAGTTTCTAACAATGAAAACCCTATTACTTAAAAAAAAATCCCATCCAAAAGTATGAGGGCACTTAAAAAAAAGTGCATAGAGTTATTGAAACAGCAAATAGGGGTATGCAATTTAAGAATATACTGTACATCTGTAAAAAGGCCTCTGGTGGCTCAGTGGGTTGAACCCACTGAGCTGCTGAACTTTCTGTCTGAAATGTTGGTGGTTCGAATCCAGGGAGCGGGGTGAGCTCCAGCTGTTAGCCCCAGCTTCTTCCAACCTAGCAGTTCAAAAACATGTAAGTGTGAGTAGATCAATAGGTGCTGCTTTTGCAGAAAGGTAATGACATTCCATGCAGTCATACTAACGAAAAACGGAAGGGGGTGCTTACTTAAGCAAATCTAATCAATGGGTGGAACTGCATTCACATTATACCTGCTCCCTTAAGTTTCTATTCCTTTATCATTTTGTCAAATGCAACATTAAAGTATTTTGCCAATAAACATTCAAAACAGTTACCAGGTTTATATTACAAAAACATACGTCAATTTCAACAGATTGATATTGTTGCATATAATATTAAAGCATTCTTTGAATAATCATTCAAAACATTTACCAAATCTACAGTCTGAAAAACATATGCCAATTTACATAATAATTTTGGTTGTTGCTGTTTATTTATGCCTGTGAAGAACGCCCAAACACACCCCGAAGATGCGCCGTGGAGCGCGAAACGGCCTGAAAAACGTGCCCAGACCACACAGGCCTTAGGCATCGGCTTCCCGCATACAGGGACCTGCCTTTTACCACCATCACAGACAATCACAGGATACAACCACGCATTTGTGAGTGTGAGACAACCAAAGATTAATTTTGGCAGTTATCTGGGACTTCACCCCAGTGCAGGCAGAAACATACAAAGCACAAGGACTGGGGTTATCCTCATTAAAAGAGGACTGGGAATAATCCGCTTTAAAATTATCTGGAAATATAGACTTGAGGTTCATATTATCAGGACATTTAACAACATATGATATGCACTGTGGGTTTGGTTAATTATTGTGTAAATTGGCATATGTTTTTCAGACTGTAGATCTGGTAAATGTTTTGAATGCTTATTCAAAGAATGCTTTAATATTATATGCGACAATATCAATCTGTCGAAATTGACGTAAGTTTTTGTATTATAGACCTGGTAACTGTTTTGAATGTTGATTGGCAAAATACTTTAATGTTGCATTTGACAAAATGATAAAGGAATAGAAACTTAAGGAAGCAGTTGTAATGTGAATGCAGTTCCACCCATTGATTAGATTCCATGCAGTCATGCCAGCCACATGACCTTGGAGGTGTCTATGGACAACGCCTGCTCTTCGGCTTAGAAATGGAGATGAGCACCCCCACCCCCCAAAGTCGGGCACAACTAGACTTAATGTTTACCTTTACTATCTATAGGTCTGATCTTAATCCCATCTTGATTATAACTGTCCTGTTTGGTAGGCAGATTGTAAAGAGTTGGCATCCTCTTTACATCCAGTGTCTTTCTCTTGCAGAATTCTGCAGACCCCATTATAGTTTAGTGAGGCCCAGGGCCCCTCTAGCTGTGCATCTTAAAGGTCTCTCCCTAAACTGCAAATCCTGGAGTACAACAGGAGAAGCAGCCGTGGAATTTAAAGTGGGATACCAACGCTATCACTAGTAATCCAGCAGAGCAGAGATAGTATCTTTGTTGGGATAAGCCTGACGTCCAGCCACACGATGGTGCTATCGAAGCACGGTTCTTTGTCAGATATGCCCTTTTGTGAGGCTAAGGATGTAATGAGAAGGGCCTCTTCTCAGGAGGATGATCCTACAATGTACATGTAGCAAAATTAACACACATGCTTCCTTTTACACTTCAGGAAATGACATGATAAATTAATGCGACTCCTGCAAGAAGTGTCCGGGTTCTTTTTGAGGCTTCTCACCGGCTGCTATTAAACCATCTTGTCCCAAAGGATGACTGTGAAGTGGAGTTCTTGAGGACCAGTTTTAAGTGTGGTTGTGCAAGTCACATCGGTTTTGGAAATATAATTGAGTGAGGCTTGGAAAGGGTTTGCTTTTGCATCCCTGTTCCTTGATGATCCCAGACGGAACTGTTGGAACAGGTTTGGTGATCCAGTGACGTGGATCAGCAAGGATATAGGGCAAAGGGTAATTCCAGTGGCATCAGGATGAAGGAGTGACTGTTAGCTAAAAGGTAATTTTACAAACCAGTATGGATTTTTAGACGTCCCCCCTCCTTTTCAGCAATTCCACTTTCAGTTATTATTGGAAATGTAAAGCAGCTTCTCGGTGTGTGGCATGTGTGTGACGTCACTCTGGTTTCTCCTTGTTTTAGCTCTTAAACAAAGCTCATCTCGTTCTCCCAACCCCCTTGCTGCTGACTTAAATGTGGGGCAGGCAAGGGGGATATTGCTGAGGATCAGCCTGACTTAAGCTAAGAGGGTCTGCATTTCCAGGGAGGCTAGAGCAGTAAAGAAGGGGTTGAGGGTTTCGTCTGCTGCACAAGAGATAAGTGGGTCTGCCTGGTATGTAATGAGAGAGGATCAAGGGAGAATGGATGGATGTGTGACGTAAATGAGAAGTAGAGAGGAGGCAAGGGGAGGAATGGGGGCAATCTACTAAAAGGCTACAGAGAACTTGTGGTCCTTTAGATCAGTGTTTCCCAACCAGTGTGCCGAAAATTGGCACTCTCCCCTTCTAGCAGCCCCCTAGTACAAGATGCCATGAGCAATCATCCAGGTGTGCCATCCTGGTGCCGAAAATTGGCACTTTTTGACTCCCCCTTCTAGCAGCCGCCCTGGGCACAGGTTTTCACGCGGGGCGCAGTTGCTCTGGAGCTGAAGAGCGCAGGGAGCAACTGCACATGCACGAAAACCCTCAGGCATGCCCAGTAGCTCCCTTGTGCAGAAGCTCAGGGCAAAGCACTCCCTATCGGGCAGGCAGGGAGTGCTTCTCCTCTCCCTTTGTCTCCGCCACGCGCGTTTGCATGGAAGCAGAAAAGAATCAGTGAAGGAAGTGTAAGTGAAGGAATGAATGAAGGGCTTTCCTCCTCCTCCTCCCTCTGTGACCTCTTCTCTCCCTCCTTCCTTTCTTCGGCTCTATTTCTGTCTAGACCTGAGGGGCCTGAGGCTATGAGGAGTTGTGGGAGTTGGAGGCCAAAACACTTAGAAGGAGTGAGGGCGGGCCCAAGTTTGCCCAGGCCGCGCTGCCTGTGTTCGACCTCATTTGAACATTTTGGCTGTTGTTCTATTTACATTTACATTGGGATCCTAATTTTGGACTTATGGGAGACTCCTCTGAATTATGAGTCGGGTGATAGGTAAAATATTCTGATTTTGATGCATTTACATTGCAATTCTTGTTGATTATTATACAGTTCTGCTTAATATTGTCATAAAATATAATACAAATACAATATAACAATAGAATGATGATATATTTTATATTACATGTAATATTACAAACAATATTGCAGTATAGTGGTATTGTACAAAAATAGTAATATATAATATTTTATTTTACTTTATTTTGGGTTATTTGAGTTTTATAGGAGTAATGAAAATATTTAGTAGAGGATAATTTTATTTAAATAAATAATTTTTTTATTTTATAATAATAATATAATAGAATGTTACATTATATTATAATGTCAATATATTATAATATAATTATATTGTAATGTAGTATAATATAATTATGATATAATATAGTATGAGTATGGTATAATATATTGTATATACATTGATACAATATAATACTACTAATGGTATTGTGATATTATAATTTTATATTTGTTTTACATGGGGCGGCAAAATAATGTTTTTTTTGGGGGGGGGCACCAAAATAATGTTCGCCTACCATTTAAAATTACCTTAGACCGCCCCTGCTCACAGGTTTCTTAGAAACAAATTGAGCCTCTCCGCTTGCAAATGGGTGGGTTTTTGTTTTACTATTTCACTGGATTTTTAGAGAGTTGTCTCCCCCCACCCCCAAGGTTGTTATGACAGCTTCATGACATCCATAGTTAACTGGAAGCAAGTTTCACTCGGTGAAATTTCATAAAGGTCTGGAGAACAAGCTCTATGAGGAGCGGCTTGAAGAGCTGGGCATGTTTAGCCTGAAGAAGAGAAGGCTGGAAGAAGACATGATAGCCATGTATAAATATGTGAGAGGAAGTCATATATATGTTGTGTTCATCGAAACAGGCCCAGGTTTCACACTGAGTGTATAAATACATTTAAAAACATATTAACTATATGTATTACTGTGTTAGAGTGTAATTTTGTGTCATTTTGGTTGGTGGTATGCCCCAGGATTTTGTAAATGTAAAAAATGTGCCGCGGCTCAAAAAAGGTTGAAAAACACTGCTCTAGATGTTGAGGCACCCCAGTACCCATCTGTACCACCTAACCTCACCAGCATTGAGGGATAATGGGAGTGGTAGTGCCACAGTTTCTCCTTTCTTCATTAAAGAGTCAATTTTGACATCAGAAATCCTTCCCTCTTGGTTAGTAAAGTATCAGTTATGGGGCCCCTTTCACACTGCACAAATATCACACTACGATTCTACTTCAAAAAATGGTTTCATCCAACAAAATGGGATTTGCAGTTTAGAGGGAGCGCGGCATTTTGAATAATCAGCCAGAGAGTGCCTTCAGTGCCTCTGACCAAACAACAAGCCACGATTCCATAAAGGCAGAGTTACTGGACTATATTTTTTAAAGTACGGGATTGGTTGTTATGTTCTTCGAATCATTTTTGAACTCATGGAGTCTCCAAGGCAACCCAACCATATGACAGGGTTTTATGGGTAAACTGAGAGTCACTCAATGGGTTTCCATTTTTTTCCGTGTCAGGAGCGACTTGAGAAACTGCAAGTTGCATCTGGTGTGAAAGAACTGGCCATCTGCAAGGATGTTGTCCAGGGGACGCCTGGATGTTTTTGGCATCCTCTGGGAAGCTTCTCTTATGTCCCTGCACCAGAAGCTGGAGCTGACAGATGGGAGCTCACCATTCTCCCTGGATTCAAATGGCCAATCTTTTGGTCACTGGGGGCTCCATGGGTTTCCATGACTGAGTGAGAATTGAAGTCTGGTCTGCAGAATTGAAATTCCAACGTTCAAACCATTATATCACACTAGCTGTACCTGGCACGCGTTGCTGTGCCCTATGTAGGAGATGTGAGAAAGTCTGAGTATGTAAGGGTTGGAATTGATGTTACTTACGGTCTTAGTGGGGTCATGGCTGTGTCGTTGTGGGTTGTTCTGGTGGGTGGGATGTTGAAGTCCTGTGGAGTTGTCGGTGTGTGGTGTTGCTGGCGTTCTGCATAGCTTGTGGATATACAATGTTTTTTGTCTTTCCGTCTGCTGTGTTGATGTAGAGGTTGATGCTTGTGTGGGTGGGGTACTTTGGAAGCGAGTGGAGGTACTTGAAATCCCATCATCCATGGTGTGCCCTCCTCTAAACTGCAGTTGGATGGAGTGTGGGTCATGGGGGCACTGTGTACCAATTTGGGTCTTTATCGGTCTTGGTTCTGGACCACAGTGGTCTGTGAGGAATGAAGGGTTTGAAAGTACTACAAATCCCATAATCCATGGAGGTACATCAAATCCCATCATCCATGGTCTACCCTCCTCCAAACTGCAGCAGAATGTAGCGTGGGTCATAGGGGCTCTGTGTGCCAAGGTAGTTTACTGTAAATTCAGGCCATACACAATGTCCCATGAGCTGAGGCCTAGTCTGGAAAATCAAGTTAATGAAGCCTTACTGTCAATTCAGGCCATACACAATGTCCCATGAGCTGAGGCCTAGTCGGGAAAATCAAGTTAATGAAGCCTTACTGTCAATTCAGAGCTTAAACAGCATCCCATTAAGTGAGGCCTAGTCAGGGAAATCAAGTTAATGAAGCCTTACTGTCAATTTTGGGCGTGGTCTGTGATTTGTAGGGGTTTAAATTTTCTGTGGGAAGTGAATTGGGTGTTTGTGTTGGCGACTGCCTCAGGCCTTTGCCTTATCCTCCTCTGCCAGTTTATTATGGGTCGGAATGTTCATGTTGGCTGGCCAATAGAGGCATTATGCAAATACTCCCTCATTGGCAACCAATCATGTTGTGAGAATGTAGAGGCCGGGAGTTTCGTTGGCAGCTGCGGAGGACGCTGGGAAATGTAGGTTTTTTTTGTATCGTTGTTTTGGGGGCCTTCTAGGTTTTGGGGGAAAGTTTTTTTTGTTAAAAACCTACCTTGCCTGAGGCCTATTTTTGTTGCCAAATTTGGTGTCTCTGCCTTGTAAGGTTTCTCTGCCTGGGACAGTCGTTCCATGACAGGACCTCCTTTATATAATAGATTGGTTCTCATTCTGGATGAGCATCCCTCATGCAGTATGCCAAAATCCAGTACACTCCAAAATATGAAATTACCCACATAGGTGGCTGAGAAAGTGACACCTTTGCTTTCTGATAGATTAGTGTACACAAACTTTGTTTTATTCACAACATTAAGAATATTGTATAAAATTACTTGCAGGCGATCTATTGTAAAGACATCAACATATTTCATGTTTAGACTTGGATCCCATCTCCAGGATGTCTTGTTGTGGACTTATATGGAAATATAGGTATTCCAAAATTCCTCTCAAAACTCCACATCCCAAATAGTTCTTGTTGGAAGCATTTTGGATCAAGAATGCCCAACCTGTATGAAAGATCCTCTGGGGAGGATATGATAATAACAATTGCATAAGGCAGTGCAATGGCCTATTTACACCACAATAAACATTTCTCGGTCAGAAAGGGGTTGTGAGTGGGAAATTAAAGTAGGATTGCAGTATTATAATTGCCATAGAGTCATAGAGATGGAAAGAACTGCAAAGGTGAACCTCTTGGCTGTATCCTATGGCATCCTAGAATTTGTAATAATAATAATAATAACAACAACAACTTTATTTGTATCCCGCCACCATTTCCCAAAAGAACACCACATAGTGCCATAATACACATAGTTTGTGGTTTGGCAAACTGCTAGAGCAGCTCTCTAGCTGAGAATTTGGAGTATACATCCCTGGACTTCAACTTATGGGATTTCATAGGATGTTGCCGTGGCAATAAAAGTGGAATAATAATACTATACCGGCCCCCCTGGTGGTGCAGTGAGTTAAACCCCTGAGCTGCTGAACTGGCTGACCGAAAGGTTGGTGGTTTGAATCCGAGGAGCAGGGTGAGCTCCTGCTGTTAGGCTCAGCTTCTATCATCCTAGCCATTTGAAAACATGCAAATGCAAGTAGATCAGTAGGTACCACTTCGACGGGAAGATAATGGTGCTTTATGCAGTCATGCCGGCCACATGACCTTGGAGGTGTCTACGGACAACGCCGGCTCTTTGGCTTAGAAATGGAGATGAGCACCGACTCCCAGAGTTGGACAAGACTAAACTTCATATCAAGGGGAAACCTTTACTTAATAACACTATAAAGTGCCCTAGATTGGTAGTAGGAATCAGTATCCTGGGAAATAGCCAGAGCTCCAGTATATTTTGGAAGCAAGTGGTTTACACACTTGGTCTGTAACCGTAATAGTAAAATTCAAGTGGTTCTCAGCATGGCTTGGCCAACTTGGTTGCTGACCTTTTGTGTTTGGTGGAAGTCGTATCCATTAATGCGATGGCCGTGAAGTGTTCTTCTTTTTACACCTATATGTCTCTGTCCTTTGCCTGAAAACAAGGCTGAATGTTTGTGAGGCCGTGGCCGTTGCAATATTTATTAGTCGGAGCAGGAGTTGTTGAGGGGGGAGCCTTAAGTGAGCATTTTCTGCTTGGACTCGCCTGATGAAATATTGAAGACTGCTTAAGCAGCGGGCAGCATTCGTTCAGGAAAATCCACACTTGAGTGGCTTGAGGAAAGGGTCGGGAAGAGGTTGGCAGGAGAGTCAGATAAGAGGGAAAGGCAGTTCCTGAATCACGAAGCTGAGGTTAGTGAGACAGGTGGTGGTTGTTGTGGCTTAGAAGTGTGTGCACAATTTGGCACAAAACAGGATTTTCTAGACGATAGGGAAGGAAAGAAACCTGTCTGTAATGGTGCCTGGAAGACTCCTGTTTTCATGGCTTTGTTGTGGTTGAACTCATTTTCACCCTCTGTTCTTTCCAGGTATTATTAGAAAGGTGATCAGAACCTAAGACAACTTCAACACTACATATTTTCCTTGTGGAGCCCCCGGTGGTGCAACGGGTTAAACCTTTGTGCCAGCAGGACTGCTGACCGAAAGGTCGGTAGTTCGAATCTGGGGAGCGAGGTGTGAGAATTGGCCGTCTGCAAGGACGTAGCCCAGGAGACTGCCGGATGTTTTACCATCCTGTGGGAGGCTTCTGTCATGTCCCCTCATGGGGAGCTGGAGCTGATAGATGGGAGCTCACCCTGCTCCCTGGATTTGAACCGCTGACCTTTTGGTTGGCAGTCCTGCTGGCACAAGGGTTTTTAACCCCTTGCACCACTGAGGGCTCTGGTGATGAGATGTTAGGGTGTCATATTGCTCTTTCCAACAGGTCGGGCAAAAACAAATTGTTTCAGCCTCTCCTAACTTTCATTAATAACATTTGCTATCCTGACTACGCTTCCTCCAGGTCTCATCTGTGAAATCCTGCCAGTGCACTGTAGTGGTAAGACCATTGGATGATGAGCCTGGAGACTAGGGCTCCAATTCTCCATTCAGCCATGGATAACCTTGGGCGAGTCACACACTCTCTGCCCCAGGAAACCTAATGATAGGATCTTTGTAAGTCAGAAATGACTTGAAGGCACACACACAACAACAACAACAACAACATAAAAGACCATTGAGAGAGCATTTTGTGTCTTGATTCATTTTGTGTCGTGATTCAAATTCAGTCCTGCCACTAGGGGTAACTAAGCGAAGGGGGTAACTTTTTAAAAAATGGAATAAAAAAGTCTATAAGTAACAAGGAAAGACATACAGATTAAATATCCCTTAACTGAAATGTTTGGGATCAGAAGTGTTCAGGACTTCTGCTTTTTTATACTTTTGGAATATATATTTGTATAGTCATAAATAATGAAATAATGTATTGTCGAAGGCTTTCATGGCTGGAATCACTGGGTTGTTGTAGGTTTTTTTGCGCTATATGGCCATGTTCTAGAAGCATTCTCTCCTGACGTTTCGCCTGCATCTTCACACCTAGCGCCAACAGACAAGAGTTCTTTCTCCCACCCTGGACATTCAACAGATATATAAACCCAATTTTCCTAGTTCCAACAGACCTCACAACCTCTGAGGATGCCTGCCATAGATGCAGGTGAAATGTCAGGAGAGAATGCTTCTAGAACATGGCCATATTGCCCGAAAAATCTACAACCCATAATGAGATACCTTGGCCCCAAGTCTAAACAAAAGATGCATTTATGTTTAATCTACACATCTCATAAACATAGCCCTAAGGTACTTCGATGTGATGTTTTTAAACATTGTTGTTCATGAAGCAAACTTTGCTCACATTAAACCAGTGTTTCCCAACCAGTGTGCTGTGGCACACTAGTGTGCTGTGAGCGTTCATCAGGTGTGCCGTGGGAAATTGGAACCTCCAATACCCTTTCTTCCCCCCTCCTGCTGAACACTTTTTCTTCTCCACTCGGGCTCCCTTCTTCCCAGCCTCGCTCTGCTCGCTTTGCCTCGCTTTGCTCACGCTGCCGCTTCTGCGGGAGGGGGGAAGGAGGAAGACGTGACCCATGCGGGCGCTACTGCGCAGACTCACCCCACTTCTTCCTCCCTTCCCTCCACAGTGATCTCTGGATATAGGTGAACTACAACTCCAAAACACAAGGTCAATGCCCACCAAACTGTTATAGTATTTTCTCTTGGTTATGGGAGTTCTGTGTGGAAAGTTTGATTCCATTCCATCGTTGGTGGAGTTCAGAATGCTCTTTGATTGCGGGTGAACTATAACTCCCAGCTGTTGAGCAAGACCTTCGTGTGTGTCTTTCTGCCATTCCTGCCAGAATATCTATGTTGTGTTCATCGAAACAGTCCCAGGTTTCACACTAAATACAGTTAAAAACATATTAACTATATGTATTACTGTGTTAGAGTGTCATTTTGTGTCATTTTGGTTGGTGGTGTGCCCCAGGATTCTGTAAATGTAAAAAATGTGCCGTGACTCAAAAAAGGTTGAAAAACACTGCATTAAACCATTAGAATCATAGAGTTGGAAGAGACCTCGTGGGCCATCCAGTCCAACTTCCTGCCAAGAAGCAGGAAAATCGCATTCAAATCACCCGACAGATGGTCACTCAGCCTCTGCTTAAAAGCCTCCAAAGAAAGATCCTTCACCACACACTGGGGCAGAGAGTTCCACTGCTGAACAGCTCTCTCACACAGTCAGGAAGTTCTTCCTCATGTCCAGGTGGAATCTCCTTTCCTGTAGTTTGAAGCCATTGTTCTGTGTCCTAGTCTCCAGGGCAGCAGAAAACAAGCCTGCTCCCTCCTCCCTATGTCTCCTCTCCGCTTTCTCTTCCGCAGGCTAAACATGCCCAACAGAAGTGTCACTGTCTCAGGCACTTATCTGGACAATTTTGGAGTATATTGAATGCTCACATAAGGCATATTCAAACTTGCAGCGAATGGAGAAAGAGTTTGGTTCTAGCATGGAAGAAAATGCTGCAGACCATAAGGAATAATAGAATGGAGGGGAGGAAATACTGCCAAGACCCAGCATGAAAAATACAACTGGTCAACTAAAATGCCACAAAAACGTAGAAGCTTTCACATTTTGTGGGAATCTGAGCCATTAAAATGGAGGCTGAAGCAAATCTGGGTCGAGGCAGGATCTGCATAGGAGAGTGGGAAAGCCCATCTACACCACCCTAGATACAGTTGTACTAAAACATCTGTGTATTTCATATGTGTTCAGGAGTTTATTTTACTTGGTGCCGAATTTAAATTACAGCGCGTGCATCCGGTCTGAGGGTTTTCATGCCAAACTGATAGAAACGTTCAAATTATTGTCATATGCTCATTCTATGACATTCCATAACCATTTCTGTTTGGTCAGAGTCCGCCATTTATTCTATATTTTATTACTTTTGAAAGGCTTGCCTTTCAGCCCACCAGAGGCTTGCATGGAGCCTCAAAAGACTGTCTCTTTACTTTTAAGATTTCATGTACTGAACATGCCCAGGACATTAATTTTTAAGCCTTTCACTGGTAGCGAAAGGAGCTGCTTTCATGTCCCTGGGGTTTTCTACACTCTCTTCTTCAAAACCTCCTTTTGTACTTGCTCACAATGGCCATGCTTTCTGTGGGAACAAGGTTGCCGGTTCCAGAGCTAATTTTAGTATTTAAGAGCGGCGGAGTGGGGTTGCGGGGATGGTTGGGGAAGAGTCTGAAATCTGTGGTATGTTAGATCTTTTCTAATAGCCACCGTAGATTAAAATAATCTTTTGTCCTATTGCTTGCAGTTAATACAAAACATTTTAGAATTTAAATAATACGCTGAGTTGAAAGAGAGCATGGGTAGAGTACCCCCAATCCCCCAAAATTGTCCAAATGTGTAGCTGAGATAGTGATGCCTTTGCTTTCTGATGGTTCAATGAACACAAACTTTGTTTCCTGTTCAAAATTATTTTAAAATATAGTATAAATAAAGGTAAAAGTTTCCCCTGACATTAAGTCCACTTGTGTCCAACTCTGGGGGTTGGTGCTCATCTTTGTAAGCCAAAGAGCCGGCGTTGTCCGTAGACACCCCCAAGGTCATTTGGCCAGCATGACTGCATGGAGCACCATTACCTTCTTGCCGGAACGGTACCTATTGATCTATTCACATTTGCATGTTTTCGAACTGCTAGGTTGGCAGAAGCTGTGGCTGACAGCAGGAGCTTATGCCACTCCCCGGATTAGAATCTGCGACCTTTTGATCAGCAAGTTCAGCAGCTCAGCGGTTTAACCCACTGCAACACCGGGGGCTCCAAAATATAGTGTATAATCACTTTTGGGCTCTCTATATAAGATTTATATGAAAAATAAATGAATTTTGTGTTCAGACTTTATGTACATATAATTAAATACAGTTTTTCCAAAATAACACTATGTAACAAAAATTTGATTTTTTTCCTGATCCTGTTATGAAAGTGTTGTTTTTGTTTAGTTATGTGGTACTTACTTTAAAAGTAGTTGTTATACTGCAAAAAATGTTTTTGTGACTGTCACAAACTATGTTCAATTGTGTTGTCGAAGGCTTTTTTGGCCAATATGATAATGGTGAGGCCGCCAACAAAAATTTAGGTTTTGTGGACCACTGGTGGTCCACGGACCACAGGTTGGGAACCACGGCTTTAGGGTATTTAGATTTTGCCCCCTTTTCCTAGGGCTGCAGATTTGGACCAGTGAATGTTTTGTGTGGTCTAAGCTTTTTTTGGAAGAAGTCTGCATGTTGTTTGCCATTGGAAGTGAAGAAGAAAAAACATTAAAACTGGCCTTTCTGTCTAATTAAAAGGCTATCGTTTGTTAAATTATAAATCACCTCACACACTTCATTCAGCATCTGAAAAAAGTCAGCCCTGATGAGGTTTTGTTGATCACAGGCAACCTTTTAAAAACGTAATTGAATAAGCAGATTAAAGAGGGATGCTAAAGAAAAAAGAAAAAAAAGAAAATCTTTGAATTGGTTGCCACCTTTTTGTCAAATTAATTAGAATGGCCTTTCAGAAGAGCCATGCTTGCTTATGTGTTCATGGATTGAGAGAGCTGGAGGCAGAGCGATAAGATAGTATGGCTGTGTAGTGTAGTGGTTTAAGTACTGGGATACAAGCAGGCCTGGATGAAGGTAATTTAAAATGGTACGCAAACATTTTTTGGTGACCCCTCGCTCTCTGGCCTCGCGCCGGGTGCACATGCGCAGGGCCAGCTAGTTGTGTACATGCATGCTGGTGTGCGCATGCGTGCTGGTGTGCGCATGTGCAGGGCCAGCTAGTTCTGCGCATCCACCATAGTTGCAGAGTGACACCAGGTGGTTGGAATTGCGAATCGCACTCCAAGAGGCCAAAAAAGGACGGAGGAACGTTTTGCATCCGGGGCGGAGCCTCCGCAACTCTGACCATCTGGAGTCACGTCTGCGCGCTGACCCGCATGTGCTGAACCTGGAGGCCGCGGCCAGATGCGCCCCTGGCCACGTGGCACCCGTAAGCGGCCGCTTACTTTGCATACCGTTAAAATCCGCCCCTGGCTACAAGTCTGGAGTTGTTGTTTATTTGTTTAGTTGCTTCCGACTCTTCATGACCTCATGGACCAGCTCACACCAGAGCTTCCTGTGTGCCATCTCCACACCCATCTGAATTCGAACCGCTGACCTTTCGTTCAGCAGTCCTGCCGGCACAAGGGTTGAGATGCCAGAAAAGCAATCAGGCCTATCCCTGGCAAATTTGGACAACTGGAGGAAATGTCCGTTTCATCCTTACAAATCCTTACTTTTGCTAATTTTACCAGATCTGTAACTACGACAGAGGCAAAGGACATTATTGTTGACATACATTACTATTTGAGAACTGGGAAGATCATGCATACTCTTCTAATCTAATTTTAGAGGTGGCACCTATAGCTACAGATTCTGAAGCCAGGGTGATGAATTTATCGATCTTCAGATACTGTTACAACTCCCACCAGCCACACCCAGCATAAGACCATTCTTAATCCGAGCTGGAGTCCAACAACACTGAGATGGCTACAACTTCTACATTTCTTCCCCAAGTGCATGCTAGACTGAAAAGAAAATTACAGACCAATCTTGTAAAAATACAGGTTTATTCTCCACCATATGTCCACCCCAGCCCCTTCCCAGGGGCATCACTCTCCCATCCCCACAAAAAACGTGTCACACCCTGCCCACCCACCCCCTCAGTGCTCCTTTCCTCCTTCTTCAGTTATGTGGGAACCATTGTCAGTTCTGTGTAGCTGATGTACATCACCTTAGGGACGCCTGCAAAGGACACAGAATGGAAAAGTGTTAGAGGGAAGGAGGTAGGCGAAAAAATGGAGGGTCACGCTGGGACCCATATTGGAAACATGGATTGAGCTGTGGAATTGGAAGGATGAAGGTGGGAAGCTCTAGTTGTGGTTCTCAACCTTTGGTCCTCCAAAAGTTTGGGACTTCTGCTCCCTGAATTCTTTATGCTTGGCAATGTTGGGTTTCCTGGAGTTGGAGCCCAAAACACTTGGAGGACCACAGGCTGAGAACCACTGTTCAAACAGTAGCCTAATAATCCATAATCTGCTTTCTTTCATACCCAGTGAGTGGAGCCTTCGAGAGCAACATGACTCCCCTGAGATGACGGGTCAACTGAAAGCGTTGGACCTGGACACACATCTCATTTATATGTGTCAGAATTGCGGTGGTACCACTTCAGAACCTTGGAAAGTTACTTCCTTCACTATAATCCTCAAAATCTTCTAGATAGGATGGCCCACCAAAGTGAACTTTATGAAGATCTGACCTGGTTTCAAGCCAGGCAATCACTTAAATCATAATAGGCATGCACATAGCTTTATCCAGTAGTACAATTTACCATCTCTATGATGTGATCTAAGCCATTCCTAGTAAGTTCAGATTTTTTTGGGGTTTTTTTGTGTGTGTCAGGAGCGACTTGAGAAACTACAAGTCACTTCTGGTGTGAGAGAATTGGTTGTCTACAGGGACATTGCCTGGGGGATGCCTGGATGTTTTACCATCTTTGTGGGAGGCTTCTCTCATGTCCCTGCATGGGGAGCCAGAGCTGACAGAGGGAGCTCATCCGCGCTCTCCCTGGATTCGAACCTCCAACCTGTCAGTCTTCAGTCCTGCTGGCACAAAGGCTTAACCCATTGCACCACTGGATATTTTGATAGTTTGATCTTCAGTGAGGAAGAGGAAAGGTTTTGAAGGCTTGGATGCCATACATTTAAGGACCAAAATCTGGCATCCCTTGAGAATCCATTCTTTATCCTTTCCTTGTATTCACTGCTGTGCTGATTAAAAGGTAGTGAAAAGGTGATTCCCATCCAACAAGGCATGTTTATGGGGTGTGTGGGGAGCACATCTCTGAGCAACCCCACTTTTTCTGTTCTTCTGCTTCTAGGCAAAGACTAGGCAGGTCTCTGGCAACATCCATTTTATGATGACATTGTATATGATGGGATTTGAGCATTCAAGGCTTTTGACATCCATGAGGGGTTCTGGAATCAAACCCCATTAGATACAGATTACCCTTCGTATCACCTTTTACTTAATGTAATCCCCTCTGCTTTACTAGAGGATTATTTTCAGGGAATCCCCTATAGAAGTGTGTTTGCCCTTGTGGAGAAGGTTTTGTTGAGCATCCCACCCCCTTTTTTTCCTGGATCTTTAGTAAAGATGAAAGATTGAGAAGAATTATCCCTCCTCTATTGAAGTTCCCATGTAGATTTCTAAACTTGTGCTTGGCATATTTGCTTGGAGCACCCTGTGGCGCAATGGGATAAACCCTAGTACCAGCAGGACTGAAGACTAACAGGTTGGAGATTCGAATCTGGAGAGAGCACGGATGAGCTCCCTCTGTCAACTCCAGCTCCCCATGCGAGGACATGAGAGAAGCCTCCCTCAAGGATGGTAACATATCAAAACATCTGCCTGGGCAACATCCTTGCAGACAGCCAATTCTCTCATACCAGAAGCGACTTGCAGTTTCTCAAGTCGCTCCTGACACGGAAATAATATTTGCTTGGAGATTCTTACATAAATGTATTGGAAGTGGCAAAAATGTATTGGAAGTGGCAAATTTTTCTTCTCTGCTGCCAAGACCCATAAGGTGATGACACATACATGTATAAGAACTGGACTTATCTAATGGCCCCAATATTACCAACATGTCAGATCTGCTATGAAAATCTCTATTATTACATAGGGTGAGGTAGTGTATGTGTGTGCTACAGCTATGTTTATATTGCTGGGCAGTATACATGTTCATATACATTGGGATGGAAGGAAGCTGGATTGTAGCCGCTTCCATTGCATACAAATGAGCCGAAACTGCAATCCTTGCTAGATGGAGAACTGGGGGCAGGGAGGGCATCTTTGAGGGAGAGAAGCCACAGTTCAGATGCCTGAAGAGCAGAGTCGGGTCTAGTGGGAGAGCGTGAGAGTGGGGAGGAGGAAGAGGCCTGCACCTTGCCTCATTTTCTGCCCCTGCTTGGTCAGGCGTACGCTTCTGGCTGTCATGCAGCACAAGGCGCCGGAGTCCTTGCCATCTGCTCTGGGACGTTGTCGCCCACAGAGAGCAGCTATTAATATTCCAGAGCTTCCCACCCAGATCCCTGCCCTTTCCTACTGAAAGCCAGGCTGCACTGCGAGAGGTCTCCCCTGCACTGTTTGCGACCGCAGGGATCAAAAATGTGTTCCTCTTTGTTAAAATGCCACAACAAAGAAGATACTTCTTTTTTTCAGGTTGCACTGATTTTCAACACTGCCTGCCTGTTATTTACATTTAAAAAAAATACTCTCCTTTTAATGACAAAAAAGAGGCCAAGGCAAATACATAATATTAATAGCATTTCAAATTAAGACATGATATAAAAGTGTAATATTTCTGTCTTGGATTCTTTTTTTGTTTCTCCAGAGGCCAGGAAAGTTGGCAGAAAGGCTAACCTTCCTGGCCGCGAGTCAACATTTTTGTGTGTGTAATTGCAGCCCATGTTCCAGGTAGGGTTGCCAAATCTCAGATATTGGCCCTTGGGTCATGTCTGGAGAAGACATAGGGATACACATTGTCTAGTCTTGGGGAGCTGATCCAAGCAAAAAGAAAGTTTAGTTTTAGAGCATCAACTTGCTACGATTTTCAAGGCTTAACTAATTGGTTGCTGCAACTTTCCAAGATTCTCCAGGTTGTCTATAGATTTACTTAGCTTCCTCCTTTCTTCACCATCATTGTGGCACCACGGCTCACCCTCCATTCTGCTCTGCATCCACCTTTTGGCCAGCGTGGGCTCTAAGTTCTGCCGGGGAGGCCCTACTCTCAGTCCCACCTCCATCCCAAGTGCTAATGGTGGGAACGAGAGAGAGGGCCTTCTCAGTGGTGGCCCTCTGACTTTGGAACGCCCTCCCCAGGGATGTTAGTGCCTTCACACTACAATGTTTTCACAAGAAGCTGAAAACATGGCTCTTTATGCAGGATTTTGGAAATGATTAATATATTTGCTAATCTAAGGACCAAACCAAATGTGATTTTACCAGTATTTTATGTGGCTATGGCACTTATATGTACTTCCGTAAGCCACTCTGAGTCCTTTTTGGGAGATGGTGGCAGGATATAAATAAATTATTGTTGTTGTTGGCTAAAAGCAGGTAGGCTAAATAAAATGTTCCTTATATCATACCATTGAGTAGTTGAGAAAAATGATCTTGTTGGTCCTTACTTCTTCTATACTCCCGGGAATGTGGCGCAGCTGGCTGGGTGTCAGCTGCATAAGATCTCTACTGACCAGAAGGTCATGAGTTTGAGGCCTGCCCAGGTCGGGGTGAGCTCTTGACCAATTGTGTAGCTCGTTGTCGACCTTTGCAACCCGAAAGACAGTTGCATCTGTCAAGTAGGAAATTTAGGTACCACTTTGTGTGGAGGCTAAATTTAACTGATTTCTGGAATGTTAAATTGCCTCTATATCTGTCTATATATATTGTATGTCAATGGCATTGAATGTTTGCCTGTATGTGTGCATTGTGATCCTCCCTGAGTCTCCTACGGGGTGAGAAGGGTGGAATATAAATGAAATAAATAAATAAATGAATGAATAATTTCTATACCAGTTTATGTTTTCAACTGGTTTATCCTTTCCTGACTGAAATTCTACTTCATTTTCTGATTTTATGGCAGCCCTTCTCATGTCTTTTGGGATTCAAGAGGATCCCTGTCATACTTGCAGACTTTTAAATGCTTTATCTATGATTACTTAGTTGATAACTGGGTAATAAAAAACCCCAGAAACCATTTTGATCAATAGAGCAGAGAACACTCTAAGTAATATTTGGAAGCTATTTTTCTTTAACATATTAAATATGATTTTTCCCTTCTAATCATGGGTAGCAGCTTTTATTTATTTAACCACAAAGTATCTTATGTTCCTATTTTGGGATGTGCACTTTGAGTTAAATTAAGATGGAAGTACATCTCAAGGAATGATCCCTCTTTTCCAGTCCTTGGTGTAAGCAGAAGAATCTCAAGATGCGACCATTGCCTTGAAATATTTTGTGTGTATTTTAATTCAGTTGTTAAATTTGGCCTTATTTTGAATTGCATAATCTGATCAACTGTGTTTTGATGCTTACTGTGCTGGTAATATAACTCCAATCTATTGTCCTTAATATTGCACGGCCTGTGCCCAAGTTTGAGATATGAAATTTGGGGTAATTGGACGTGGCAACCCTAGCTAAAAGGGAAATGGTTCTTCCACCAAAATGACTGTATGCTGCTGAGATTATGTATTTGTATTTTCACTGTGTATTGTATGACATCAAAAGGCCGCCACTCATGTTTTAAGCCACTCCGAGTCCCCAAGGGGAGATGGGAGGGGGTATAAATAAAGTTGACTTGACTCCTTTCCATAAAGCCCCAAGGCACAATGGTGATGGTGGGGACCAGTTGTGGGGACTTTGCAGGTCTAAGAGAAGGGATGGTAGGAACTAGAAGGTACTTACAGGGCAGGCGGAGGTCAGCGGGAGGCACATCGGGTGGGGTCATCAAAGAGAAAATAAGACCGCGATACCTACTTTTTGGCTACTTACTGTCCGGTTTATCGTCTTTGCTCTCGCCATTCTGGGCACCCTTCTGGGAGAGTCTGGTGGAGGCGTTGACGGCTGTGGCAGCCGCTTTGAAGCTCCGCTTGCGCTTCTGGACATTCTGCTCTGGGTGGAAGACGATGACATAGACTTTGGGCACGTAGAGCATCCCGAGGGAAACCGAGGCGCTCAGGCTCATAGAGACAGTCAGAGTGGTTGTCTGGATGTAGATCTTTGGGGGGGGGGGGGAGAGAAAATAACACCAAGTTGCTGGGCTCCAAAAGCAGGGCAGATGGCACCATCTTCAATCTAAAACTACTGGCTTGGGACCAACTGATACTAAAGCTTGGGAAAAGTCATTTTTTGGATTACAAAGTACTTCTTTTAAAAAATTGGTGGCCATGCTGGCTATGGGGTCCTCTGCACTTTAGTCCCCAAATGGAACATTTCCAGGCTGTGCTAATACTATGTAACAAGATTTTTGTTCCTTGGTTATAAATGTCATTTCCTAATTGGTTCTATCAAAAAATGGAAAAAGTATTAAACTACAAAAACTTTGTTTTTGCAGGACATCCTGCAGCACATCTTGCTATAGTTTTTCAATGAATACCTCCTAGAATCTCAACCAATTCAACCTTGTTTTTGGCAGCCACAATAATTCTAAGATGCTATGGAATCTTGGGAGTTGTAGTTTTACAAGATTTATAGCTTTCCTGCCGATTTATTTATTTATTTATTTACAGTGTTTAGGGTCTCAGAGCGGTAACGATTCGATGTCATAAAACATTAAATGGACATATAGTAAAAAAAAAAAACAGATGCATTAAAAAATAAGATTAAAAAGCATAAAAACATTGAAACCAATTCATCTGATCATATCTTCGTCAAGGAGCGGTTCTAGTCATGACTGCACATATTCCATAGTCCCTTAGTGCACTGCATTGCTATCCAAAGGCTTGGTCCCACATCCACGTTTTTAGCTTTTGCCTGAAGGTCAGGAGGGAGGGGCTGATCTAATTTCTCTGGGGAGGGAGTCCCACCATTGAGAAGACCCTGTCCCTCGTCCCCACCAACCACACCTGCGAAGGAAGTGGGACCGAGAGCAGGGCCTCCTCAGAAGATCTTAACCTCCAAGATGGTTCATAGAGGGAGATGCGTTCAGACAGATCAGCTGGGCCTGAACTATTTAGGGCTTTATAGCCTAAAGCTAGCACTTTGAATTGTGCTCGGTAGTAGACTGGCTGATGTCTCGCTACACTACAACTTCCACGATTCCGTAGCATTCAGCTATAATCAGTTAAAGTGTTGTCAAATTTAATTAATTCTACAGTGAAGATGCACCACATGAATTTGATTTCAGTTTGGAGATGGTCAAAACAAACAAATGTCACCCATTGTGCAGATCTTAGCTCAGGAATGGAAGAAAGGTAGACTGCTGCCAATGGAAGAAAGACAGTAAGACTGAAGGCTGCCACATATTTGAAGCCCTTGCCTATGTCCAATATCAATTAAAGATCACACATTGCTACTTTTCATTAAAAAATATTAAGTATTTATTGGTCTTGACAGTCCATCTTGTGGGAGGCTTCTTTTATGTCCTCGCATGGGAAGCTGGAGCTGACAGATGGGAGCTCACCCCACTTCCTGGATTCAAACCGCCGACCTTTTGGTCAGCAGTGCTGCTGACACAAGGGTTTAATTAATTGCACCACCGGAGGCTCTAATATCAACTATAAAATAGATGTTACAGGGAATCAGAACTGGACAACAAGTGGTTCGCTAAATGCCATTGGTCTTTAACTTCCATCAGTCAGACAGATAAGCCAGTAGTCAGAGGTTCTGATAGTGACTGCTCAAGAACTGGCGAACTTCATAGTTCACTCGACTATGGTGGGGCAATGGATGATGTTGCCACCCAGTATAGCTTAATACTGTTGTATTTAAATTATAGCTTACACATAGCCTTCCAATAGCCCTCAAGACAAAAAAAGTGAGAAACTACAAAGTGAGAAGCCTGTTTAGAGCCAATTGCAGAATAGAGTTGGAAGAGACCACCAGGGCTATCAACTCTCTTCTGCCACACAGGAACAGCAGAGTGAAAGCACCCCCAACAGATGGCCATCCAGCCTCTACTTAAAAACCTCCAGAAAAAAGAACATCACATTTCACTGCCAAACAGCTCTTGTCATCAGTCTTTGAAGTGCTGGAAGGAGGAGAAAGGGTAAGACCTAGAAGCTTGTCTGCTAAATGATTTGATAGGGGCAGGATGAGATAGAGCTCAGGGGTCAGCAACAGAGCATGAAGGCTAGTTAGAGGGCGGGACATGGAGAAGATCTGGGTTTTAGGGAACGGAGAATGTGGATAGAGTTCCAAAAAAGTGTTACTTGGTGTTGAAATAGAAGAAGGTATACTCTGTTATTGTATGTGGAATTGATATAAGGATAGATGTTTACCTGTCCGAACGTATTCTCCCCTAAAAACCTTCAAGAATGCTAAGATCGTCTGTAGATCATCTGGAGAGGCCCTGCTCTCGGTCCCACCACCTTCACAGGCGTGTCTGGTGGGGATGAGGGACAGGGCCTTTTCTGTGGTGGCCCCCCCGACTGTGGAATTCCCTCCCAAATGAAATTAGATCTGCCCCCTCCCTCCTGACTTTTAGAAAACGGGTGAAAACGTGGCTGTGCAATGAGGCCTTCGTAGAATGAAGGAGGAGATTGCGAAGCGACGAAAGTCGCTAACCACTTGATACGGACCGAATATATGGGTTAAGTTGGACTTGATTTTACCTTGGCGAAAGGCTTTTTAAATGTATTTATTGTATTGTATTTTATTGTAAATTTTATTGTACATTTATGATGCTTTTAGATTTTAAATGTTAGCATTGAATACTTGCTGTTTGCCAGACTGAGTCCCTCTTCGGAGGTGAGAAGGCCGGGGTATAAACGTTTTAAATAAATAAATGTTTTATTTTCTGCAATTGTGTCTTGTTGTTGGAAGGGAGAATTGGTCATGTGTTGCCACACTGAACCCACTGATCAACACAGCCACTTTCCCCATATTGACAGATGGATCTCGAGGGTAAAAGAGGAGTGATAGGAGCCAAAGGATTGTGGGTTCAATCTGGGTAGTGGTTCTGCCACAGAATCAGAAACCAGATCAGTTTTAAAGCATGTTTGTATTGGGCAACAAGTATTTCCCAAGGTCACACGCTCTACTCACCACAGATGAGCAATAACTTGCATGCCCACTTATAAGTCCCAGAGAGGAAAAGATGAGATGACAGCTAACCTCTTTCAAAATGCCTTTGAAATGTGCAGTGAGCCAGGAAAAAGTGAGGCTGTGCCCCATTTGCTGGGCAGTGATGTGGCATGGCAGTGCCCTTAGGATGGCCCATCCAAATGTGCTTGAAAGGGTCTTTGCTGCCACCTCATTCATCTCTTCAAAGGGTCATTAGGACCTCCCATTTATTTGGAGCTACAACAGTTTGTGGTTGCAGATGGGGAAATCCAGGATGCTGTGATGTTTCCCTATGTAAAAGAAAACTGTAACTAATGCAAAACTTCAGGGAAAATTAAATATTAAGGAAAATGTGTATCTCCAGCACTTAGCCCATTTTGACATCTCAGCACAAGATTTTCTCAGATAGATGTGCTGCAGCAATCAAACCTGCAAATTAGGTCCCTGTTTACTTACCAAGGACCAGTGAGAAGAGCAAGCATACTAAATGTAAGAACAAGAGGAAAATCAGGTGCTGTGACAAAAAGATGTTGTATACACTTTGGGATAGCACTTCTGAAACAAATGTGATAAATATATTAACTGGCTTTCTATTAGAAACATACAGAATCAATAGAGCTGGAAGAGACCTCGTGGGCCATCCAGTCCAACCCCCTGCCAAGAAGCAGGAAAATCTCATTCAAAGCACACCTGACAGATGGCCATCCAGACTCTGCTTCAAAGCCTATATGAATTCATGTGTTCTGCTACACACATGGGACAAATTATTTGCTACAGTGCAACAAAAGTATTGTGCTGACCTAGCAGAAGTGGAGCTGTGCATACAGTAGTACTGTGCATCACAATTGTGTACTGCTCTCTGCTTGTTGGAGTTACGTCTTGCACTTTGTGATTGTATATGTATACTATGTAGCAGGACCTAGGGGACATCTAGATATGCATGAAACAGTGGTGCCGATCTGGAGTGGAGTATCCAGATTAGCATCACCTTGGTCTGCATGGATAACCACTGAGTTCAGATTGGGGCCGACGGGTGTCCGCATTGCATGCCCCTGAGATAGTACAGCAGAGGATGGTGTCCACACAGCCCAGTGGCACAGGGTCACTGGACTGCCACCCATATCTTACCCTGTTGTTCTGGGCTTTGCAGTACCCACTCAGTACAAAAATGTGGTGTTCAATCCTTGGCTCCTGCAATAACTATAACCAGAACAACAAAGAGAGCAAAGAAAGGGGAAGTGGAAAGAAGCAATTTTTTTTCCTTTTGCTCTTGACTTCTCCAATTATCGCTCCAACTAGTGTATGGTTGTTTTGAGATGGTTTTAAACAATTGATTTTAAAATAGATATAACTGATGTTAGTGTTAGTGTATATTTACAGTTTATTTTATGTTCCGGCATTGAATGCTTGTCATATATATGTTGTGCTCTTCCCTGAGTCCCCTTCGGGGCAGAGCACAACAGGGCGGAATATAAATGTTTTAAATAAGTAAACAAATAACTCCAGATACTGAGTGATGAACACTGCTAATTTCATGCCCAACGAGCACTGAAAAAAACAAGTAAGTGCCACCTTCTGTCCCCAGGTTGCCCCAGCCTGGAGAAAGTGGGATGGTAATGTAAACAGCCACAGCTGCTTTCCAAAAAGGAAGGGCAGGCCCTTTATATTGGCCTGCCCTTGTCAGTGATCTGGAAACTAAAGCTCACTCAGAATGCCGCTGTCCGACTTCTCACTGGGACCCCAGTGAGATGTCACATAACGCCTATTCTCCAGCAGCTCCACTGGCTTCCAGTCGAGCACCGGATTACCTTCAAGGTGACGGTGTTAACCTTCAAGGCCTTGCATGGTCTGGGGGCGCTGTATCTGAGGGACCATCTCTTCCCCTACCAACCCCAGAGGTCACTTCAATCCGAACAGATGAATCTCCTGGAAGTGCCAACTTTTAAAGCAATTCGCCTCACATCGACCCGGCGCAGAGCCTTTTCTGTAGTAGCACCGTCAATCTGGAACACCCTTCCAAGTGATGTGCGGGCCTTGCATGATCTACTCTCTTTCCGCAAGGCCTGCAAGACCCACCTTTTCCGGCTAGCCTTTGATCGCTAAGCTGGAAAATCTTTATTGGTCTAGTTTAATATGTTGTTTTTACTCCTGTGATGCTTTTATATGTTTGTAAGCCGCTCTGAGCACTCGGGGAGTGGCGGCGTACAAGTCCAAATAATAAATAAATAAATAAATAAATAGGAAGCTCGAGTATCTTACAACTTTTTAGCATGGGACAAGGCCACATTAAGGCAAATGGATACTATACATCATGTGGATGCCACAGTCTATTCACCCCTAAACTGACTCATTGACTCATGTAGATGGTCCCCTAGACTTTGATACTGTTGTCCAGTTTTGTTATTCTGGATCAGGGTTGCATACTGCTGTGGTAGTTTGTCTCTACATGCAAGATATCTATGCTACATTGTGGGAATGTTTGGTTGCAGCCATTGTTTATTTTTTCATATTACAGCCAGAAACCTCATATGTTCCCACCAAATTGCTATCCCATGTTATGGTGCAGAGATATATTCCCATAACCTTTTTTCCTGCATCTTTTTCCTTGAGGAAAGATGAACTGCTTGGGGATAGTAATCCTTACAGGACAAAACAGCAGAATGGAACAGCAGCCTTCCAGAGCTGTTTTTCAGTTGTTAAAATCAGACACTTCAAAAGCACATACTGTTATATATCACCTGATTTAGCCCTGACCACCCAGCTTTGGCCTGTTCCCCATGCCCGCTCCACTCTCCCTACCCTTGTCTCTTCCCTTTACAACCTGTTTCTTAGCCCAGCCATTCCCACCTTCTCTGCTGATTGTGCTGTGCCAAAGAAGATGGGCACAAAGGCCAGCCAAACGATGCAGGTTGTGTACATGGTGAAGCCAATGGGTTTGGCCTCATTGAAGTTCTCGGGCACACCACGAGCCTTGATGGCATAGACGGTGCAGGTGACCATCAAAATGATACTGTAGCTGAGGCAAGAGATGATGGAGAGGTCGGACATGTCACACTTCAGCACCCCTTGGGCAAACTCGGGGTTGGGTGTACGCTGTTCTTCAAAGTCGATGATGCTGTGTGGAGGGGCGACCCCCAGCCAAATGATCACAGCCACAGCTTGTACTGAGATGAGGCTGAATGTGATGACTAGCTGCGAGGTGGGGCTGATGAACTTGGGTGGCGTCACAGACTTCTTGCCTTGCTCGAAGATGCGGTAGATACGGTTGGTTTTGGTTAGCAAAGCTGAGTAGCTAATGGCCATTCCCAAGCCCAAGAAGAGACGGCGCATAGCACAGACAGCAACCCCAGGCTCGGCGATCATCAGAAATGTGATGGAGTAGATGAGGAAAATCCCCGTGAGCAGGACATAGCTTAGCTCGCGGCCTGAGGCGCGGACGATGGGTGTGTCATTGAACCGGACAAAGGTGATGACGATGAAAGTGGTGCCAAGGATGCCCAGAATGGCCAAAAAGATGGGCAACACAGCCCAAGGAGAGCTCCACTCCAGTTTGACAATGGGTGTTGGGCGGCACGTTGTGCGGTTTTGGTTGGGCCGCATGTCGAAGGGGCACATCTCGCAGGTGAACTCGTCCAGTTGATACTGGTAGCCGTCACAAAGCTCACAGTGCCAGCAGCAGGGCACTCCCTTCACCATCTTCTTCCGCTCACCTGGATTGCAAGGAAGGCTGCACACCGAAGAGGGGATGTCTTTCTGACCCCCTGACCACTGCATGTCCTCGATCTAAAGGAAATAAGGGAAGAAACACCAGTTATATGCAAGGATATATGTCATCTCTTGAAGGTGTTGTGGTATGTTGCTATACTGCACAGGGGTTGCCTAGTGCTAGAGAAACACATCTCTGCATGCAGACACTGATTTCCAAAGGGATCTTGGTACTTCCTGAATGGTAATTAAGATTCTTGAATGAGAACATTCATATTGACAAACCATTGTCCCTGAAATACAGCTTGCCCTCTTGGGACTAGTCTTCATTCGCAATGTATAATCTCGGGGGCGTCTAGGCCAGGCTTTCCATTCACATGGCCAGCATGAAGAGCTTGACCCAGTTGGCTGCCAGTGTCTTGTCTGAACTGAGACAAGAATATTACCCCATAATCCAGGAATAAAAAGAGAGTCCTTATCTTAGCAGAAAGGACATGAATCACTGTGTCTTCAAAAAACTGGGATAGATGGTCTGGTAGAGGGCACAGCCACCCTATTTTCTAACTCCCCTTGAGTTTATATATATATAAAAATCTATTTGAAGTGGCCCAGTCACTCAACAAAGGAGGCCTTTAAATACACAACTCCCAAGAAACTGCACAGAAGCCCCTTGGATGTCAGCTACGATGCATGTGCTGTTCAATTCCCACCTCAGCCTTAAAGATACAACTTTTATCAAGCACTGCTATAGAGATTTCCAGAGGAGAAGACTTTGTAGCATTGAGAAAGTTATGATTCAATGGGTATTGTTTGTTTGTATTTTCACATTTGTAGCTCCTGATATGGGAGCCTTTGGCAGCTGGGAGGCGATATATACATTTCTTAATTAGAAAAATGACAGATGGATAGACAGGTAGACAGGGCTGGGAAAGTGACTGGTCCTGTCGTAACCTGGCGAGATTCTGCGTGTTCAGATGAGGGGGCAGGGGACATTGGAAGAGTTGTTTTGGAATCTCCTCTTGGCAGCAGTTCCCAGGAGAATGGAGAAGGTGACATCCGTTCCCATGGGGACTTGCCAGGAGAACAGGCTGAGAGAGATGAGAGAGACAAAGGTCTGTCCAGGTCAAGATGATTGGAATTGTGGACAGAGGGCATGTAATTAAGAAAGACTCGCTTTTCTCAGAGACTTAGAGATAAGGAGCAGAGAAGCAGGTGCTGAAGAAATGATGTCATGGGAGGATTTGGAGCTTTTTAAAGTGATTCATGCTGGTACAATCCTTGTGAGAGCAATGCTGCATTCAGGTGAAGAGCTCTCAGTTTGGGGTCTGTGTCCTGTGAATTCATGTATTCAAGTTTCTAAGTTGTTCTTGCTTCTTGTTCCTGTGTGGCCTAGCTGGCCAGCCTTGGATTCATGTTATCTTGTCTTTGAAACTCTTGGTGGATTGCTATTGGGAACCTTCTTAAAATGTATTTTTGGATTCTTGACTTTCATAGAACTAACCTTTTGAACCAGCTCTGAGACGTGACTTATAGGTCTTTTCTTGTACACCTTTGTGTCTGGCCACAGCACTACAAAGTCTTTTTTTGAACATGAGTGATGTTAGAGGCCAGTGTTTCCCAAACTATGGTCTTTCAGATGACTTCAATTCCCATCATCCCTGATCACTGGCAAGGCAGCTGAGGCTTCTGGGAGTTGAAGTCTAACATGCCAGGAAGACCAGAGTTTCAGAATTACTGTTGTAGACCCAGTCCTACAGATGCCTGTGTGAAACATAGTCACATTTCTTTAGCTGTGGCAAGTAGCTTCCATGCCAATAGGACAGGTTAAATATTCTGGATTTTGGCCTGAACTTTAAAGGAGCTGCCCAAGGTCCTGAATCAAATGTGTGGAGTAGGAAACTGTGAAAAGCTAGCAAACCACAATAATCCCTGTGGAAAATTTGGAGGATTTCAAATTCCACAATTTTATTTGCCCCCTAAATTCCCTTTAGGGCATAATGTCCGTGGATCTAGATTATTAAATATGGTTTTCTGTGGCCGAGCAGATGGCGACTACTGGATGGCATATGTTCTGTATCAGAAACTATAGCTGATATGGTCTATCCCAGTGTTTCCCAACCTTTTTTGAGCTGTGGCACACTTTTAACATTAAAAAAATTCGGGGGCACACCACCAACCAAAATGACACAAAATGACACTCTAACACAGTAAAGAATGGCTGGGGGTTGGTGGCCTGCTGGGAGCAGCTGCTGGGAGTGCCGAAGCCGGGGAGGGGCGGAGCCAGGCTGCACCATGCCCCGCCCCCTCCCCCCGGCTTCACCTCTCCCAGCAGCTGCTCCAGCCTTGAGGGGGCAGTGCCAAGCCAGCGGTACCAGAGCCAGCACAATGCTGGCTTGGCACTGTCCCGTCAAGGCTGGAGCAGCTGCTGGGAGTGCCAAAGCCGGGGAGGGGGCAGAGCCAGGCCGCGCCATGCCTCGCCCCTCCCCCCAGCTTCAGCTCTCCTACAGGCCACACCATGCCCTGCCCCCCCCCCCCAGCTTCAGCTCTCCTACAGAGGAGGAGCATGAGCGGTGGGCGGGCTTCAGTGGGCGGGGCTCCTCCTCCACGCGGCTTCAGCGAGCGCGGGGCGAGAGTCATGGTGGGAGTCATGGCGGATTGGAGGCTGGCTGGGGAAACGGCCGAAGGAGGCGGCGCCCCGGTCCCTTCTTCTTTTTCTTTGCCATTGCCCAGCCCTTCCTCCTCCTCCCCCAAGCAGAAGGAGTTCGGCAGGAGGGGGGGAGGAAGGGGGGGCAGAGAGGTTTTCTCGTGGCACAGCAGGAGGTCCGTCACGGCACACTAGTGTGCCACGGCACACTGGTTGAGAAAGACTGGTCTATCCAATGCAGTTTTCTGAATTAGCACCCCAAACCAAATCTAAAGTTGACCAAAACTGATTTTTAACCCTTTTGGTACTAATGTTGGAGAGTGTTCCCTGGTCAAAGTGGTCCCTGCTCAAAAAAGATTGGGAACCACTGCTTTAGGGAGTATGAAGGGATTTTCAATATGGTTTTGCCTTCTGTCAGGCTATTTTGGGCTTAGTAGAGCAGGAAAATGCATTCCTGGACCTACATTGGAGTGGATGGGAAATGTGGCAAAATGCCTCCCATGCCCCCTAAAGAGCATTTTGGGGGGCTCTGGATAATACAAAACAGCCCTGTGCTTTCAGAGTTCTACTTTATCTGCTCCCACTTGAAGCTGCTCTCCGACCCCACTGAGATCTACCAGCCACCTCTAGTTTCCTCATATGATTCAATCACAGTTTTTGGACTACAAAACCCAGACTTTCCCAAACAGCCAGTTTAATAACCATAGTTATTTAAATATGTGCATTTTATTGCATTTCGTTCCATTCTGAGATGAAACAGAATGTGCCATGGTTCTTCCCCGCTTAGCTGGCTGCCTTCATGTTAAGCCTCTCATAAAAAGAGCTTACATAATTAATGTTAATAACCATCAAAAGGTTATATAACCTTTGCCCATGTTGACCTCTATCTATCTGGGTTTTGCCCAGTAAAAATGTGCCTGCGTAGTCCAATGATTGTGGAGGGCAGAGAGAAAGGGGGCTTCTCTTCAGATGGCTTTTTATTTATTTTGGTAGACAGAGTTTCCCTTGGCAAAACATTTTTTTTTAAAAATGTGTTAAATACTATCAATTTGTGCTGCTGTTTTGACCTACTCTCCTCTTTTCTTACAGTTGCATATGAAGCCCCATTTTAATGATTTAATACAGAAAACAAAATCTGGGAGCTTTGTTGTAAAGCACAGTTGCAGTCTGACCGTGAGGTCAAAATACTTTGGGGTTGTAATCCCTTTTGATGGTAATCAAGAAATTGCGTTCAGAGATCCACTGTGGAAACGCATAAGGACAATAAGTACACTTGTCACCCGCTAGTATTTTGCTCTTTTGGACATCATGTATGTGGGAGGTATCAGTTCTTGGGAAAGTTGTTTTTATGGACAACAGGTTACATAATTCCCTCCTCCCCCACCCCCAAAACATGGCCACTGGGAGAACATGTTTCTGTAGGCTAACAAAGTACCTTTCCATGCCCTATAGCAGTGTTTCTTAACTTTTGGGGGGGGGCAGGACCTCTGGGGGGGGGAGGTCACGAGGGGGTGTTAGAGGGATCGCCAAAGACCATCAGGAAGCACAGTATTTTCTGTTGGTGATGGGGATTCTGTGTGGGAAGTTTGGCCCAATTCTATCATTGGTGGGGTTCAGAATGCTCTGGTTGTAGTTGAACTATAAATCCCACCAACTACAACTGCCAAATGCCAAGGTCTATTTTCCTCAAACTTCACCATTGTTTACATTTGGGCATATATAGTATCTGTGCCAAGATTTGGTCCAGATCCATCATTGTTTGAGTCCACAGTGCTCTCTGGATGTAGGTGAACTACAATTCCAAAACTCAAGGTCAGTGCCCACCAAGCCCTTCCAGTATTTTCTGTTGGTCATGGGAGTTCTATGTGCCAAGTGTGGCCCAATTCTATCATTGGTGGAGTTCAGAATGCTCTTTGATTGTAGGTTAACTATAAATCCCAGCAACTACAACTCCCAAATGACAAAATCCCCCCCCCCCCCCCAGTATTCAAATTCGGGTGTATAGGATATTTATGCCAAATTTGATCCAGTGAATGAAAATACAGCCTGCATATCAGATATTTACATTATGATTCATCACAATTATGAAGTAGCAACGAAAATAATGTTATGGTTGGGGGTCACCACAACATAAGGAACTGTATTAAAGGGTCGCAGCATTAAGAAGGTTGAGAAACACTGCCCTATAGGTACTTCCTCTTTACCAGGGTACTACAACCTTTGTTGTAGGACTCAGGGAGGTTGGAAGTTGGCTTTCTGATAGAAGTTTATGGGAGAGAAGGTCTCAGGTGGGTCTTCTTGCCAAATCCCCACTCCATTCCTGATCATTACAGCAAACCTGTGTTTTGCCACTCACATTCAGGCGCAGGTATTCTGTCCACTGCCCAATGGCTCTGTACCCGGGGGCTGAAGTGTTTGTCAGCTGATACTGAAAAATGTCATAGCGGCCGGGCGCATCTCCATTTTCATTGAACATCACAGGGGTCCCAGCACTGCCTGCAGGAAGGAAAGAGTGACAGATGGGATGCTTGGACTAAGGAAATCATGGAAGACAAGGCTATCGAAGGCTACCAGTCACAGGGGCTGTTAGGACCAAGAACAACAGTTACAGGAGAACACCAGCTACAAAGGGCTTCTGTCCTCATGCCGTCTTGGGGGATTTCCAGAAGTGTCTGGTTGGAAAACAGGGTGCAGGTCCATTAGGGCTTTTCTTTTGTTACTATTTCAAGATGAAAGGGTTGTTGTCTGGGATAAGAAGTGCAGTACTGACTCTGAGTCCCCCCTCGGGGGTTGAGAAGAGCGGAGTAGAAATTATGTAAATTAAAATAAATAAATAATAATACCTGTTTATCTATGCTGGCTGTAGCTCTATGTTAGGATGTTTCCATTGTTTACTTCCAAGGTATGTACTGGTTAAATTGTGCTTTGTGTTTCATACTGGTAAAGCAATGTAAGGTTTCCATTGCGTTGCTGTGAGTTTTCTGGGCAGTATGACCATATTTCAGAAGCATTCTCTCCTGATGTTTCACCCCCATCTATGGCAGGCATCCTTGGAGGTCTGTGAGGTCTGTTGGAAACTAAGCAAGTGGGGCTTATATATCTGTGGAGTATCCAGGGTGGGAGAAAGAACTCTTGTCTGCTCGGGATAAGTGTGCATGTTGCAATTAGCCACCTTGATTAGCATTGAATGGCCTTTCAATGCTGGGCGACTCAATGCTAATCAAGGTGGCCAATTGCAACATTCACATTTGCCTTAATCAGATAGTTCCTTCGCCCACCCTAGATACTCCACTTATAAGCCTTTGGTTGTGAGCCGCCCCGAGCCTGTTTGGGAGTGGCGGTATAAAAGCCGAATAAATCAATCAAATCAATCAATCAATCAATATATATAAATCCCACTTGCCTAGTTTCCAACAGACCTCACAACCTCTGAGGATGCCTGCCACAGATGTGGGTGAAACGTCAGGAGAGAATGCTTCTGGAACATGACCATACAGCCCGGAAAACTCACAGCAATCCAGTGATTCTGGCCATGAAAGCCTTTGACAACACAATATTTCCACTGCTAGATGGACTCCTTGCCTGTCTTACAATTTTTAACATTACTTTTGTAACAAACTACAAACAAACTCAAAAATATACAGAGAAGCTAATTGCACAACACAAAAATGCAATACCCCCTCTCGCAACAACACACACACACAAACCCAAAACAAATGTTTTTCTTAATATAAAAAAACTAAACTGGAACAACTAACAGAACTCCCCACACACAACACCCCTACTAAACATATATTACACATACATTGCCAGCCTTACCATTAAAATTCACAGCGAGGATGTAGTTCAGTAAGGTACGGCCATGAATGGGATCCATCTTCTCACACACCCCAGTGTCGCCCGGGCAGAGGTCCAGGTGCATGTTATGCAGAGCATGGGCCATGGCATAGACGGCATCAATGACAAACTGCACCTTTCCTTCCTGTTCATATGGAGAATCTCGTCCAATCCTCTCTTCCCCTGTGTGTTGGCATGGGAGAGTGGGCAAGGAAAGAAAGACACAGATGGGTCAAAACCTCTGCAGGTGAGGCTGCACAGTAAAAAAACCCTTCCTGTAATTTTTAAAAATACATAGCACTATACTTTTAGAGCTCCTTTCTATGACCAAATCCTGATTTTATGGTATTTTGTTTTGTTTCTTGTTGTTATGTGCCTTCACATCAACTACGGGCAGTCCCCGAGTTGCAAACATCTGACTTATGAATGACTTCTAGTTAAGAACAGGGATGAAACAACAGGAAGTTAGATAAATTTACCCCTAACTATGAAAATTCACTCCTGAGAGAGTTATCATGGGGGAAAGGTGTCTCCACTGAAGCTTTATCACCAGTTCTTGTTTCCACAACAAGCCACATTTTTTTTCAAAATCCAATGATCACAGGAACAGAAAATGAGGTGAAATCTTCTGAATAGTGGGAACAGACAGCAAAACAAGCACCACATGGGCATTGACCCTTTCCTATGCTATCCAGAGCGGATACACACACACACATCTGAAGTTGCACTTAAAAACATATCCGTTCCGACATACAAACAAATTCAACTTAAGATCAAACCCCTAGAACCCATCTTGCTTGTAACTTGGGCACTGCATGTGTCTATCTATCTATCTATCCATCTATCTATCTATTTATCTACCTATCTCCCGGCATCTACTGCCTAATGCACGGATGGGCAAAGTTGGAACCCGCCGAGGTTATTTTTGTGTCCAACCCTCCAAGGTTCCCCAAATTGTCCTTTTATTTCCCTAATTTTGGAAGCCTCCATAAATGGCAGGTCCTCTTTTAAATAGGTTTGGGGGGGGGGGGTCGGGGAGTCTGACACAGTTTAATGTAAAACCTGCCAATTTTTCAAAAATATCCATTTAAATCCATTTCACCACTAAAGATACTGGAGATACAGAAAAAGCTCCTCTGAATCCCCACAGATGCCCACCCTTAGCCTAGGGATAGCCCTCATTCTTCAAGGCTTGAGAGGAAGTGATTACAATGAACCTGGTTGGAATGAATACCCAGCAATGGTTGTTCTCTGTGTTTCATCCTTCCTTATTGTGAGCTTCCATTGTGCTCCCTTTCCCTGGCTTCTGCCTCCAAGGTGTACCACCCTCACCAGCACATCCATACCAGTGCATTTCCGTGCTCCCTCCTCTGGCTGCATCCCTGGACGAGTCAGTTTACATTTGAAGTCTTCCTCCCAGTATTCGGCAAACCAGAGGTTGCGCCGATTGTTCTCTAAGGAGCGTGTGGTGAAATATTGGTCAAAACCTCAGGGAGAGAAAAGAGAGAGGATCAAGTGAGTGAACAGGAGCTATGAGAACATAGTGCTGGGACAGAGGTTTTTAAGATCAGAATTTCCCAAAATTCACAGAATTGAATTATATTGAGAATAAAAAGAAAGAAAATCTAACACGTGAGAAGTTGAAACAATTGGATTCGTCTATCCAAGTTTTGAGCTTTTGAAGTGCTTAAATTCTGAAAAATCAGGGTTTGAATTTCTGCCATATGAAAGCTGAATTCATTTTGCCACCTCTTTTTTTTCTCATATCCTCCTATCTTTAACATGTATGTGGCTGGCAGGTAAAACATGGCCATCTCCTTGCTCAGAATAGGCCTGCTTTTTGTGTTTGGTCCGTATGGATGAGTAAAAGTTTTGTTCAATGTGTTGTTGAAGGCTTTCATGACCGGAGTCACTGGACTGTCATGAGTTTTCTGGGCTGTGTGGCCATGTTCCAGAAGCATTCTCTCCTGATGTTTCACCCACATCTATGGCAGGTATCCTCAGAGGTTGTGAGGTCTGTTGGAAACAAGGCAAGTGAGGTTTATATATCTGTGGAATACTGTCCAGGGTGGGAGAAAGAACACTTGTCTGTTTGAGGCAAGTGTGAAAGTTGCAATTGGCCAGCTTAATTAGCTTTTAATGGCCTTGCAGCTTCAAAGCTTCCTGCCTGGGGGAATAATAATAATAATAATAATAATAATCTTTATTTCTACCCCGCCACCATCTCCCCAATGGGGACTCGGAGCGGCTTACATGAGACCAAACCCAGCAATGCAATACAATAGATAAAAGCAGGAATTTTTGATTGAGAGGAGTTAACTGGCCCTGATTGATTCCTCTCTCTCTATATATATATACTATATTTGTATACCGTCCTTCTCAGCCCACATGCGAATCAGGGTGGTTTACAGAAGCAAGAATTCAATGCCCAGCAAAACCATAAAAACATTTAAAACATTAACATATAATATAAAACCATAACAAGATCAATAAAACATAAATCATTTGCGTCTCCTAGTTAAAATGTAGTTCGATCTCAACATCCAGTCATTCCATATTCCTATGTCTGTTACACTGCCTTTTCAAACGCTTGCTCAAACAGCCAAGTCTTGACTTTTTTCTGGAATTTTAAAAGGGAGGGGGCCAATCTAATGTCACTAGGAAGGGCATTCCATAGCCGAGGGGCCACCACTGAGAAGTCCCTGTCTCTCATCTCCGCCAAATGTATTTGTGATGCCGGCGGGATCGAGAGTAGGGCCTCCCCAGACAATTTTAATGTCCTAGAAGGTTCATAAGGGGAGATGCATTTGGACAGGTAAGTTGGGCCAGAACTGTTTAGGGGTTTATAGGCTAAAGCCAGCACTTTGGATTGTGCCTGGTAGCAGACTGGCAGCCAGTGGAGCTGGCGCAACAGAGGAGTTGTGTGCTCCCTGAGTGCCACTCCTGTTAGTAATCTGGCTGCCGTCCGTTGGACCATTTGAAGCTTCCGGGCAGTCTTCAGAGACAACCCCACATAGAGTGTGTTACAGTAGTCTATATGGGATGCAACCAGAGCGTGGACTACTTGTCTGGAATTCCCCTGTTTTCTGAGTGTTGTTCTTCTCTAGTTTCCAACAGACCTCACAACCTCTGAAGATGTGGGTGAAACACCAGGTGAGAATGCTTCTGGAACATGGCTATACAGCCCGGAAAACTCACAGCAACCCAACAGTTTTGTTTCCACTTATTTTGGAAGCATTTAACAGAATGAGCCAATCAGGTTTAGAATTTGATATTCAAAATCTTTTGCAGCGGAAGGAATTGAATCAACATCGTTTCTGTGGTGTTGCCAACTTTTTCACTAACCCTCATTTAGCTGTGCCTTTTGATCAAATTAAGATCCACAAGCTGAAAAGATTCTCTCAGCGTAAGGGAAATTGCTTTGAGGGTCTTCCTTTTTACGTACCTTACTTTAGCCATAGCTGTGAAATGTCAGTTTAAGAGTATTTAACTCATGGACTCGGGATCCCCTTAAAATGGATTAGCTCCCACTTAATACCCTTTTAACACCCTTTCATGTGTACAACCAGGGCAATTACGGAGCAGTGTTTAAGAGTGGATTGTCTCTTCATAAATTAAGCTTCTCAGTAAGTGAGCTTGAGGGAGAACTAAACAAGCGAGTAAGACACTTCCTTTTTGCCCGGAAACTTCCTGTCCAGCAGAGTGTATACCAGCATGTTGGAAAGTTCCCTTTTTTGGACATTAGATCCCAAAATCCTGCAGCTAATAGCCGTGCCAGTAGGCGAAGTCTGGGAGTTTGTAGATGTTATTTATTTATTTATTTCCAACATTTCTACCCCGCTCTTCTCTACCCCAGAGCGGCCTAACAAAAGGCACAATTCGATGCCAACATAATAAATACAGTATAAAACCAAAAAAATACAGCATTAAAACACATTAAAATACAATTAACATTAACACATCATACACATTCTCTTAAGTTAAAAACAGTATTTCGTCCATAACAGGAGCATTGAGCCATATCCATCAACTTGCTGTTACAAATCCAGTCCAAAGTGCTGTATTATGCTAATGTGCAAACGCTTGGTCCCACAGCCAAGGTTTAACTTTTTTCCTGAATGCCAGGAGGGATGGTGTTGATCGTATGTCGCTTGGAAGCGCGTTCCACAGACGAGGAGCCACCACCGAGAAGACCCTCTCTCTCGTCCCCACCAACCGTGTTTGAGAAGTTGGCGGGAGCAAGAGCAGGGCCTCCCCAGATGATCTTAAATTACTAGGTGGGATATAGAGGCTGATGCGTTCAGACAAGTAAGCTGGGCCAGAACCATATAGAGCTTTAAAGGTCAAAACCAGCACTTTCAATTGAGCTCGGAAATGGACAGGCAGCCAGTGGAGCTGACACAACAGGGGGGGTAGTATGCTCCCTGTATGTAGCTCCAGTTAGTAATCTGGCTGCCGCCCGTTGGACTAATTGTAATTTCTGAACTGTCTTCAAAGGCAGCCCCAAGTAGAGTGCATTACAGTAATCTATTCAGGATGTGACCAGAGCGTGGACAACCGTAGCCAGATCAGACTTCCCAAGGTACGGGCACAGCTGATGAAAAAGTAATGTTGCCAAGTTCTGCTGTATACACACACCAACATGTGAAAACAAACACACACACTTGCTTTCTTCCCTTCCACAGCACTGAGGATTTGCTCCCCCTTGTTACCTTCAATGGAAGCTCGCTTGGGTAAGATGGTAACTGCTCCTTCAGCCACCTCCTCTTGCTTCAGGATGGGGGAGATCTTGGCCCCCCAACTGTCAGAGCCCACCCACAAGAACTGGCCAGTCAGGTTGGCAAAGCGAGCTGCCTCCAGGACCCGTCTATGGGAAGGCAGAATGGGAGAAATGAGAGTTAGCATCCCTCCCTCACTTGCTCTGCCTTTGCCCATAGGGAATCTTGCTGTGGCTACAGATGATGGTGCGCTCACCTGATGTCATCTTCATTGGCAAAGATGATGATGCCACGGGCGTTGGGGGTCTCCATCAGCCTCTTGATCAATTTGTCAAACTCCCCAGGTTTAGGTTCCCGTGGGATCTTGATAGACTGCGCTATGCAGACGCCACCTGAGAGAGATGCAACAGAGCTTTAAAACATGGTGGAAAGGGAGGAAAGGCATTTTAGCACCTTAAGTTTTGCATACAGAAAAGTATCAGTCTCCAACACCTCTGTTTGTTTGTTTTTTACATTAAGCACATGGGTGAACTCTGCGGCCCTCCAGATGTTGTTGGAGTGCAACATCAGACATAAGCATTAGTTAGGCTGATGACAGCTAATGGGTTTTGCAGTCTAACAATATTTGGGGGGATTCCCAATCCTGATTCAGCAACACAAAAATACACTCCTTTCCTGAGATGCTGGAGAGCCGCTTTCCACTTAAGACCAGAATGTTTTTCTGTAATATATATGGCTGGTGGCTTCCATGTCAGGAAGGTGGGGAATCCATTCTGGATTTTAGGTATACAAGATTTTCTCTGTGTGCCTGCAAGTCATTTCCAACTCATGGCAACTATAAGGTGTATCACAGGGTCTCCCGGCAAGATTTGTCCAGAGGAAGTTTACCTTTGCCTTCCTCCGGGGTTGAGAGATTATGACTAGATGAAGGTAAGTGGATTTCCATGGCCAATCAGAGTCAGACCCTGCTCTCTAAAATTAAGATCCAGCACTCTAACTAGTACTCCATGCAGGCTGATAGACCGATTTTTTTAGTTTCAGCACCATGGATAGCTCACTCAAACTTACCCTTTTAAAATAAAACAGGGCTACAATCAAATCTTGAGCTTAGAACTATACTGTTTTATTTTTAAGTGACACCAGTGATTATAAAATGTTTTAAAATACCCTTTGGTTTCAGTACCAGAAATAATAATAATTATTAATAACTTTATTTATAACCCACCCTATCTCCCCAAGGGGACTCAGGGCGATTTTACTATACGATGGCCTGAGTATCAGTATTAGTGTGGCTTTATGCCGGTTATGTTTCAAGGTATGTCGTATACTTTTTATAATTGCCATGGCCATTGGCTTGAGGCAAATGACTTTTGACTTGACTTGGCACCTTTAAAGCTGTGTTTAAACTCCAGAGTGGGTTCACATGGGAGACACTGTCAGCCACTGTTACCAATATTCATTGATCAGAGGTAAGAAGCTGTTTAAAGGCTAGAAACCTGTTGGAAGTGATCTCTGGTTTGCACCCTGGGAAGTTTACACATGGCGGTGAACTCTGGTTCCAATCCAGTAAAGTGCAAAGGCAGGATGTCTGAAGCATTGAAACTACAGCTTGTTTTTGGAAATGCAGTTGGCCTTCCACATTTGCAAGTTTAACACTTCCAGATCTGATTATTCCTCTATAGTAAACATCTGGTAGATATCTCTATGGTCAATGTCTGGTAGATATGGCCATAGCACCACATTGGAGGACATAGAGACATGTTCTCTTAGGTTCAGTTTTGTATTTTTCCACTTTCACTCTGTATCCTTAACCCCAGCTAATATGGAGGTCCAACTGGAGATGAAACTGGAGGAAAGCAGGGCAGATTCTCAAAAACTATCATGCAGCTCAGGTTTTCTCCATTAGCAATAGATGCAATCAGAGATCTAATATCAAGTTGCCAAGATCTTTGTCCAATCACAAGTTGCCCAGGCTCTGATTAAGCTCTTATCAGTTTCTACCTTTTTTCCAAAAGTGAAGGTTTACTTAGATGGGGCAATCCATTGGCCTAGGGCCAAGCACAAACTGTCTCACAATTTCTTGTTGGCACTGAGATATTAGGAGGTTAGTTCCTCAGAGGGATCGGGATCAGGATCAGGAGGGGAGGGTGTCTCAGGTGGTCCTTCCTGAGTCTCCAAGTACAGAAACTCATGGATCCCTGGTTTGGTCTTGGTATTGGATTCCAAATCCTTCAATTCTGTTGGCAGTGCTGAAAGTCTGCATCTGGCCAGCTCTATGCTTCATCTCTCAGCTCACCCTATTGAGTCCCAGCTGCTACTCAAGCAGGTTATGGGTGTGAGACTACAACTTTCTCACAACTTCCTCTCCTAATTTCTTTGGGCAAGATCAGTTTCTTGGCTAACTGGAGCTCCTTCTGATCAAAAATAGATATGGGACTTACATCTCAGCTGCCTGTGTTAGGAACCAATATCTTTCTGTCCTAACCTCTATGCTTCATGGTGTATCTACCAAATATGTTACCTACAGCAGTAATTCAAGACATATGTTCCCAAATATGACTGGTACACAAGATGCTGGAGAACTTGAAATACAGGGTTCAATTGAGGCCCCCTAACTGATCTCTTCTCTGCACTCACAAGTTGCTAGTGAGTTGCTAGTGGCCACACCGAGAGCTCTCTCGCTGATCACAATCAACCTCCATGTTGTCAGACAAATCCACCCACAATCATCAACTCTATTGTTCTCACCAGCCTCGCGGGAGATCTGCACAAAGGCATCGACACCACTTTCACCATAATTCCCCTCAGAAGCCAGTGTGGAGACATAATTCCAGCCCAGTGCTTTGACAATGTCCACCATTGCTTGAGCCTGGTAGGAGTCGGGAGGCACCACCCGGGAGAAGTAATCATAGCGGTTGCTGTCGCTGAGTTCAGGAGCAGTGGAGGCGTAGCTGATTTGTGGGATCTGTGTATGAAGAAAATGGCAAGTTAGAGGCTGGAGCACAGGGATCCCAGGGCTAATTGTAAGGTGAGGGAGGGTCAACATTGGTAGATTGTGACTAATCATGTCTACATGAATGATACATTGCTTTCCCAATCCATTATAATGGAAACATCTTCAAGTATGAAGGTTCATAGGGCCCTTCCAAACAGCCATATAACCCACAATATCTGCTTTGAACTGGGTTATCTGAGTCCACACTGCCATATAATCCAGTTCAAAGCGGATAATGTGGAATTTGATTCAGCTGTATGGAAGGGGCCTTAGAAACCCCATTTTTACTGAGAAGTGCCTTCAATGTCTTGAATATAGCACACTTCCAAATAAGAAACATATTTCTTAGCTATTGATAATTCCAGAGAAGTCTCAACTACACAGGAGCCTTGTTGGTCCTTTTGCCCGATTCCCCCTCTCCTGACAAGTCCTTCCCATTATAGGGGTCATGTTGGTGTATTAGGTAAAGGTAAAAGTTTCCCCTGACATTAAATCCAGTCATGTCCAACTCTGGGGTTGATGCTCATTTCCATTTCTAAGCCGAAGAGCCGGCATTGTCTATAGACACCTCCAAGGTCATGTGGCCAGCATGACTGCATGGAGCACAGTTACCTTCTCGCCGGAGCGGTACCTATTGATCTACTCACATTTGCATGTTTTTGAACTGCTGGTGTACTACCCAATCCTAACCATACTACAGGACTTGCACTATGTCTGCTATATTTCCATCTTCTGTAACCCTGTACACTTTATGGAATAGCTGTCTCTGAGCCACTAGAACCATTTACTACAAGACAGACCAAAACACAAGATGACAGAACACCTCTAATGTTCACCTACTGTCCTCAGCGGAAACTATTCAGATGCATCATTAATGAGTCCTCTCACAAGCTCAGGATGGCAGGTCTTTATGCTTATAGCCGGCCCCCAAATCTTAAACAAATAATCACAATGAAATATATAATATGGAAGGTAACATAGCGACAAGAGCGTAGATGTCAACTTTGTCGCTACATCTACTTTGTGACCAATATTACAGGAACCGATAACATCATCCACAAAAGGTTGCTGTGGGTTTTCCAGGCTGTGTGGCAATGTTCCAGAAGCATTCTCTCCTGACATTTCACCCACATCTATGGCAGGCATCCTCAGAGATTGAAGGGTCTCAACCTCTGAGGATTGCCTACCATATATGTGGGTGAAATGTCAGGGAAAATGCTTCTGGAACATGGCCACACAGCCTGGAAAACACACAACAACCCAGCGATTCCAGCCATGAAAGCCTCCAACAACACATCACCCACAATATTAGAGGTACATTTACTTGTTCTTCCTCCAATACATACCATATTACACTGTGTAATGGTTACCACCTCATAATAGTTTCATCCCCCTTTTTGGGGCAGAAAAAAGGGGATAAAAGTGTGACTATTATGCAGCGAAATATAATACTTGTGTATGAATCTACTTTCTCTGCCATGGCACTGCTTCTGGCCTTTTGCAGTGCTTCGATTGGGAAATAGCAACACTGGCCAGGGATGGTTGGCCTTCTGAGGCGGCACTGGAGCTTTTCCCTCTCTGCAGAATGACCATTGACTTATCCACAAGTCATTTAACCTGCCCTCAACTTATTTATGAGGTTGACTTATAAATGACTATATACAGTATGACATCCTAGATCAGAAAAATGTGTGTGTGTGTGTGTGTGTGTGTGTGTGTTTGTGTGTGTGTGTGTGTGTGTGTGTGTGTGGTTGGGATGCTCTCTGAGTCAAGTGGCACTGTTGTCCCAGTTTAGGAGATTTGCATGTTGAATGTTATCCCATGGCAGAGCAGAGAAAACCTTGTTTACAGAAAATCAGTATAACAGGAAGAAAGGCTAAGCTTCATGATAAATAAGCTTTATAACTATAGAAGATCTTGTTTTTGTCCTTCTAGGTAGGCTGTCTGAAGTCTGAAATGGTAACACCTCATTATTTTATTATTATTTACCTTCAAGTCAGTTCCAACTTAGAGTGATCATAAGGTTTCTTTGTACAGATTTCTTTGGATGTTTGTTCCACTCCCTTCCTCTAAAGCTGAGAGTGTGTCACTTGTCCACAAACACCCAGTGATCTCTATGGTTGATTAGTTATTTAGTGTCTACACTGCAAAAACTAAATTGGTTTCATCTCCTGTTGTGCTCTTCACAAGTATCTCAGCACCTTTGTAGTATCTGACAAGTTACTAATCCCAGAATTCCTAACAGGAGAGCCCACACTAACTAAGGTGGCATGAAACTGATATAACAATGGTGTGCAGATGCTTCAGATGTGGAGAGAAGAATCCTTTGTAAGTCTTTCTAAGGACTTGTTTGTGATAGGCAGACAAAGAGACTTTTGGGGGTCTTTTTGGATGTCATCACAAATGACCACTCTTGTAACAGAAAAATAGCTGGATACATCCCTATTGATTCCCTCACTCTGACAACATGGAAATGACCATTTTGGGTGGAAGACTCAAATGCTAAAAGGTGGGTTTGGGGTAGTTTTCCTGCAACAGAATTGTGATCTATGTGGTGAACAAAAAAGAGGAAGGAATTCAACAGCAGTAGCATATTTTAACATAACAGTGTTTTTTGTCCCCATCTTGGCAGGCACTCATGAGGTCCGACCATCTATATCAGGGGTCCTCAAACTACGGCCCGTGGGCCACATGCAGCCTGCCGAGGGCATTTATCTGGCCCACTGAGGAGGCCTCCTTCTCAGTGCCTGTCGGGCCTGGAACGCAGTGAGGGGTTTCGCATGAGGACAGGCTGTGCTGTGCAGCCTCCCTCGCCAGACTCACGCCGCCCATCAAGCCTGTCAGGCAGTGAAAGCCAGATACAGTGGGCTGTACCACACAGCCTCCCCTGGCTTGCGCCACTCATCGGGCCTAGTAAATGGTGAAAGCCAGGTGAGGGAGGCTGCATAGCACGGCCTGGCCTCAGATGAAGCCCCCCATCACATTAGATGTTTGCCAGGCCCGAAGGGCGGTGTAAGCCAGACAAGGAACTTCGCATGAGGCTAGGCGTGAGTCAGGCAAAAAAGGCTGAACAGTGCGGCCTGGCCTCGTGTGAAGCCCCTTGCCGCTTGCCAGGTCCAACGAGCAGCACAAGCCAGGCAAGGGGCTTTGTGTGGGGCCAGGCCACACAGGCAGTGCAGGCCAGGTGGGGGGAGCTGCACTGTGCGGCCTGTTCTCAAGCGAAGCCCCTCACTGCTTCCATTGCTTGCCAGACCTGACAAGGGCATGAGCCAGGCCATGTGGTGCATCGTGTGAATCCCCTCACCTGGCTTGTGTGGCCCGTTGGGCCTGGCAAGCAGTGAAAGCGGCGATGGGCTTTGTGCGAGAACAGGCTGCGTAGTACAGCTTACCTGGCTTGCATTGCGCCTCGCATGAGCCAGGCGAGGGAGGTTGCACCACGCTGCCTGCCATCGCGTGAAGCCCCTTGCCACTTTCACCACTTGCCAGGCCTGACAGGCAGTGTGAGCCAGGTGAGGGGCTTCACGTAAGGCCAAGCCACATGGTGCAGCTTTCACTGCTTACCAGGCCATGTGCGATCCTTCCCACCGGATCCTGGCCCGGACTCCTCCAAGATGATCTTCAATGGTAGGTAAACTATACATCCCAGCATCTCCCAAAATGCCAAGGTTTATTTTCCCTAAGCTGTTCCATTATTTTCTGTTGGTCATGGAAGTTCTGTATGCCAAGTTTGGTTCAATTTCATTGTTGGAGTTCAGAATGTAAACATATAAATGTAAACAGTAAACATATTCATGGGTTCCCTGCTGTTATAGTAAGATTATTACCCTGCTGTGACATGCTTGAAGTCAAAATTTCATTTATTTGTAATTAGAAATAAGTATTTCACAATGTATAATTAAAAGATTTTGTCATTTGGGAGTTGTAGTTTCTGGGATTTATAGTTCACTTACAATCAAAGAGCATTCCGAACCCCACCAACAATGGAATTGAACCAAATATGACACACAAGACTCCCCATGACCAACATAAAACTCTAGAAGGATTTGGGGGCATTGACCTTGAGTTTGAGAGTTGTAGTTCACCTACATCCAGAGAGCACTGTGGACTCAAAAAATGATGAATCTGGACCAAACTTGGCATGAATATTCCATATGCCCAAATATGAACACAGATGGAGTTTGGGGGAAAATAGACCATGACATTTGGTAGTTGCAGTTACTGGGATTTATAGCTTGTCTACAATCAAACAGCATTCTGAACCTCACAAATGACAGAATTGGGGCAAACTTCCCACACAGAACCCCCATGACCAACAGAAAATACTTAAGGACACCCAGTCCAACTCATTTCACCAGGGCAAGAAAAAGTAATCAACGCCCTCCTGACACAAAGCCATAGATATAGATAGGTATATGATTCACACACACACACACACAGATATAGTACCATAGATTTGAAAGGGACCCCTAAAGAAGGACAATTATATGTTGCATGTTCCAGAGTAAGCAAACCAGGTAATCTCCACATCAACACTGACAAAAAAATAGCAAGAAATATTGTTTACCCACAAACATAAAGACATTACATATATTAGAAATCAACACTTTCTCATTACTTTATTTTCCAGATCACCATACTGGGCCACAGCAATGCATGGCAGGGGATGGCTAGTAGAATCATAGAGTTGGAAGAGATCTCATGGGCCATCCAGTCCAATCCCCTGCCAAGATGCAGGAAAATTGCATTAAAAGCACCCCCGACAGATGGCCATCCAGTCTCTGTTTAAAAGCCTCCAAAGAAGGAGCCTTCACTACACTCTGGGGCAGAGAGTTCCACTGCTGAACAGCTCTCACAGTCAGGAAGTTCAGATGGAATCGCCATATGAATTGCTTTACCAGTAAACATAAAGCCCTCTCACAAGCTCAGGTAAAGGTTTCCCCTTGCCATTAAGTCTAGTTGTGTTTGAATCTGGGGGGTGGTGTACATCTCAATTTCTAAGATGAAGAGCCAGCATTGTCCATAGACACCTCCAAGGTCATGTGGCCGGCATGATTGCATGGAGCGCCATTAACTTCTCAACAGAGCGGTACCTACTGATCTACTTATATGTGCATGCTTTTGAACTGCTAGGTTGGCAGAAGCTGGGGCTAACAGCAGGAGCTCACCCCATTCGTGGATTCAAACCACCAATCTTCCGATCAGCAAGTTCTGCAGCTTAGCAGTTAAAACTGCTGCAGCACCATTACAGAATCCAAAAGGGAAGATCGTCAAAGAGAGAAAACCAGAGACAGGTGTTATTCTGCACCGCACATTGGCCAAAAAATGGGCTGTGGTCTGTATGAATTACTGCGGGTGGAGAGGCAGAATCTCTTGGCCAGAACGTCATCATTTTCTTCCAGTGCAAGGACTGAAGTCCACTTTTTTTCTTGAAAATTGCCATCCTTTATTCATCCCCCATTTATGGAAGACCGGATTGTGTTATCCCTAAACTGTCTCCTGTGCTTCTTCCTGATCTGATTTTGTGGCTTAGTTTTCCCAGTCTGTCCAAGTGCTATTGAGGCTTTTAGCAACTAGTATACCTTTAATTAAAAGTTTCCTCCTTGCAGATATAGCTTCTTTAGTGCTTCCCATTTAGTGTTGCTGAAGGATTAGTGATTTATAGTCCTTATATTAGTCCACTTCTGCGAGAAGGGGTTGTTAATTACTTATTTATTTTCTTTCACTGGGAAATCGAAAATGGTTTGTTATGAAGCACAAGAGAAGAAATGAAAGTGATTCCTGCCATGGCAAGGTTAATTCACCAGGAAGCCTCTAATGCAGGCACGGGCAAACTTGGGTCCTCCAGGTGTTTTGGACTTCAACTCCCATAATTCATTGTGGGAGTTGAAGTCCAAAACACCCGGAGAGCCTACGTTTGCCCATGCCTGCTCTAACATCATTGAACAGAAAGCAATAACACGGACGGAACCTGAGATGAGGAAGTCCTGCTGACAGAACCTGTAAGGAAATATCTATTTATCTTGATCATGGGAAATGACACTTCCACATAATATAGCATTGCATGTTTTAAAGAGCCCTCCGCAGCTAACATTTCAATTTGCTTTCCAGCTTATTACAGAAAAGCAAAGCCTCCGTAGCACCAAAAAATGTCCTGGTGTGGAAGAAGAGCTTGGAAAATTGTTGTTGTTGTCTGCAACCTGCAGAATTCCTCAGGCAGCATGGCAATGGCTGCCTGGGGGATGCTGAAAGCAGTAGCCCGGAAAGTAGTTTCTTGAATTCTCTGTAGAAGCAGACCAAAATACTGTGGGCTGTGCGGAAGGACCCTATGACTGCTTATATGTTTGTTCAGCACTATCAAAAACAAGGCTGGGTTAAAAATGGAAGGCAGAAATTAGAACAAACTCAAGGATCGCAGGCTGAATCGGGCCCATCGTGTCATTTTATGTGGCCCTCCAGATGCTGGACTACAGCTCCTGTATTCCTAATCATTAAGCATCATGACTAGAGCTGATGGAAGTTGTAATGCACTCACATCTGGAAGGATGCAGTTTGCTCTGTTTAGTTACAACAGTGGGGTTTGAATTGCGATGCAAGGCTTGTGGATATAATATCTGCCTTTAAAATGTCCTTTAACCTTTCCACAACCTCAGAGCCTCAAGTGTTGTTGGGTAGCATTATCCCCAATCCGCATGGCGGATAATCAAAAGTAATGGGAGTTGCCGTTCAATAACATCTGGGGACACAAATTGGGTGAAAACTAAAGAGCACTGGCCACTAGGTAAAAACGTTATAGTTGGCTCTCTCCAAGGAGCCCAGTGGGTTAAAGCGTTGAGCTGCTGAACTTGCTCACCGAAAGGTCGCAGGTTTGAATCCGGGGAGCGGCAAGAATTTTAGCCCCAGCTTCTGCCAACTTAGCAGTTCAAAAACACGTAAACATGAGTAGATCAATAGGCACCACTCCAGCAGGAAGTTAACAGTGCTCCATGCAGTCATGCTGGCCACATGACCTTGGAGGTGTCTACGGACAATGCTGACTCTTTGGCTTAGAAATGGAGATGAGCACCAACCCCCAGAGTCGGCCACAAGTAGACTTAATGTCAGGGGAAAACCTTTACCTGGCTCTCTCTATCCTCGGATTCCCCATCCAAATTAAATTCCCTTTGAAGGCAACCATGAGGCTGACGTGGTCCTAGACAACACTGGATTAGAGTATTGCTTTACAGCAGCACCATCATTTGGATGTTTGGTGGGAGACAAGTCAAGGAATTCATATTGAGAGAAGTCAAGAAGGAATACTATGGGGAAAATATCCAACGAGATGGTGCTCATCCTCTTGGGTCTTTCCCTGCTTAACCTACTTTCTAGCTCTTTGACTCTTTCTAAATTCCTGATAAGGATCCCCAGACTCCTAGATTCATTTCCCAGAGTAAACCTTGGGCTCTGTTCTCTATTCCTTGGTTAGGAAAAGAAGTGGTCCCTGCCACTGTCTCCCTTTTGGGAAAGATCTGCAGGAAGGCAGAACCAAATTGTCCCATTTCCCTTCCCGCAGCATCTCTCTGTATCCCGCCCTCGCTTGGTCTGTGAGAAGCCCCATTAAAGCGATTAGCGATGGGGATTAGAGGGGTTTTAGCAAAATGAGCAGTAGCTCCAGTCAGGAACAGCTGAGGCGGAGTGGGGGGTTGAAAGAGGGCGCATGCCAGGCTGTGCCTGCTCAGTGTGGCACGTGGGCACATGCGGAGCCGAGCAGAGCTGCCTTGGTGTGGTGGAATGTGTAGAAGGAGGCCGATGTGTTTTACGCACAGCCAGTTGGGCCTTTTCCCTCTGCATGTGTGACATTGTTGTTGACCAATTGGTTCCCATCAGGATTTCAGGGAAATGCCATTCATTTAAGGAAAGGTCTGGGAACTGTCTCCAACAGCGAATGACTGTGTTTTCCCCAGACTTTGGGATAGTTTCCTAAGAGGCACATATTTCCAATCTCCCCACTGTTACCAGATGTTGGGTACAATTCAGGTAAACTGAACCTACAGTAGTTAGTTATACCTCTAAACACCATTCACGCCCCTTGTGGTCTAGACCAGTGTTTCCCAACCAGTGTGCCGTAAGCAATCATCAGGTGTGCCGTGGGAAATTGAAACCTCCAATACCCTTACTTATTAAAGGAGCGCCGCTACGTCACAGTACAAAATGCACAATTAATCATACATAATCATACCCAAAAAACACATTCAAAGTACCCAATCCTGCTGGAGAAAATCAAAAGTCTTACATAAGATAGTTTGGCGTGGTCGCCACAGAGAGCGGAGGAGTTGCGAACCAGGAAGTAGCGAGTTCATGGAGCGCTCCTCTATGGAAGACTCGCAATATTTGATGAAATCACGAAAGTGAGTACAAAAACAAAGTGTATCCTCACGATGTCAGTTTGTGGACAATTTAAAGAAGCAGCACCATAATCATAGCGACAAGGTAGAAAATCACATAGATAATCACATATATTCAAACCTCCAGAGGCTGAAGATAGATGTGGTGATGGAATTGAAAGCTGGCATGGGCAAACTTGGACCTTCCAGGTGTTTTGGACTCCAACTCCCACCATTCCTAACAGCCTCAGGCTCTTTTCCTTTTTTCCCCTCAGCCACTTAAGCAGGAAAGGGCCTCAGGCTGTTAGGAATGGTGGGAGTTGAAGTCCAAAGCACCCAGGGGGCTGAAGTTTTCCCATGACTGACAGCTGTTGAGCAAGACCTTCGTGTGTGTCTTTCTGCCATTCCTGCCAGGATACCTATGTTGTGTTCATCGAAACAGGCCCAGGTTTCACACTGAGTATATAAATACATTAAAAACATAATAACTATATGTATTACTGTGTTAGAGTGTCATTTTGTGTCATTTTGGTTGGTGGTGTACCCCAGGATTTTGTAAAAAGTGTGCCGCGGCTCAAAAAAAGTTGAAAAACACTGGTCTAGACAATACTGTCTCCCTATATGTGTGAATTTCCATACTGTAAAAACAGAACAAGTGGTGAGTGCATGTTGCTTTTGCTTTTTCAGGGTAAAGCAGATGACCAAAGAGGGATCCATACCCTTCAATGATAGTGGAAAATATTACTCAAGCAACTTCAGAGCGTGTCCAAGATTGCAGAAGGTATGAATGAGAAAGAACATGTAAGCCAGGACCGGCTGCAGCAGTTTGCTTTTGCCTGAATCGACCGAGAAAGGCTTTGCTTTCTTCTCATCCCACCACTGAGTGCCCTTCCACACAGCCATATATCCCAGAATATCAAGGCAGAAAGTCCCCGAGGGCTCGGAGCGGCTCACAAACTCTTGAACTGTTGAATCTGCTGACCTAAAGGTTGGCAGTTCGAAGCCGTGGGTTGGGGTGAGCTCCCGCTGTTAGCCCTAGCTCCAGCCAACCTAGCAGTTTGAAAACATGCAAATGTGAGTAGATCAATAGGTACTGCTTCAGCGGGAAGGTAATAAAGTTGCCCATGCAGCTATGCTGACAACACAACTAGGAGGTGTCTCCTCGGCTTGGAAAGGGAACAAGAGCACATTCCCATGGCCAGAGTTGAGCACCACCTCCAGAAATCCAGAGACCAAAGGGGAAGCCTTTGCCTTTTTTCTGTGTGTTTGTATGTTATTGTTCTTCCACTGCATTGAATGTTTACCTATCTGTGCATGTTGTAATCCGCTTTAAGTTCTCTTGGGGAGATAGAGTGGAATATAAATTAAGTGTATTATTATTATTATGTTACTGACACAAAAACACAGCATGCCACAGCAAACGAGATATATATGCTGGATTTCGTATCACAAAATCACAAGTCGAACACTTCCCAAGCATCTAGGACTGTGTGATGTATATTATTAATATTACTATTATTATTATTTTATATAAGGGATATCATAGTTAAAGCAATGGTATTCCCCATAGCAACCTATGGGTGTGAGAGCTGGACCATAAGGACAGCTGAGTGAAGGAAGATAGACGCTTTTGAACTGTGGTGTTGGAGGAAAGTTCTGAGAGTGCCTTGGACCGCAAGAAGATCCAACCAGTCCATGCTCCAGGAAATAAAGCCCGACTGCTCATTAGAGGGAAGGAGAGTAGAGGCAAAGATGAAGTACTTTGGCCACATCATGAGAAGACAGGAAAGCTGAGAGAAGATGATGATGCTGGGGAAAATGGAAGGAAAAAGGAGGAGGGGCCGACCAAGGGCAAGATGGATGGATGCTATCCTTGAAGTGACTGGCTTGACCTTGAAGGAGCTGGGGGTGGCGACAGCCAACAGGGAGCTCTGGTGTGGGATGGTCCATGAGGTCACAAAGAGTTGGAAGTGACTGAACTAATAAACAACAAGCTAAGAGACATCATTTTACTACACCAGGGCTGTCCAACTTCTACTGGCCCAGGGGCCTGAATTCCGGTCACTGATGACCTGGAGGGCCGTAGGGTCTGCCCCCGCCCTCGGCTCCGCCCTCTCCCCCGGCGCCCTCTCCCCTTATTTTTATTTAATATTAAATATATTTAATTCCATCCTCCCCTCTCCCCTTATTTTTCTTTAATATTAAATATATTTAATTCCATCCTCCCCTCTCCCCTTATTTTTATTTAATATTAAATATATTTAATTCCATCCTCCCCTTTCCCCTTATTTTAATGTATCCCATCTCCCCTTATTTCATCTTTAAATATATTTAATTTTATATTTAATACATGAGGGGAGATGGGGGGAGGGAATGAGGAGCCCCCTGAGGAGCCCCCTGCTTCGGCCTACCTTTTCCAAACACGCAGGATCCAGGAGTACCCGGACAACGAGAGTGGTGACTACTGACTGAGTCGAAGAAGGTCCTAATCGTGTCTGTGGGCCTCAGCGATCCAGTAGTAGAGTAGCCGAAGAGTATTGCAAGAATACGCAATCCACATGGGATTTCGCTGTCAACGCCGGCGTGATCTCGCGTTGACAGCGAAATCCCGTGTGGATTGCGTATTCTCGTGATACTTGCTCCGAACCCGGAAGTAGGGTTTTTTTTAATTTTTAATTTTAATTTTATTTTTCAATTTTTATTTTTTATTAAAAAGCTTAGGGGGGCGTAGGGAAGGGGCTGGGGGCCGTATATGGCCCCCGGGCCGCCAGTTGGACAGCCCTGTACTACACCATTGTATATAATGGAGGTGTAAACCAAACCCCAGTGGAAAGCAAGAGCCCACTGCATTTAAAAGTCACAAAGCAGCCCTCCAGATGTACTCAATTATAGCTGCCAGCATCCCGGGCCTTCATGAGCTCTACAAGCGAAGAGCATCAGATTGGGAAAAGTTGCAATGTAATATCACATTTTATTAGGGATTAACTGAAAAGATGTCATATGAGGAATGTACTAATTCTCCAGAGTATTCATCTGAGCAGAAGTTAAGCAGAAGAGGGAAAGAAAAGGCTGAGGATGACTGCAACCTCAGAGTCTGCCATTTGTAGCAGTCTTCATCAAATAGAGGGTGTTGTTGCCAGGCTCACTTGCATTAGACATTACTGGGTGCAAAACAGACTTTAGATTGCACCATAATGTAGAAACAGAACTAGAATGAAATATTACACCTATAGTTACAATTTAAATGATTTCACACGCAAGTGACATTTCTAAGTCTTCTGACACAACTCAGTGGTCAAAGTCCAGCGGCATACAATAGCATCTCAATGGAGGACCTAGAAAATATCTAGAAGGAACTTATTTTTTTCAGATGTGAGTAAGCAAAACCATAGGTACTGGGCCTGTGGATATCAGGGGTGTGGGTGTAGGAGGGTATACTGTAAGCTGATGTTCCTTTTTGTCCTTTTCTTTTTATTCCATCACATGTAAGTAAGAGGAAAAGAGGGAACAAATAGGAACTTCTATATATGTTCGTCTATATATTTATTTATTATTTATTTATTTATTATTTGCATTTGTATTCCGCCTCTTCCCGAGGGCTCGTGGCGGGTTACAAGACATACATAGTGATCGGCAGGCAACACTCATGCCGACTCACGAACAAAATAAAACAATGCTATAACCATAAAAATAACAAAAATGATACAAAAATGATGTCTATATATGTTGTCTATATATGTTGAAATGCAGGGATTGTCTGCAAGTATGTGTACTGTAATCCGCTCTGAGTCCCCTTCGGGGTGAGAAGAGTGGAATATACAGTAAATAAATAAATAAATAAACTTGGCTTATTTACCCTGATTAGTCCCTTATTGCTCAGTCCAGATGTATTATGGACAGAAACTGCCCTCTATACAGGTGGTGCAATGGGTTAAACCCTTGTGCTGGCAGGACTGCTGAACGAAAGGTCAGCAGTTCTAATCCGGGGAGTGGGGTTAGCTCCAGTCTGTCAGCTCCAGCTTCCCATGTGGGGACATGAGAGAAGCATCCCACAGGATGGTAAAACAGCCGAGCGTCCCCTGGGCAACGTCCTTGCAGATGGCCAATTCTCTCACACCAGAGACGACTCACAGTTTCTCAAATCACTCCTGATATACACAAAAAATACAGGGGCTGGTGGCTCTGAACTGAATATGAATCCCTAAATGCATGCAGAAGCCATCTATTTGCCCTGCTTTGCTTTAAGTTTAACACATACTTGAGATCTGTAACCTAACAGGCATCTGGATGTAGTGAAAGCAACACAGAGCCAGTAAACTACGTCTGCATTCACAGAAGAAAGCCATGGGTTGTTTCTCAGGGCACAGCACGGGAAGTTCGCTTTGAGAAGAATGGCTGCTGAAGTCTTCCATATAAGGTGACAGCAGTAGAGCAATGCTCCGGGCTCTAAGGAAGGATTACATAGCCCAACAAAATTTCATGGTGTCTTGGTTTTTAGGTCTGTACCTGGTGTTATTTGGGCTCTGATTCAGAAAATTACATCAGATAGACGGTATCAGCCTTAGTTTCTTAGATATGGCTAACTATCGTGGTTTCCTACGCTGATCAGATGGCGACTGATATATGGCTCATGTTCTTTATCTCACAAACTAGAGCTGATAGGGGGAAACTGGTGCTATTTTGGGCTATTACGTTTGTATTTGCTATTGTTCTGAGGCACTGAATGTTTACCTCAGTACAATGTTTGGGAGATTGGGCAGAATATAAATAAAGTTATTATTATTATTATTTGATACATAACAAGATTAGTACACAGCAAACAGGATCACTATGCTAGCTTTTGTATTTGATCACAAGTCAGGCACTTCCCAAGTGTCTAGGACTGTGTGATGTATTGGTGAATAATGCATGCATATTCGAGTAGGGTGGCTTTTTGCAGCTGATGGTAATTTTGTCAGGGCCAGGTATTTTTAAGTACAGGCCAAGGTCTTTAAGCACTGTACCCAGTGTGCCGATCACCACTAGGATCACCTTGACTGGCTTGTGCCAGAGTCTTTGCAGTTCTATATTATTACTACTACTACTACTACTACTACCACTACTACTACTACTACTACTACTACTACTACTGGAATCTGCAGGTCAGATGGTCTATGACCATATCATACCCTCCAAATATCCCATTTTGGCAAAGACGTCCCCAATTAAATGGTCTGTGGTCCTGGCTTTTCAGCCGCTTATAAAATGTCCCATTTCCCCTCCCCTCTGTCCTTTGCTTTCTTCGGTGACTTCATAATGCAATACGTAATTTTCTTTCAACTTGGAAGGAGATGGGATCTTGCCTTTCCCAGGCATCTCAGGTGAAAGCAAACTGCTGCAGCGTCTTTTAGATCATGTATTCTTCCTTATTAATAATGGTTGCCATTTTTACAACATTTCGGTGTCACATGCGTCCCAGATTTCTGAACTCCCTTCTTGCTTCCATTTCAACCCATCTCAACCCATTCCTGGGAAGCCTCTTCCTGCCACTCTGGGTCCTGCCCACTGCTTTGCCCAATGTTCCCCGCTCTATCTTTATCAGCCTGCCATTGCCAGCTTCCCTCCCCTGGCAGCTGCTAAGAACCTCTTTACCAAATCTGGCATATGGAGTGAGGGGAAAAAATGCCATCTGTCCTATAAATCAACTGACCCTGACTACCTCTCAGCCCTATCCCAACTATACTTTCCAGAGCCTCAAAGATTAAGTAGAGAGGTCAGCAGAGTGTTTATGTGTGACCGGGAAGGATGGCACAGGATTTTGAAAGAATAATTCATGTTAGTGTCATTAGAGTTGGTGGGCTGGCTACTGGGAAACTAGTACGCTCTCTCAAAGCAATGCAACATGTTTGGTCATCAAATGCCAAGTGAAAAACAATGGAAGGGACTTAGAGACACATCATAATAACATGCTATCCAACTGTCCCACTTTGGGCAGGTAAAGTCCCATTTACTCCTCTGTCCCACCACTGCTTTTAAAATGTCCCAGTTCCTCATTCCTCCTCTCAGGTACTTTTTACACAGCTGAATAAAATCCCACAATATCTGCTTTGAAGTGGAATATATGGCAGTGTGGACTGAAGGCCCTCCCACACAGCCCAATATCCCAGAATATCCCACATTATCGAAGTGTGGACTCAGATAATCCAGTTCAAAGCAGATATTGTGGGATTTTCTGCCTTGATATTCTGGGATATAGGGCTGTGTAGAAGAGACCTCGCTCCTCTCTTTTCTCCTCAGCTTATCTCAGTTGCAGCAAACTGAGTGCAAAGTGCAATGTACATGATGGAAAGGAGAGAAAGCCAAACATTTTTCTTTTGGCAAAGATACTACTCTATGGTGAACTCGCCACGGGTCAGCGCAAGAGAGGCGCCCCCAAAAAGAGATATAAGGTGAAACAACACTTTAGGCTCGGCCAGATTGATCACCAACAACGGTCCACCCTGGCCTCACATCGGGAGGCATGGAGATGCAGTATCCACAATGCTGCGGCCTCTTTCGAGAAGACACGCCAAATGGGTCTCAAAGAGAAACGACAATGCAGAAAGAACCGCAACTTGAAAACAACATCACCCAAGGAGACTTTCTGCTGTGCTTTCTGCAACCGAACTTGCCTATCTCAGATTGGCCTTTTTAGTCATCAACGCGCTTGTCAAAAGCGTGGGATGAGTCCTTCCTAAGAATCTTCGTTCGCGAATGCCGAGAGAGAGAGATGATGGAAAGGAGAGAAAACCAAACATTTTCCATCCCAGAAGGCTCAGCTCCCTTGCAGACGGCTAATTCTCTCATACCAGAAGCGACTTGCAGTTTCTCAAGTTGCTCCTGATATGAAAAGAAAACCCCACTAGAAGACAGGACTCATTGGAAAAGACATTGACATTTCATAAGGTGGAAGGTTGTAGGAAAAGAGGAAAAACAGTGGATTGATTCAATCAAGGAAGCCATGGTTTGCAAGACCTGAGCAGGGCTGTTAATAACAGGGTGACTTGGAAGTCTCTCATTCATAGGGTCATCATACATCAAAGTTGACTTGACAACTGTTCCCTGCAACCATTAGACATCTGGTATGAGAGAATTAGCCGTCTGCAAGGACGTTGCCCAGGGGACGCCTGGATGCCTGGTTGTTTTACCATCCTTGGGGGAGGCTTCTCTCATGTCCCCTCATGGGGAGCTGGAGCTGACAGATGGGAGCTCAACCTGCTCTCCCTGGATTCGAACCACTAACCTGCCAGTCAGCAGTCCTGCCAGCACAAGGGTTTAACTCATTGTGCCACCGGGGGCTCCATCTTCTAGAGGTATGTACAAAATAGTATTAGTAGAGCTAGCTATTGAACAAGTAAACACACACTCTCTCTCGGCATTACTTCGCGAACGAAGATTCAGGAAGGACTCATCCCACGCTTTTTACAAGCGCGTACTACACCTACATAAAAGTGCAAAGGAATCTTTGAGACCATGGCTGCATCTACACTGCAGAATTATTGTAGTTTGACATCACTTTAACGGTCATGACCCTATGCGACAGGATCAAGGGAGCTGTAGTTTTACAAAGTATTTAGCCTTTTCTGCCAAAGAGTGCTGGTGCCTCTTCACTGTCCATCTCCCATGACTCCATAGCACTGATTCATGGCAGTTAAAGTGGTGTCAAACTGCATTCATTTAGTTGCAATCTGAGTGAGCGAAATAAAAAATAAGCTTTTATAGACATAAGGCTTGTCTAAATGAGATAAACCCACACCTTGTACTCACTGTGAGTGGACTACTGGCAGTCTTCATGATGCACAACAGCTCCTGGTGAGTATGCAGAGGGTTTTTATCCATGTACTCTGACTTTTCCGTGTTTTAGGCAAAGTCAGTATACTCCTGAGTTTGCCTGAAACCCCTGAGTATCCCTGGACAATCTGTACAGCTGCATCAGGTCTGATTTGAGCCAATCTACTGTTCAGATGGACACCATTGTCACTGCCATTTCCCTGTACTGATGAGTGCAGAGAAATGGAGATGACTCGTAGGTGGTCCTATCCAGACATGGAGCTCTGTGTAGATACCTGATCACATTGTCATGTCAGCACAAGGTGCCCCTTCTTCTTGCTGCTTATGGAAGCACACCATTCTGACACATGTGGATGGCTAGGAGTAATAGTGGCCGCATGGAGGAGGTAACAACCCAGGAGGGCCAACACAGCAAGGCCCATATGGACAACAGCTCCAGATTCAGTAGCGCCAAACTGTCTCAAGCCCATATTTATAGGCATCTCACTAATACAATGGGTCTCGTATAAGAAAGTGTGTAGTGTATAGGCAGTAATGACAGAAGAAAATGGTCAACTGACATAAATAATAGAACCATAGAGTTGGAAGAGACCTTGTGGGCCATCCTGTCCAACCCCCTGCGAAGAAGCAGGAAAATTGCATTCAAAGCACCTCCAACAGATGGCCATCCAGCCCAGACCTGGGCAATTGCCGGCCCTCCAGGTGTTTTGGACTTTAACTCCCAGAAATCCTAGCCAGTTTACCAGCTGTTAGGATTTCTGGGATTTGAAGTCCAAAACACCTGGGGGGCTGGCAATTGCCCACGCCTGATCCAGCCTCTGCTTCAAAGCCTCCAAAGAAGGAGCCTCCACCACACTCCGGCCAGTTCCTTCCTCTGAAATAGACCCTAGAACACCTGATATTTGTTGGCGGTCTCTCCTCCAAAGGCTAACCAGAAGTGATACTGCCTAGCTTTCAAACTCAAGACAGGATCAGGTACCTTTGGGGTATTTAGGCCTTTTAAAAACATAGGATGAAGTCTTCATCTTAAAACATTGTCACAATGAACAGTCACAATGAACAGCTCTCCTATATAGGAAGTTCTTCCTGATGTTCAGGTGGAATCTCCTTTCCTGTAGTTTGAAGCCATTGTTCTGCGTCCTAGTCTCCAGAGAAGCAGAAAACAAGCTTGCTCCCTCCTCCTTATGACTCCCTATGACTTCCCCTCACATATGTATACATGGTAATCATGTCTCCTGTCAACTTTCTCTTCTGAAGGCTAAACATGCCAAGTTCTTTAAGCCATTCCTCATAGGGCTTGTTCTTCAGACCCTTGATCATTTTAGTCACCCTCCTCTGGACACATTCCATCTTGTCAATATCTTCCTTCAATTGTGGTGCCCAGAACAGTGTGATTTCAGGTGTGGTCTGACCAAGGCAGAATAGAGGGGAAGCATGACTTATTTGGATCTAGACCAGGGGTGGGCAACCTATAGCCCGTGGGCTGGATGCGGCCTGGCAGCTGATTCTGTCCGGCCCGGGAAGAAGGGCATCAGGGCCGGGGCCAAGAGGAAGGTTTCCAAACCAACTCTTTGGAGAAAGGCAGCCTCCCTGAGGCGAAAAAGCCCTTCCCACTCTCTCCTTTCCTCTCCAGCCGTGCTCCTTGCTGTCATGAGCCTCTCCCAGGCAAAAGGGAGGCCTCCGTCTCCGCCTCAGCCACCGCCAGGCGCTTCGGAGAGTTCTGGCGAAGGGGCATGGCCAAAGGGGAGGAACGGTGGTTGGGGCGACTGTTGGAGGAGCCCTGACTGACGGCCACAGAAGCAGCCAATCAGAGGGACGGATACGCCCCGCAAAAGGGTGGGACCGCGAGAGGCGGCGCGAGGACGAAAAGCGTGGGCAGGGCGAAGTGAGCAGATTTTATCCAATGGGAGGGGAAATAGAGTGAGGGGTGAGAGCGGGCAGAGGCCTACAGCTTCCGATTGCCTGCTGCTCTGCTCTCCTCTGCTGCTGCGGCGGCTGGGTCCGCTTTGCCATCCTCTGGGATGGGTCCATTGGGCCATTCCATCTTGGTTCGCACCTTGTCTTCTTGAATTTAATTTTATTTTAGTGGTTTTTATTATTATTTTATAATAATTTTATAATAATATAATAAATAATATAATGTTATATTATAATTTCAATATATTATAATGTCTATATATATAACTATAATACAATAATTATGATATTAATACTAATAATATATGAATATTTCTTGATATATTAATATGTTAATATTAATGATGTGTAATCTATAGTAAATATAGTAAATAAATAAATAATGTAGATTAGAATGTAGTTCAGCCTTTAGGTGCGGCCCTCCATAATATTTTTTGGCTCTCGTGTGGCCCCTTGGGGAAAATAATTGCCCACCCCTGATCTAGACACTATTTATACAGGCCAAAATCCCATTGGCTTTTTTTTGCTTCTGGGTCACATTGTTGGCTCATGTTTAACTTGTTGTCCACAAGGACTCCAAGATCATTTTCACACCTACTGCTGTTGAGCCAGGTGTCCCCCATTCTGTATATTTCCATTTCAATTTTTTTCTGCCTAATAAGTGGAGTATCTTGCATTTCTCCCTGTTGAATTTCATTTTGTTAGTTTTAGCCCATCTCTCTAACCTGTTCAGATCATTTTGAATTCTGCTCCTGTCTTCTGGGGTATTCGCTATCCCTCCCAATTTGGTGTGTTGTTACCAATTTGGTAAAGTATGAAAGACTGCTAGAACACGGCCATACAGCTGGAAACCACGCAACAGCTCAGTGATTCTGGCCATGAAAGCCTTCGACAATATATGGAGAAACAGGCCTTTTGTAGCCAGCAGATTTTGACTGCCTTTCCTTACTACAACTACAGGAGTCCTTAAACTGTCCAGCTGCTCCCGTAAGTGTGGCGGCAGAATTCCGGCCACGGAGGTCAAGAAAATTTTATAGGCTTAGGTTTAAATGTATTCTGAGTTGCTTCCTCCAAGATTTGAAAGTAATCTTATCCGGTCTGAAAGAGACCTGCTTTGGTCATATCTTATAATCTCCTAAGAATTTCCGAGAAGTTAAGACTGAGAACCCAATTCAATGGGGCAGTGGATGATTATTTTTCAAAGAAGTAGTTGTGTTAGTCTTTTGTAGAATTTTTTGTATGTGTGTGTCGGGAGTGACTTGAGAAATTGCATACAAAGGTGGAAGGGAAGGGGAGGAAAAAAGGAGAAAAAAGGCTGTCTGAAGCAGCACTTTATTTATGTATGTATGTGCCTAATTACTTTAAGGTTGTACACATTTATTTAATATGGTTGTTGTTATTGTTACTGCTGCTATGTGCCTTCTGATCATTTCTGATCCTAAGGCAAACCTATCATAGTGTTTTTGTGGCAAGATGTTTGTCATTGCCTTCTTTTGAAGCTGAGAGAGTGTGATTTGCCCAAGGTTACATGGCTGAACAGGGATTTGAGTCGTGATCTCTAGTTTAACAATCAAACATTGACACCATCATGGCTTCTTAGTATAGTAAAGCAGGGCTTTTTAAACATTTCCACTTCGGACGCCTTTTGGCCCAACAAATCTTTACGTCACCCCAGGTATATAGGAACAATATATGAAATACATATAAAATCAAACATTTACAGATAATACACCAGCATTTGCAAGGCTTTTAAAACAGGCTGCATTTCTTTTTTATGAAGTACAGCTGAAGCATCTGCTATGAACACTGTACAATAGATTCGTGTAAATGTCCAAGATTTGAAAGTAATCGGCTTGACCGACTCACTGGTCGAGCAGGTTGCGGGGCAGGGTTGCCCTCGCCGCCATCTTGGGATGTAACAAAGGGCTTCTTCCCAGTAGCCCCTGGGGTGGCGGGAAGGTTTCCCGCCACCAAGGCTGGCCGGCCAATGACGGGGCTGCCCCGCCCTACCCTCTCTTTGCAGCCGGCTGGCCTGCACTTCCACCCGGGCAGCTTATTTAAGGCTGCCCGGGTCTGCCAGGCTGCATGAAGGGGCCAGTTTTGTTTTTCCTCTTACCCTCCCTACTTATTGCATTGCTTGTTGGTGTCCATTTTGTTCATACTTAACTTCATTGTTGCATGGTTCTTGGTTATGTGTTTCATGTTCTTTGTCACAACTCTGTGTTTGGCATGTGGCATGGTCCCTGGTTCAGGTTGGCTTATCACCCCTTGGTTGTAAGGGGGGATAACGTCCTGGCCCACTGGGGTGCTGAGTTTCTATGGACAGGCATTGGGCCGCTCACACCCCAGGCTTGCAAGCGCCTTTGGACATTCGTGCGGGCTGTACGACCCTGATCCAGGACCCATGTGTGGCCGCCAACCCTTTGTTCCTGTTTTCAATAAATGAGTTGTGGCCATTTCCATCCATCCACTTGTGTCTGTGTATTGTTCCTGGCGCGAGGTGTGTCACACTTGCACACGCAATCTTATCTGGTCTGAAATAGACCTGCTTTGGTCATATCTTATAATCTAAGAATTTCTGAGAAGTTAAGACTGAGAACCCAATTCAAAACCAAACATTTACTGATAATACATCAGCATTTGCAATGCTTTTTAAACAGGCTGTTTCCTTTTTATGAAGTACAACTGAAATATCTGCAAAGTCCACTGTAAACACTGTACAATAGATTTGTGTAAATGTCTAAAGTATCCTGTTTCTGAAGTAGACATTCAGAAACCTTTTACTGTTGCCAAATTTTTCAAGACCCCGACATCAAGCAAAAGGGACTCATTTGGGGTCAGAACCCACAGTTTAAGAAGCAGTGTGGTATGGAAAGTAAAGGGTGCCAAAGAAATCTGTTAGTCCATATTTTGCTTTCCCTTCCTTATAGTGCTACAGTATAGTCCTTAATATGTTATTCAAATGTATGCTGAACTGACTTTCATGGAAGGTACTTCCAGGTAAGTGTGCATATGGCCCTGACTTCTTGGACTGAATCAATCAACTTGTGCCTTCCCCTTCTTTTTCCTTCTGCTTTCCATTTTACCAAGCCTTATCATCTATTTCAATGAGCGGCGATGTCTCACGATTGAGCGCAGCCATAATTGAAGTTGACTTGAAGGCAAATAACAATAACAAGTTATTGTATGCGGTCACATCTATGAGTATTTTAAAGCTCATTCGTTTGTAAACACCTTCCTAGGTGGTTTATTCTAATTGTTTCCCAACCGCACACCATCTTTCAAAACAGAGCATATTCCCTTTGCAGGGGTGTATGTGATTCCCGGTCCGGATATAGGCTATTTTAAGAAAATACAGGTGGATCCAGCTATTCATGGGTTGAAAATATAAAATTTTACAAAAGCAAATAATTATATTGTCATTTTATATAAGTGATACCACATAATGGTATTGTTGGGAGATTGGGAGGACCAAATTCCAGGAGATAACAAGGGCACAGTATAAATATAGGCAAGATTTCATGTATTTCCTCGTCTTTGAGGCAGTGGTTGTATGATTTTCCCTTGAGAACAGGCCAAGTTTCAACACCATCACCACCCCCAGCCATTTTTTTGTGTTTCAACTCCATTCCTGAGATGAAAGCTTTCTCTGAAAGACCTATCTCTCTACTTACGGCAAAGAGTCGAAGCACATTGGCCACCATGATGGAGACAGAGCTGGCAGAGGCCCCAATGACAGCCACCACTCTTTCGGGCTTGGTGATGATGGGGGGCTCGCCATTGGAGCAGCGCACGTCAGACGTGTCTTTCTGGATCAGGGCTTGGACAAAAGTCAATGACTGCTCCAGGGCGTATGTGTCTCGAGAGCAAGTGTCCAGGATGCGGGCCCCCAGGGTGATGTTGGGGAGCACGTTGGGGTCACTGTTAATCTGATCCAGAGCATAAAGCATGGCCTCCATCCGGTGAATCCCCTTCTCCTTCTTCACGGCTCCGCAGGGCACACCGGCTGGGCCTCGAGAGTGAACAGGGAAGAGCCCTCCTAGTGTTATTTCCCCTTCAATCTTGATCGAGTGTGGCTGGATGGGTGCTTGGCCGAACACCCAACTGGGGCTGGATCCCCAAGCCCACAGCGCCCACAGCCAGAGTAGTGGGAAGGCAGCAGGGTCCATGGCGTGCCGCTTTGCTGGTTACTCCAGGGTGCTTATGACCTGGAATCAGAAGAGGACAGGATCAGAAAAGGGGAAGAGAAGGATCTTAAGTCTGCAGCATCCTCCAGGATTGGGTCAGACAAAATAGTAATATAGTCAATCCTCCACATTTGTGGATTTCACTTTTACATATTTGATTATTCATGGGTTTGATTAATACTTTTTTCCCCTAGGAAACTCAGGGTCTTCCAACACAAATCTATGGTCAAAATCCAACTGAAGTTAACTATGATTGTGCTGGAGGACACAGGGATTCCCAGAGACAAACTTCTTCAGGCATTTATAGTTCCTCCAGTACAATTCTCTCAGAAGCTAATAGTCATGCCGGAAAACCTAGAGAGCGTAGAGACCTCACAACCTCTGAGGATACCTGCCATAGATGCAGGCAAAACATCAGGAGAGAATGCTTCTGGAACATGGCCATACAGTCTGGAAAACTCACAGCAACCCAACCTAGAGATTCCTCAAAAGGGGTTGTCTCAGGTTTAAAAAGGTGGCTTTTCCGCTTTTACAGAGATCCTGGACCCCCTAATGAAGTGAATATGAAGGAATAATCATAACAACAACAACAACAACAACAACAACAACACAAATTTCATCCTGCCTCTCCCTGTGGATTAAGGTAGGGAAAAACAAACATATATTACATCAGCTAAAAGAGTATATAAATATATATTAAAATCTCTCAAATAATAGTAAGTAATTTAAATATAATTTAAAACTACATGTGGATAGGTCTTCCAGAAGAATCTTAACTGTTGACTTAGATATTATCTGAGTAATTCCTCAATCTTGGGCAGCCAAAGAAAATGTCCTCTGGCTAACAGTACTCATTAGTGAAACAGATGTCTTCTAAAGGACCTTAGTGTACGAGGTGGTTTATATGCGAGAAAGTGATCCTATGTCTTTTAATAGTGTTATATCTCTTTGTTTAATGATGTTGTACCTCGTCTCAAGCCACAGGGAGAAGCAGATAATACATGCATTATTATTATTTGATACACAACAAGATTAGTACACAGCAAACAAGATCACTATGCTGGCTTTTGTATTTTGATTACACATAAGACACTTCCCAAGTGTCAAGCACTGTGTAATGTAACAGGGATTCCCAGAGACAAACTTCTTCAGGCATTTATAGGTCTTCCAATACAATTCTATCAGAAGCTAATAGTCATGCCAGAAAACCTAGAGAACATAGAGACCTCACAACCTCTGAGGATGCCTGCCATAGATGCAGGCGAAACATCAGGAGGGAATGCTTCTGGAACATGGCCATACAGCCTGGAAAACTTGCAGCAACCCAACCTAGAGATTCCTCAAAAGTGGTTGTCTCAGATTTTAAAAGGTGGCTTTCCCGCTTTTACAGAGATCCTGGACAAATTATGAAGTGAATATGAAGGAATAATCATAACAACAACAACAATAATTTCATCTTGCTTCTCCCTGGGGAAACAAGATGACTATGCTGGCTTTTGTATTTTGATTACACATAAGACACTTCCCAAGTGTCTAGGACTGTGTAATGTAACGGCGAATAACGTGTGCAGATCTAAGTAGGGTGGCCTTTTGCAGCTGGCAGATGGTAATTTTGTCAGGGCCAATTGTTTTTAAGTATAGGCCAAGGTCTTTAGACACTGCACCTAATATGCCAATCACCACTGGGATCACCTTTGCTGGCTTGTGCCAGAGTCGTTGCAGTTCGATTATTATTATTATTATTAGTAGTAGTAGTACTAGTATTCTTTCCCCCTTCGAACTCTTTACAGATCCCCAACCCTGATTTGAATTTAAAATGAACATTCAAACGACTATACTATGCTGACTCAGACCTTCAGCTCTGCAGCAATTGCCCATCCTTGGTTTAATGACAAGTCTGACCCCGGTAGGTCTATTCAAATCAACATTTGCAAAATTCATAATGTTCCCCCTTATTTTGGACTAACTCCTTTGCAGAGCTCCCCGTAGATTTTGGGTGGAGGGAGGTACGGAAAGAGGTGGTCATTTTCTAATAGGCATTAAGCCCAACACATTGGAGGCTCAATTGAAGGGTGGGAGGGGGGAGCAATGTTTGTATCTGTGACCTGTATAATCAATCTCCTTCCAAATTAATTCATCCCAGGCAGCTGTGTCCACAGAGACAAGAAAAACAGAGTCACACATCAGTGGGATTTCTGCCCTGTAGGCTGGTCACCAGCTGAACGCAGCCATGTACAACACAACCAATATCAAGGGGAAAACGAGGGCATCCACCCCGCTGCCTCCTTTCGTCTGTCTTGTGCTTCTGTTCCCGTTTTTCTTTCTGCAATATGTTTGCACCTTTACCCCATTTTTAAAAGTGAAAGGAGATTATCACTTGCCTCAGGGGGGGGGGGACCCAACAAATACAAATAGCAATGAAAATTCCAAATGTGAAAATCACAAGTAGAAATTGATAAGGATCGTGAGAGGCAGGACTTGGAGGGATATGAAATCCTGAACATTTCCACTATTAGCATCACCACCACCATGTAGAAGACCAACATTGAGCCTTGGGTAAATAGCCATCTTTGAACACCAAACACCCAAACTTGGAAGACCAGAACTCAAAGAGTATGTGGGGAATGAGACCAAGAAGGCTGGGCCCCCATCACCCTAAAATATGGCAGTATAGGATTGGGTAGGATCTACATTTCCCGTAGAGGCTCAGGCGTGAGTTTCCTCTTTAGCATACATGTCATAGGTATGAGCAAATAAGCCAGTGTGGTGTAGCGGCTTTAGCATTGGATACAACTCTGGAGACCAGATTTTGAATCTCCGCTCGGACATAGAAATGCACTGAGTGACCTTGGACAGGTTACTATCTCTTGGCCACTTAGGAAGGCAGTAGCAAATCTTGCCAAGGAAAACTTGTGGCAGGGTCACAATAGGTTTGAAATGACTTGTGTGTATTTATGTGCAGGTTGCAAGCCCTCCCTAGCCTGTTCCTTGGAACAAAGTAAATAAGTTTTCCAGACTTATCTATCAGTCATGTTTAGTCCATAGGGAAGAATCTATCAGAAGATCTCTTGCTTAAGACTCATTGCAATGAACTAGATCAGGGGTGCTCATTAGGTAGATTGCGATCTACTGGTAGATTGCGTAGTGCATCCTGGTAGATTGCAGGCAGGGTGGGAGGAAGGCTCAGTCCCACCCCGCAGGCTCCTGACGCCACCCAGGTGCAAAAGGAGGTTGGACTGGATTGCCCTTGGAGGTCTCCTCCTATTCTAGGAACCCATTGTTGTTGTTGTTGTTATTATTATTATTATCAGAGGCTGAATGGCCATCTGTGAGGAATGTTTTGAATGTGTTTTTCCCTTACGGCAGAAGGAGGTTGGACTGGATGGCCCTTGGAGGTCTCCTTCTACCCTAGGAACCTATTGTTGTTGTTACTATTATTATTATTATTATTAGTAGTAGTAGTAGTAGTAGTAGTAGTAGTAGCAGAGGCTGAATGAATATTACCATCATCATCATTATTTTGAATAAATTCAGGAGCTTATTATACTCACATTTAGTTGAATTCAGTCTTAAATATATTATATGGCTCTCCCTGAAATAAATTTCCAAATATTTTGCTTTTATGGCTCTCTGAGTAGTGGGTAGGTAGATCATTTTGACTTGGTTGTTTTATAAGTAGCCCGCATGCTGAAAAAGTGTGAGCACCCCTGACCTAGATCTTTGCACAGTGTCGTGTTTAGTGAAGAGAAACTTTTCAGTAGTTCAGCGATGGTGAAAAATAACCACTTGACCACTATGAAAATAGGCTTATTACGGCAACTAAGGCTGCAATCTGAGGCTTGACTGGACACATAGAGGATGGCACTATATGTGTTAATGTGATTGGATTGCAATTCCCATCAGCCCCAGACAACATGGTTAACAACAATGATGGGAGTTGTCGCTCACACCTTAGGAGACGGAAACAATAATATTGCTTTGGGCAATGATGTGGCGAGGTGGCAGAAGCAGCCCCATGGCTGTTCCTCTTGGGTGCACTGGCTGTTTCCCAAATGATTTCGCCACAGAATGTGCCTTCGAGTTCTCCAAACTAGTGCTGAGAGGAGTCTAGGGGTGTATCTTCACTGTAGAATTAATGCAGTTTGATACCACTTTAGCTGCATTTCTGTGAGTTTTCCAGACTGTATGGCCATCTTCCAAAAGCATTCTCTCCTGTCGTTTCGCCCACATCTAAGGCAAGCATCCTCAGAGGTTGAGGGGTCTGATGGAAACCAGGCAAGTGGGGTTTATACATTTACCTGTGGAATGTCCAGGGTGGGAGAAAGAACTCTTGTCTGTTTGAGGCGAGTGTGAATGTTGCAATTGGCCACTTTGATAGTATTTAATGGCCTCGCAGCTTCAAAGCCTGGCTGCTTGCTGCTTGGGGGTCCTTTGTTAGGAGGTGATGAGGGCCCCGATTGACTGGAATTCCCTTGTTTTCAGAGTGTTGCTCTATTTACTGTTCTGATTTTAATTAATACTAGTCGCCAGGTTTTGTTCCTTTTCATGGTTTTCCTCCTTTCTGTTGAAATTGCCCAGATGCTTGTGGCACTTCAGCTGCCATGGCGAAGTGCTATCCAATCTTGGATGGTGCCGTTTTAGTAGGTCTTTAGTCTTCTCTCCCAAAGAGTGCTGGTGTGTCACCAAACTACAAAACCCATGATTCTATAACACTGAGCCTGTCTTTCCATAGCACTGACAAGTGGCATCAAACTGCATTCATTCTGCCATATAGATGCACCCTCGTCCACTACCAGTGCAGAAAGAAGGCTGGGCTGCCAGTCTAACCCGTTTCTGTGCATGAACAGTGGAGGAAAAAGTACCACCGTGTTCTTCGTGTTAAGCTGGAAAATGTCTTGGGAAAACCTGACTTGTGTACAGCAAATGATGGAAAGGATGAACGCCACTTTAATTTCCACTTCTGGCCATAAAACGCCTTTCCAGGACTCCTGCGTTGCCCCCTGGGCATAACTCTTCCCTGAATCCTGCTCTGGCATATTTTTCTATGCACAGACAGACCTTTCTCTGAATGAAGTGCACCTCTGGATCAGAGGAATTATCCTCCTGCCAGAACCTCTTACAGCTCGGAGAGATGATGTACGCGCGTGTGTGTATGTGTGTGTGAATAAATATGATGCTTAAAGAGAGAAGAGAAAACACTAGGGAGAGGGGGAAGAGCAGAGGGCTGGGAGCAAAATCTGGAAGGAACTGTATTTTGAAAGCTTTTCCTAGTACCTGACCCAAAACACACAAGGCCTCTCTCTCAGCAGCTTTGGCTTCGAAGCATCCAGGCCTGAAGGAAGAGCGCAGCCACCCCCCTCCCAGGGGGAGGCAGAGGGAGGCAGCAATGGGAACGTTTTGGGAAATAAAGCCCCCCAAAAGGGCTTCGTCTGCAGTTTTTCACCGTCCCAAACAAGTCCGTCACCGTCTGCCTATCCAGCCATCCATCCCTCCATCAATCTGCCCAATCATCCATTTTTCCCTACTAGCCTTTTCTCTCTAAAACTATCTTATCTATTCATCTCTCTGTCATCTAGCTATCCAGTCCAGAGCTTAGAAAAGTCACTTCGTTTCCCGGATGGCAACTCTCGGAAGTCCTGATGCTGTACTATAGGCTGCTTCACTTTTTTTAGGGAGACCATATAGGAAAATGGAAGATATCTGAGGAAAGGAAAAGGTGCACACTCATGGTGCTTGTAGGAGGGCAGTGCGGGTAAGGGAAAGGTAAAATTTTCCCCTGACATTCAGTCTAGTCGTGTCCGACTCTGGGGGGTGGTGCTCATTTCCATTTCTAAGCCAAAGAGCTGGTGTTGTCCATAGACACCTTCTAGGTCATGTGGCCAGGAGGTACCTATTGATCTACTCACATTTGCATGTTTTCAAATTGCTAGGTTGGCAGAAGCTGGGCCTAACAGTGGGACCGTTAACCTTTTAATGTCCATGAATAATCAAATCCGAAAGGTAAATTCACAAATGTAGATGGCCAACTATAATTTAAAAAACAAACTACCAACCCCATAACAAACCCATTGTTAGTTAAGGGGACAAGCGCCATTGAGGTCCTTCTTGGTGGATTTTGGTCAGCAAGTTCAGCAGCTCAGCAGTTTAACCCGCTGCGCCACCAGGGGGTCCTTTCTTTTATTCTCAAATGTTGGGTTTGTATATGTGTGTGGTCTAGAGGCAAGAAATTGTCAAAAAGCACGCTGGATTTTTAAAAAATGGGGGGGGGGGTGTGAGATGAACACTGTGGGGTTTCAGGCGCCACAAAAGCAGGGTTCTTGGGTTCTATGTGGCTCACAGCCTGCACTTTGCTATGGCTTTGTATGCAAGCAGGAAACTGCACTGGGACTTCCAGTGCATTTGTAGTCTCTCAGAAAAGCTGCCTTCACAGGAACAAGGCAGGGCATAAATAATGGGATTGATTTGGTTTAAAAGAGAAGGAAGGGGGAAGAGTTTTTAGGAGGATGAACAGGAAGGAGAAAATAACATCCAAGAAGTGAAAGGGGAAACCCTTTTCTCACTGTGTGTAACAGGGTAGATACCGGGAGCCTCACTGGGGAGGAAAGGAATGTAGTTGGTGGGTGTTGCCACTGAATAGAGTGGGGCAATGGGTTAAACCCTTGTGCTGGCCAAACTGCTGACCTGAAGGTCGGCTGTTCGAATCCACGAGACAGGGTGAGCTCGTCTGTCAGCTCCAGCTGCCCATGCAGGGACATGAGAGAAGCCTCCCACAGGATGAGAACACATTATTAATGTCGCCATACCAGGTGACAGTTGCATTGATGAAAACAACAGGAAAAACTCAGCCGTTATCAGAACCTCAAAATGGAACTGCAAAGGCTCTGGCCTAAACCAGTACAGGTGGTCCCAGTCGTAATCGGCACACTGCAGATGGCCAATTCTCTCACACCAGAAGCGACTTGCAGTTATCTCAAGTCGCTTCTGACACGATAAAAAATATTATTGAAATAGGAAGGACTGGTTAAGAGTTGGGTAGATGAAAGGTTAAAGGAGTCCTCTTTATTTGGATGTTTTCCAGCTGCATAAGACTCTAGCTCTCATCACCCTCACCAATCAGTATGGCTGGGAATGATGGGAGTGTATCACAAACCTTTCCTGGATAAGGGAAAGTAGTCATAAGGAGATGCTGGCATTACTCTGTAGGAAATGGGGAACGATAGCAATGGAAGTTGGGCTAGGCATGGCTAGAGTTAAATCATGAATTAACTATGAGTCCTGGGGTTGGGGGAAGGATTTAATTTTCTCCGTATATTTTTAATGATTAAAAAACATATTATTTAAATGATATTAATCTCTTCGCTTATTCTTTTGTTTTTGTGTTGTGTAATTAACTTGTGGGGAAGTAATAGAAATGGCCAAGCAAATAATTTTTGAAGCCAAAGGAACTTAAAGCAAGGTGGTTCTCTGCAGCTCCCATCACTCTTTGCCAAAATCTCCATTGGTTGGGGCTGATGGGAATTATAATCCAGCAAGATCTGGGAGTCCGTATGTTCCTCGCTTCTGCATTAGGTCATCACGGTTTCTTGGCTTTGCAAAATACATTAAGAAGAGCTCTACCTTTTGATGGCACTCCTTCAAAAAGCTTCAAAGTCATTCATTTAAAAACTTAATTTATCCACATGTACTTAATTATTTTTGAAACACTGATGTTAAAAACTTCTTTTACTCATTAGAATGCTACTGACATTAATTGAGCAAGTCATTTTTAAATTCGGTCTGTCGTATTGCTTTAATTCATTACTTGAGGGTCTTGTTTGGGAATTGGTGGCGCCTTTTTTGAATAGACGTCATAGTTTCAATTGATCTTTGAAAATGTGAAATGAATAGGTTACTGACAGTTAATTTAACAAATCAATTTTATAATTTTCACTAAAATACCTACCTAGTGTTGTTTTTTGTTTAATGTCCATGAATAATCAAATCCGAAAGGTAAATTCACAAATGTAGATAGCCAACTATAATTTTAAAAAACAAACTACCAACCCCTTAACTAACCCATTTTTAAAAATGTTTGTAATTGTTTTCCAAGGGTAGTGGGTCCATCATGAAACTGCATTATATAGTTAGTGTAGACTCATACAGTGCAGTCCATACAATTAAACTGCATTATACTGATCATATAACACAGTTTCAAGCTATATTATATGGCAGTGTAAATGGGACCTGAGAGGGACTACAAAGTTGCATAATACAATAGTAAAATTTCCTCTTTCTAGCACTATTGGAAATTGTGAATGTCCATAGCCTTGTGAAAAATGGGAAACTCCATAACATTTTGGAGATTTTATGATATTTGGAAAGGCATGACCTTGTTAGAAGTCATAACCCTTTGAAAAATGATGCCATAACCTCTTGGTAAAAGCATGACCTGTTGGGAGTCATAACCTTTTGGGAAAATGGCATTCATGCAAGGCAATTAAGTTTCTCAGATGTCAAACTGATATCCTAAATATCTCTTTGAACTGTTAGGGACAAAGATATGCCAATACACAAACATATATATACAGCGGAGTTTCAGAAGTGTTCTTTTTAGTTACCCAAAAAACATCTACTCTCCCCTTAAAATACATTTGCCTTTAAATCATGCTCTCAAGAGACAAAAATAAGTAGACATCTTTAAAAGTAACATAGTTGGTTTACTCACAAACTTCATGTATTCAGCATACAGGTACTTTGCTGATCAATCCAGTTACAAATAGATCTGAAGCTGTTTCTCTGTACAGTTAACACAGGGCATCCATCTTTCTCCTAACCAACAATCCAAAGTCCAAAGCATTTCTGGTCTGAGAGTCTAATAGAGTCTCTGTCTAGACTGAAAGTCCAATGGAGTCAAATGGCTTCTGTACAGCATACTGTTCCTACTGAAGTCTAAAGCATATTTCTGGAGCCTGAGTCCGGAACAAGCCCAGACCTGATCACATGGTCTGCAGCCCCACCCACAACAAAAGAGTTAAGGAAAACTGCAAACCAATACACACACATACAATACAGTAAGCAATAATAACAATACATAAAGTGGTCTACTTTTAGTAGGTATATGTTGGAAGTCATTTTAATGTCTTTAATGTTTAGAATGTGTTTCATTATTTTGTGTGGCTTTGTGTTTTTTGTAAAGGTATTTATGAATATGAAAATAACACATGCAAGGGCTTGTGTTAATTTTGATGTTGTTAATTGACATAGTTAGAAGTCTACCATATAGGACAGGCATGGGCAAACTTTCTAACTTGGGGGCCACATGCTAACACTCTAGGAGGACTGGCTTCCCGGTGACGGAAGGAAGGAAGGAGGAAGGAAAGAGAGAAGAAAGGAAGGATGAAAGGGCGGAAGGGAAGGATGGAAGAAGAATGAGGGAGAGAAGGAAGGAGGGATGAAAGAGGGAAAAAAGGGAAGAAGGGTGGAAGGAAGGAAAGAAGGGAAGGCTAAAGGAAGGAAAAGGAAGAAAAGGCAAAAGAGAAGGCAGAAAGAAAGGAGAAAGATGGAGAGAGGGAAGGAAGGAAGTATGAAAGGATGAAAGGAAGGATAAAGGAAGGAGAAGGAGGGAGGGAGGTAAGAAGGAAGGAAAGATAAAAGAAAGAAAAACAAAAGGGAGAGAATGAAGAGTGAAAGGATGTAAGAGATGGATTGAAGGAAGGGAAGGAAGGGAAGAGAAAGAAAAAAGAGAAGGAAGGAAGGGAAGGTTGGAAAGATGGAAGTGAAGAGTAAAAGAGAGAAGGAAGGAAAGGCAAAGGGGAAAGGGAAGGAAAGAAGGGAAAAGAGGGAAAGAAGAAAGAGGGAAGGAGGGAATGACAAAAGGGTGGAAGGAAAGGGTGGAAGGAGAGGGAGGTAGGTATGGAGGAAGGAAAGAGAGAAGGAAGGAAAGACAAAAGGGAGGGGGGACAAAGGGTAGAAGGGAGGGATGGAAGGAGGAAGGATGGAAGAGAATGAAGGGAGGGAGAAAGAGAGAGTGAAGGAGGAAAAGAAGGAAAGAAAGACAAAAGGGAAGGAAGGAAGGAGAAAGAGAGAGAAAGGGAAGGAAGGACAAAAGTGTGGAAGGGAAGGAAGGAGGGAGGAAGAGAGGGAGAGGAGGGGAGGGACAGATAGGAGGAAAGAAAGAGAGGAAGGATGAAAGTGTGGAAGCGAAGGAGAAAAAGGGAGTGAAGGAGGATGGCAAGAGAGAAGGAAGAAAGGATAGGATGGTGAGAGAGAGGAGGGCCTGAGAAAAGAGTCCAAGGGGCCACATCCAGCCCCTCCGGCCCTGGGTTTACTCCTACCTGATATAGGAGAAGGTTTATTGTATTGAAATCACTGAAATATAGGTACATATGGACTACATCCATTTGTTCACCAAGGCTTGTGCAGGAGAACTTCCCAATGGCTTGCAGCTCCATGGGTCAAATCACACTTATCTTCTTCTAAATGGGCCCCTCAATCCGCCAGGCAAAGAGAACACACAGCGACACACAGAATCGTACACAAAGGAACCCAGTTTCTAAAACCAAGAACAAATGATGCAATATGCATAAATTTTTAAAACGATGTCTCAAAATAAGCCATGCCTGCCAGCTTTGGTCTTCATTTAAGCACTTACTGGTGTCCTGTATGAGCTCAGCGTATGCTTGTCAAACTTGCACTCCTTGTCGGCATGACTTCTTTTTTAAGGCAATGACGTTGATGTGTCCTGGTCATATTATCTGACGTGAAGTTTTGTTATTTTATTAAGTTTTTGGCAGAAGTTTTTCATTTACTTTTTTGTAGTTACAAGTGTCTATGTTTCTAGGGTATTTCCAAAGCATCAATTGTAAGTGTCAATTTACAGTCTACAATAGGACTAATATCCTATATATCAAATATTCAGATGAACAACAAGAGCAAGTAGGAAATCTCATCAATCTTTGGTGGCTAAACACAATAAAGTAAAGACTGGATTATATGAGTCTACGCTGTCATATAATCCAGTTCAAAGCAGATTCTCTGGATTTTATATGGCCTGTATTCTCATATTTAGCACATAGCCCTGGACTCTCTTTGTGCCAGGAAATCCCAAAAGCTTGTGTGATCACAAGCTTGCAGATCTCGTTTATGAATGAAACATTTTTACTTGCAGGGTCGCCTCTTGTCATTTTCTGATGGAAAGTGGAATGACATCGTGCCTCTTCCGAATTCAAGTAAAAAAGCAGCTGGATATTTCTTTAAAACAGAGGATAGCACCATCCACCATATCTGTAGTCCTTGCTGCTGACTTTCAGCATCTGCCGCCTTATGTACCTTCCAATTGGGCAAGGACAGCCCTAATTAATCTTCCGCCATTATACTTTTCAGATGCTTTTAAAATGTCCTGGTTTCTCTCTCATGCTCCCCCTTTCCCCCTTGTCCTCAGTTTGTTTCAGCAAAAGTACTCATCTCTCAATTAAAGCAAACAGTTGCACTCTCTGCTACCTTGTGTGCTCTTCCTCATTAATAACTTTTGACAGTTTGACCATACTATGAAGTTGTTTGACCATAGGCTACATGTCCTGGTTTTCACATGTGAAATTCAGAGAGTGCGCTCATCGCTCTTTCTATCATTATCTGTTTTAGGGCCCTTCCACACAGCCATATAACCCCAGGATATCAAGGCAGAAAATCCCACAATATCTGCTTTGAACTGGGTTATCTGAGTCCACACTTCCATATGTTCCAATTCAAAGCAGAAATGTGGGATTTTATTTAGCTGTGTAGAAGGGGCCAGAGTTGTTGTGCTAACCAGACCCTTCTGGTAGCCTCCTCCCCCTCCCCAGCATCTTTCCATATTGAAAAATACACTTCTAATGCTGGAAAAGGGAGAAGGGACTTGTAGTCCAACACATCTGGCAGGCTTTGGTTTGGGGAAGTCTGCCGTAGCTTTGTCCCTGCAGAAAGGCTATGTGAACCTTTAGTGTGCTCTGATCCCCATCTGTCTGGCACTGAAATGCTCTTTTTACTGTTGGCTGGATTAACCCTCTCCCAGATCTCTGGCACATCTGCGTGAACAATAGATGTAAACGGATAGAAGGATCCCATGGAAAGGGATGCTTCAGGAAGGGAATCTTGGGTGAAAGAGAAATGGGCCATGGACATGTCTTTATGGCACTTCTGTTTCCATACTATCCTTTCCCTTCAGCTCCACCTCAACATGATGTTCCACCATGCAGAATGTGTTGGACAGAACTACATGTATTTGATAATTTACTACCCCAAACCCCCACCCATGTATGGAAGTGGGTTAAACCGATGAGCTGCTGAATTTGTTAACCAAAAGGTTGGCGGTTTGAATCCGGGGAGCAGGGTGAGCTTCCACTGTTAGGCCCAGCTTCTGCAAAACTAGCAGTTCGAAAACATGCAAATGTGAGTAGATCAGTAGGTACCGCTTCTGTGGGAAAGTATTGTTGCTCCATGAAGTCATGCTGGCCACATGACCTTGGAGGCGTGTACTGACAATACCGGCTCTTGGGCTTAGAAATGGAGATGAGCACCCCGAGTTGGACACGACTAAATGTTAGGGGAAACCTTTAACTTATCCCTTTTAGGAGGAACCACCAGTGGCACAATGTGCCAGCAGGACAGAAGACTGACAGGTTGGAGGTTTGAATCCAGAGGAGAGCATGGAGGAGCTCCCTCTGTCAGCTCTACCTCCCCATGCGGGGACATGGGAGAAGCCTCCCACAAGTTTGGTAAAACATCAAACACCTGCCGTCCCCTGGGCAAAGTTCTTGCAGACGGCCAATTCTCTCACACCAGAAGCGACTTGCAGTTTCTCAAGTTGCTCCTGACACAAAACAGCCCCTTTTAACAAGGCCCAGATTTTCACAGAATTTTGACAATAACAAAGGCAGTGTAAATAAGAAACCGGTAAAGGCATTTGATCCCATCTGATTTCTGGCTGCTAAGCAGGCTCAGCTCTGGTTAGTACTTGAGTGGGAGATTGCCAACACAAAGCAGGTGTAGTAGGCTACATTTCAAAGAAAGGAGCTTTCATGGATTTTCCATACATTGACAGGTGATTTGTAGGCACACATAAACATCCAGTGAAGCACATTTTTCGGGGGAGGGGGGGGGAGACAGAGACAAAAATGAACTGGCAAAGAGCTCTTCCGGAGCATTGAAGTGTTGATTTTGGCTGTGCAAAAGCCCGACCGAATCCAGATGTTTAAGATGACACTAGGTTCTGCTTATACATTTCTGTGTTTTCCCCTCTAAACCCTTTGAGACTTAAAGCTTCATTTTTTCTAATAAATGAAAAGGAAGCTGGGTTTTTTCCCCCCCTGCATTAAATATCCAGAGATTTAAATCCACCATTAGGCTGTGATTCTTTTTCTGCACAATGGAAACACACAATTCCTGGATTCGGGCATGGAGAGAGAGAGAGAAAGCTCCAGACAAAAGTGGAGAAGAGGCTGAGATGGGGAAATGGTGTAGTTGGGAATAAGGAATGATAGCAAAAGTTGTGAAAGGAAAGAGGAAGCTAAGGGGACTGTGGGGGGACCAAGACGCAGGGGAGAGATAATGTGTGCTGTTTGTTTAGCACTGTGTGTGTGGTTTTATTTACCCCCCTCTGTGACTCTGAAGCTGAATGCAGCTGATTAAAGCAGAAACTGGTGTGCTTCCTCCACAGCAAAAGGGGATTGGTGCCAAAGCCCAGGCTGCTGGGATAATAGCTCAGTGCATTAGGCAGGGAAAAGGCAAAGCGTCTGCCTGCGGAGATCAAGGGAAGGGGGGCAGGGGATGAAACAGGGGGTCCCTTCCTTCCAAACAGGATTAAAATGAAAACAGCCCAGTATTGCTTGCACTGGCTATCAGCTCTCTAAGCCTTCCTCACTGGAGATGCCAAGGACTTGAACCTGGGACTTTCTTCATGGGAAGAAGGCTCTCTGTTAGTGAGCTACAACCCTTCCCAGATCAGTCAATACCTCAACACAGCCTTTCAGGTTATTTGCACTGGCTGAACCTGTTGAGGCAGAGCTGGGAGCAGGCAATTTTTTTGCTTGAGCCAGGAGTCCAAACCTTGCCTGTTTTGAGGCTTGATTACCCGGTTTGATTCAGGCATTACACTGGCAGAGCTTAGAAGGAGCAAAGCTATAAATAACAAGTCGCAAACAATGTCTTATTTGTAAATAATTCCAATTTTTGGCATCAACTAAGGCACAGCTATGTCACATTGTGATATTTACAAAGGAAGGATAAAGCCCCAGCTTTGGTGGTATCGTTTTATTGCTTTCAGTCACACTATAGGAAGAAGGAGGGGTAACCAACCTCAACTTTTCCGGATTTAGTAACTCCCCCCTCCCCCCGCCCTTTGCTTGGTTACAGGGTGTATGTACGATCTCGATACCTATATGTGTTTCCTAAATTCATGCCTGTTGATTGTCCCAATTTGGCAGAGACATTCATGATTAATCCTTTTGTTGTTGTTGATTCGTGCAGTCACGTCCAACTCTTCATGACCTCATGGACCGTCTCATGCCAGAGCTCTTTGTTGGCCGTCACCACTTCCAGCTTGTTAAAGATCAAGCCAGTCACTTCAAGGATACCATCCATCCATCTTGCCCTTGGTCGGCCCATCTTCCTTTTTCCTTCCATTTTCCCAAGCATCATCGTCTTCTCTAAGCTTTCATTTCTTCTCATGATGTGGCCGAAGTACTTCATCTTTACCTCTACTATCCTTCCTTCCAATGAGCAGTCGTGCTTTATTTCCTAAAATATGGACTGGTTGGATCTTTTCACAGTCCAAGGCACTCTCAGAACTTTCCTCCAACACCACAGTTCAAAAGCGTCTATTGTCCTTCGCTCAGCCTTTCTTATGTTCCAGCTCTCACATCCGTAGGTTACTATGGGGAATACCATTGCTTTGACTATGTGGATCTTTGTTGCCAGTGTGATGTCTCTACTCTTCACTAATTTATCGAGATTGGACATTGCTCTCCCCCCAAGAAGTAAGCGTCTTCTGATTTCCTGGCTGCAGTCTGCCTCTGCAGTAATCTTTGCACCTAGAAATACAACGTCTGTCACGGCCTCCACGTTTTCTCCCTCTATTTGCCAGTTATCAATCAGTCCGGTTGCCAGAATCTTGGTTTTTTAAATGTTTAACTACAACCCAGCTTTTGCACTTTCTTCTTTCACCTTCATTAGAAGGCTCCTCAGCTCCTCCTTACTTTTGGCCATCAAAGTGGTATCATCTGCATATCTAAGGTTGTTAATGTTTCTTCCAGCAATTTTAACTCCAGCCTTGCATTTATTTGTCAAGCCCCACACATTGCATGACGTGTTCTGCATACAAGTTGAATAGGTTGGGTGAGAGTATACAACCCTGCTGTACGCCTTTCCCAATCTTGAACCAGTCTGTTTTCCATGGTCAGTTCTTACTGTTGCTACATGGTCATTATACAGATTCCTCAGAAGAGACAAGGTGATTTGGTATCCCCAGACTACCAAGAACTTGCCACAATTTATTATGATCCACACAGTCAAAGGGATTAATCCTTTGCTATCCCATTTTATCTGCTTTTAAGGATGGCTCTCTGGGATGGCTCTCAGGGATGGGGCTTGGGGGCACTGTGCTACAGTGTCTCTGGTCCTTCCTGGAGAGTCAGACCCAGATAGTGGTGCTGGGAGACTCCTGTTCGACTCCCTGGCTGGTGGCTTCTGGGGTCCCTCAGGGTTCAGTTCTGTCCCCCATGCTGTCTAACCACTGTTTAACTGCTGGGAGATATCATCCAGAGTTTTGGGGTTTGGTGTCAAATTTATTTGGATGACACCCAACTCTATTACTCCTTTCCACCCAATGCCAAGCATGCTGTCCTGGTGCTAAACCAGTGCCAGTCATCAGTAATGGACTGGATGAGGGCTAACAAACTAAAACTAAAGCCAGACAAGACAGAAGTCAGTTGGAAAGCAGATCAGGGTATGGGATTACAGCCTGTGTTGGATAGGGTCACGCTCCCACTAAAGACACTGGTTCATAGTCTGGGCGTGATCCTGGACTCATCACTGACCCTGGAATGCCAGATGTCGGCAGTGGCCAGGAGCACCTTTGCACAATTTAAACTTGTTAGCAGGGCCGGCCCTAGGTAATTTTCAAGTGTAAGCAAACAGTATTTTGGCGCCCCCCCTCAAAACAATCACTGAAAAATAAAAGGTAGAAGGTGACTCATCTGAATAAAATCCCACATTTTCTGCTTTGAACTGGGATATATGGCAGTGTGAACCCAGGGCCCTTCCACACTGCCCTATATCTCAAAATATCAAGGCAGAAAATCCCACATTTAACAAATGCATTTTTACTACAAATTAAAGTACATACCCAACTCATATTTTGATAACATTTTTTTCATCATCAAATCCAGTGCACTGTTGTGAAAATAACAGGTCCTAATATCAAGCTCCTTAGGAAGGCTTCCTTGAGTAGTAGTATTTTAGAGGAAAAATAAGAGACGGTGATAGTACCATATATTGAAAATCACAAAATGTAGACCAGGGATTTGTTAATCTGTTTCAGCAGCATATTTGAAAGTCAAAATAGCTGTGATAGGAAAATACGTAAGAAATTAGTGCAGAGCCAAAGTCAGCTATTCATGACTAGTCTGCCACGTTGTCATTGACCACCTGAATTGAGTTCATGAACCATTGCTTGCCCACAGATCTCTATATGAGATAATTTGCTTTAATGCAAACAGACATACATGTTAAACAGAAGGCATCACTACCAAAATATGTCTTTCTTTGTTTCAAAGACTATTATTTAAGTACATTCAGGGCCGTAGCCAGGATTTTGATTCGGAGAGGGGGGCTGAGTTTGATTCAGGGGGGGGGGGCTGAGTCTGAGTGAGAGAGGGTCTACCCTAGCAAATCTTTTGTATTATTATCCCAATACCCCCATGCATATGGGATATATTGAGCATAGTGATCAGATCATGATATGAATATACACGTAACAGTTCAAATAATGTACCAGTAAGACCTTCTCGTGGACCACTCTGAGAATTTCGAGGGGGGCTGAAGTCCCTCAAGCCCCTCCCCCCCACACACACACTACATGCCTGATTACACCCAATATTATTGGCACAGTCAGGCAACTGGGAATAGCCTTTTATGTCCTTTGCCTGATTATAGTATATCTTATTCTTCATAATGGTTGACGTTGCCCTTCATGAGTCTGACAGCACAAAATCACTGAGCACACAAAGCAGATCCAGCTTCCACCCACGAATGGCAGACTGCCTGCCTTGAAGGTATATTCCACTCTGGCCAAAGTAAGTCACAACTTCCACATCTCCTTTGCAGCACCACAGATAAAGCCTAGAAACTCTATCTGGAAACTTTTGGACTATATCTCCCAGGATTTGCCAGTCAGAATAGCCAATGGCCATGTTGGCTAGGGGCCCTTGGGAGTTGTAGTCCAAGAGGTGACTGTTCCAAGTCCAGATGAGCAATAATGACAAACCTGTCACGTGTAGCTTATTTAGAATGTTCTTTACTTGAGCCTCTTAGAAGTAACACCATGTTAGACCAGATCAGAAGTCCACCTAGTTCTGCTTTTTCCTGAATCAAAGGGTCAGTGCAAAACATTAAATGCTGGAGGTGCCCCAAAAACTGCCTTCAAAACTGCAAAGGGCAGAGACCATGATGGACAATTTAGAGAGCAGCACACCAAAAAGCATCTGTGCTGGGCCAGCTCAAGATATTGGTTTGCATGAGGTAGAGAAACAAATGACAACTATTTCCACACACTTAGATCAAGTTTTTGTTGTTGTTTGCCTTCAAGCTGTTTCTATATTATGCTGATCCTAACATGATCCTCTCATAGGGTTTTGGTGGTTCAAAGTACGTGACTTGCCCAATGTCACTCAATGGATTCCTATGGCTGAGTGGCAAATCAAACCCTGGTTTCCAGATATACAGTCCACTGCTAAAACCACTATATCACACTGTTTCTCATTGTTTTTGCTCAGGAAGACGAAAATCCTAAAAGAGATCTTCCCAGTAAGTGCAATAATAATATACATAACCAACTGAGGGCCAGCATAGTGTAGTGAGTCAATGGTTTGAGTGTTAGACTAAGATATTGGGAAATCACGGTTTGAATCCTTGCTCAGCTATGAAAACCCACTGGGTGACCTTGAACAAGTCACGCTCTCTCTCTGACTTGAAGAAAGACAAAGGTAAACCCCCATCTGAGATGAAAACTACACGGTAAGTTTGCCTTAGGGTTGCCATAAGTCAGAAATGACTTGAAGGTGTGCACCTACTAAATAACTAGCCATTTGTGGCCCTTTCATGAAACCCCAAAATTGCTGCCTGCTGTGGCTGCCATGCCTTCCCTCAAGGTAACCCCACATTTCACCTCTCATGCCTAAAGATCCTGCCTGTCCTGATAACTGTTTGTTTGGTATGTGTTATCTCTAGAAGTTATCTGGCACAGTTCACTTGGGGCTTGCCACTGAAGAGTCTGCTGCTTTGAACTGAACTAGTTTGAATTGGCTCTTAACTGATTTCCATTATGAATCCTGTACACATCAGTCATTGCATCCCATCCTTTCTGATGACTGTTGTCAGATCGGGTCTCAAAACTGGTGATGTTTCTTTCTTAAAGGTAAACGTTTCCCCTTGAAATTAAGTCTAGTCACCTCCATTCTAAGCCAAAGAGCTGGAGTTGTCCGTGGACACCCCCAAGGGCATGTGGCCGGCTTGACTGCATGGAGTGCTGCTACCTTCCCACCACAGCGGTACCTATTGATCTATTCATATTTGCATGTTTTCAAACTGCTAGGTTGGCAGAAGCTGGGGCTAACAGTGGGAGCTCACCCCTCTCCCTGGAGTTGAACTGCAAATCTTTCAGTCAAAAAGTTCAGCAGCTCAGTGGTTTCACCCTTTCTTTCTTAGAGTTCAAGATAGTTCCAGCACAGTGTAGTGGTCTGAGCACTGGACTATGACTCTGGAGGCCAGAGCTTAAATCCTCATTCAAACAGGGAGACCCACAGAGGAAGGCAATGGCAAACCATAGGTCAGAAATGACTTGATGGTACACAACAACAACAATGATAGTGGTAGATATTGTTCTTGGACCCTCAGTTTGCCCCTCTGCAAATTTGGAGAAAAGAGCCGTCTCTTTACTAGCACTTGCATGAGGCAAAACATGGGGTGGCTGACAAAGACAAGCTCAAAATCTCTGCCCCTGGTTGGATCTCTGTGAAGCAGGCATTTATTTCAAATAGGTCTATAAGAAGATGACAACCCAATCCTTATAGCCCATGACAAACTGGAGATTTCATCCAAAGGGCACTTAAAATCATAGAATTAGAGTTGGAAGAGTCCTCGTGAACCAGGGGTGCTCATTAGGTAGATCGTGATCTACTGGTAGATCGTGTAGGGCAGGGGTGCTCATTAGGTAGCTCGGGAGCTACTAGTAGATCTTCGGCCCTCTTTCAAGTGATCTTCGGGCCTCACCAGCCGGATGGGGTGCTCCTGCCATACGCGTGCACACCCTGCGCACACGCGCGCTCCTGCTGCTGGCTTCCGCTCTCGCAGTGCTTCTTTCACCTGCGGGGCATTGCAGGAAGAAGAAAGCACAAGGCGGGGCCTCTGGAGGGACCACCCTGCCTCTCTCTCTTCCAGAAGCAGCTGTGCAGCCTCCGTTGCCAGCAAGACAGGCAGGGCGGAGCGCTCCCTCTGGATGCCCCGCCTCATGCTTTCTCCTTCCTGCAATGCCCCGCAGGCGGAAGAAGCGCTGCGCGGACAAAAGACAGCAACAGGAGCACGTGCGGTAACAGGAGTGCGGAGCAGCGGGAACGCGCGGGAGCGCACGGCGGTGGAGGCAGGTAGATCTTTTGGACTTGGTTGCTTTAAGAGTAGCTCGCATGCTGAAAAAGTGTGAGCACCCCTGGCGTAGGGCTTCCTGCTAGATCGCAGGCAGGGCGGGAGGAAGGCTCAGTCCCACCCCGCAGGCTCCCGATGCTACCCAGGTGGCGTCACTGGATGGCCCTTGGAGGTCTCCTCCTATTCTAGGAACCCATTGTTATTATTATCAGAGGTTGAATGGCCATCTGTGAGGAATGCTTTGATTGTGTTTTTCCCTTATGGCAGGAGGAGGTTGGACTGGATGGCCCTTGGAGGTCTCCTTCTACTCTATAAACCTATTGTTGTTATTATTATTATTAGTAGTAGTAGTAGCAGAGGCTGAATGAATATTATCATTATTATTATGAATAAATTCAGGGGTTTATTATACTCACATTTAGTTGAATTCAGTCTTAAAATATATTATATGGCTCTCACTGAAATAAAATTCCAAATATGTTGCTTTTATGGCTCTCTAAGTAGTGGGTAGGTAGATCATTTTGACTTGGTTGTTTTATAAGTAGCTCGAATGCTGAAAAAGTGTGAGCACCCCTGTCATGGACCATCCAGTCCAACCCCTTGCCAAGAAGCATGAAAATCACATTCAAAGCACTCCCGACAGATGGCCATCCAGCCTCTGTTTAAAAGCCTCCAAAGAAGAAGCCTCCACCACACTTCAGGGCAGAGAGTTCCACTGCTGAACAGCTCTCCTTGCAGTCAGGAAGTTCTTCCTCATGTTCAGGTGGAATCTCCTTTCCTGTAGTTTGAAGCCATTGTTCTACACCCTAGCCTCAACGGCAGCAGAAAATAAGCTTGCTCGCTCCTTGGTATGACTTCCCCTCACATATTTATACATGGCCCTCATCATGTCTCCTCTCCGACTTCTTCATATACTTATTTTTTATGGGAACAGTCAACCTTTATGGACCCCATTGCAATAGAGTGGGAGCTGCCCAACAGCAGGCTGACGTTTGTCAATGTGGGACAGAAGAAGGCACCTCTTTACAATGCAGCTGTCTTTAAATTTTTCTTTAAATCTTTCTTTCATCCCATTGCCAACCATCTCTAAGGACTACAAGAAATGGCTTGGCAATCTGGGCAAGTTCAGCTTGGTGGAGACTAGGAGAGATCGCATGAAAACCACCTTTAAGTGTCTGAAGGGATGCATGGAGCAGATGAAGGGAGTTTCTGGGTTGTAGGTTTTTCGGGCTGCATTGCCATGTTCCAGAAACATACAAAACCTACAACAACCCAGTGATTCCAGCCATGAAAGCCTTCAAGGGAGTTGAAGGGAGTTTGTTTATTGCTGCTGTTGAGACTAGATTCTGAACCAATGTGCTCAAATTAAGATAAATCCATGTAAACATTAGAAATAATTCCTTTGGTGTAAGAGAGCTGTTTGAGACTGGAGTAGGGGGCCTCACACAAAGTCTCCTTTTTTGGAGGTATTTAAGCAGGCATTGGGTGGCCATATCTCAGAAGAGGGTTCCAGGCCAAAGTTTCTTTGATTCTACGATTGGGGACCTGGAGGACATCATGTATCAGTGTCTGCTAGGGCCTGGGAATGATAGGGAGGAATGTCGTCCTCCATTGGAGCCAAGTGCCAGATATTGCCTGAACTGCCTTTTACTGAAACCCAAGAATTATCAACCACAGAAAAATCATAATCCACCCCACATCAATGTGTTGTTGAAGGCTTTCATGGCTGGAATCACTGGATTGCTGTGACTTTTCTGTCCATGGTCTAAACCTGCTTGCTGGACTGTAATTAAAAGTTGCCAATGACATCTGAAAAAGCAAACTGTGATAAGAACCATGACAATGATAAAAAGAAATTGTCGAAGGCTTTCATGGCCGGAATCACTGGGTTGTTGTAGATTTTTGGGGGGATGTATTTTTTATTTTATTTATTTATTTATTTATACTTCACATTTATAGACCGCCACTCCCCAAAGGCTCGGAGCGGTTTACAGAGTATAAACACACAACCAAAAGCAAACAAGTACAGCAATAGACAACACAATAAAGACATACATAATACAGAATAAGACAGTTAAGGACCTAATCTACACTTCAATACTCTACTAGGAAAAAGACAACAGAAGCATTTTCTTCTGACGTTTCACCTACATCTATGGCAGGCATTCTCAGAGTTTGTGAGGTTTGTTGGAAACCAGGCAAGTGAAACTAGGCACCCCAACATCACTTTTCAGGTGAGAAACTGTGTTGTAGTGTTTTTTTTGGAGACAGTTCTTTTCCCTTTCTTTACACCAGGGTTTCTTAAACCTTTCCCACTCACAACTCCTTTCTGCCTGAGAATTTTTATGCAGCCCTGAGTATATCATATATATATATAAACCAAAACATTTACTGATAACAAATCAGCACTTGCATGCTTGTTAAACAGGCCGATTTTCCTTTCTGTGGAGTACAGCTGAAGCATCTTCCTCAGAACATGGCCATACAGCCCGGAAAACTCACAGCAACCCAATGGTTCCACGAAAGCCTTCAACAACACATCTTCTGCAGAGTTCACAGTAAACACTGCACATTGTCGCTAACAGATTTGTGTAAAAATGGGTGACATTCGGAAACAACCTTTTATGTCGTCACATTTTTCAGGAGCCCAAGAATGAGCCAAGGGACCCCATTTGCGGCCAGGACCCACAGTTTAAGAAACAGGGTTTAAATGTGACAAGCGGAACCATCCTTCTTTACGGACACAATAGCCCAGTAAGTAATTCAACCCTCTTGACCTGTGGAGAAGGAGCGCAGGCATCCTTCCCCTCAATTAGGGAGCTTGCCTGTGATCTAGGATGCATCTACACTGTGTAATGGATGCAGCTGGACACCACTTTAACTGCTGTGGAGTCATGAGTTGTAGCTTTTCAGGGTTTTAAGCCACCTTTTGTTCAAGTGTGCTGGTGCCTCACCAAATGACAACTTCTAGTGTTCGATCTCATTGATCCGCAGGGGTTAATGCATTGTCGAAGGCTTTCATGGCTGGAATCACTGGGTTGCTGTGAGTTTTCTGAGCTGTATGGACATTTTCCAGAAGCATTCTCTCCTACTCAGGCATGTAGCCAGAATGGGGTGGGGGGCCTTAGGGGGCTTCACCCCCCCTCGAAATTCTCAGGGTGGTCCGCGAGAAGGCCTTACTGGTACATTATTTAAACTGTTATGTCTATTCATATCATGATCTGATCACCATGCTCATTATATCCCACATTGATGGGGTTATTGGGATAACAATACAAAAGGTTTGGTAGGGTAGTCCCTCTCTTACTCAGGTTCAGCCCCTCCCGAATCAAACTCAGCCCTCCCCGAATCAAATTCCTGGCTACAGTCCTGCTCCTACTATTTCACCCACATCTATGGCACACATCCTCAGAGGTTGTGAGGATGACAGCCATAGATGTGGGTGAAACGTCAGGAGAGAATGCTTCTGGGACATGGCCATACAGCCTGGAAAATTCACAGCAATCCAGTTAATGCATCCATTCCACAGTGAATATCGAAAGCACTCTTTTTGACTTTCGCCACCCGTCTTTGCTCAGGCTGGGCTTGTAGGAAGTCGGCGTAAACAAGAGTGCCCCTGGGCAAGTGCAGAGTGCATTTTCCTCTTTGTGGAGTCATTACAAAGATTTGAGGATGAAGGGCTTCCAGTTCAGTAGGGGGGGCTTTTCTCGCTTCCTATTTTTGTTCAGAAATCAAACCCTGCTTAGTCTCATTTCAAACTTGTCAACCTGAGGTGGGTACTTGAGGTCTTCTGAAACTTTTCCCACCTGAGGAATTTTAATGCGATCCCCTAAACAGGTATGGAAACCCAACACTGACCTTTTCCCCCGGGGGTGTCAGGAGTGACTTGAAAAATTGCAAGTTGCTTCTGGTGTGAAATAACTGGCCGCTTGCAAGGACGTTGCCCAGGGGATGCCTGGATGTTTGATGTCTTACTATCTTGTGGGAGGCTTCTCTCATGTCCCTGAATGGGGAGCTAGAGCTGACAGATGAAGCTCGACCCGCTCATTCAAACTGCTGACCTGTCTGTCAGCAATCCTGCCAGCACAAGGGTTTAACCCAGGCACGGGCAAACTTGAGCCCTCCAGGTGTTTGGGGCTCCAACTCCCACAATTCCTAACAGCCTAACCCAGGCACGGACAAACTTGGGCCCTCCAGGCGTTTTGGACTCCAACTCCCACAATTCCTAACAGCCTGTAGGATTGTGGGAGTTGGAGTCCAAAACGCCTGAGGGCCCAAGTTTGCCCGTGCCTGGTTAACCAATTGCACCACTAGGTGCTCCTGAGTGATAACTGGGATTGTGGTGCAGCTGCCTGGATGTCAGCTGCATTAAGATCACTACTGACTGAAAGGTCATGAATTCGAAGCCAGCCCGGGTTGGAGTGAGCTTCCGGCCAATTTTGTGTAGCTTGTTGTTGACCTTTGCAACCTGAAAGACAGTTGCATCTGCAAGTAGGAAATTTAGGTACCACCTATCTGTGGGGAGGCTAACTTAACAAATTTACGAGGCCATAAAAAATCTCCAGCAAAAAGCATGCCAGGAATGCGGAAAGTATTTCATCAGAGTCGCAGATGGACGGTGAAGCGACAGCTCCCCTGGTGGCCAGGAAAAAAGTTAAATAGCCTCTGACTGTCTGTCTATATGTGTTGTGTGTCTATGGCATTGAATGTTTGCCATGTATGTGTACATTGTAATCCGCCCTGGGTCCCTTGTGGGGTGAGAAGGGCAGAATATAAATATTGGAAATAAATAACTAAAATAAATAAATAAGACAAGGCTTGCTTGGGTGGAGAAGGGCAGCTGAAGCATCTTTGGCAGAGTCCACTGTAAACACTGCACAGGTTGTCATGCCAATGGGTGGCGTTCTCTGCCCATTGAGGATGGGGACCCGGCGTTGGAGAGGCAGCGCTCCACGCTCTGCACATGCCCAGAGGCACGGCTTTGCCCGCCCGCCCGCCACCTGCAAAGCCGGATCCCTTCCCCGCCCATCTCTCTCCCACTCACCTGATGCTGTGGCGGGGCTGCCTGGCTGGCTCTGGCTGTCCTTCTTCTTCTTGCCTCCCGTGGCCGGGAAGAAGGGACCTGGGCGGGCGCATCTCCGGCTCGTGGGGCCGAATGGGCAGCCCGGCGGCCGGCGGAGCAAGGAAATCCGCTCCTCGGGAGGAAAATCCTCGCGCGGTAATGCACCCGGCTTTGGAAGGGATTGGCGAGCGAATGGGAGGGAGGCGTGTGCGCGTCTCTCTCTCAATCCTCTCCCTTTCCAGTCCCCACCCTCCCTCCCTCCCTCCTCTTCCCCTCCACATGCCTCCCCCCAATCTCTCTCTCTCTCTCTCTCTCTCTCTCTCTCTCTCTCTCTCTCTCTCTTTCTCCCTCTCTCCTCCTCACTTTGCCTCCCTCCTGCTTGGCACGCGTGTCGGAGGGAGGCAGGTGCACACGATCCACGCACACGGGCCCGTGAAAGGAAAAGCGGGGCGGGCAGTGACGCACCCCCTCTTTGGAGGGTGGCGAACCCACCCTAGATTTGAAGCCAGCTTATTCTTTTTGTTTTATTTCACTCTGATTTTAATTTATTTATTTTTCCTATTATTATTTTCTATTTATTAGTATTACTACTACTACTACTACTACTACTGGCCTTTTTAGTCATCAACGCGCTTGTAAAAAGCGTGGGATGAGTCCTTCCTGAATCTTCGTTCGCGAAGTAATGCCGAGAGAGAGAGAGAGAGACTACTACTACTACTACTTGTAAGCCGCTCTGAGTCCCCTCTGTCGGCTCCATAAATAAATAAATATTACTATTATTTATAATATATATTCCACTTTTTGATATAAGAAAGAAGGGACATTTACGGGATTTTTCGCAAAAAAAGAAGGGACACTTCCTTAAAAACTTGAAAATCAAACGTTAGGTATAAATAGTTTTATTAACAGAATAAGATAATGATTGAAACTCACAAAAGAAACTGACTGACACCCACTTAACAGTACATGGTATGTTTCGGCATGTTTGGTCACACCTAATGCAAAAAGTGGGATATAAATGAATATCCCTCGCTGATGGGGAAAATTTAGTCTGTTTTAGAGGAAAGTCATGGTCAAATATAATTCATTTTCCTTAGCAGCCCTTACTTACTTTATTTATATTCCGCTCTTCTCACCCCGAAGGGGACTCAGAGCGGATTACAAGTACACACATACACACATATAGGCGAACATATAGACAAACAGAGGCAAACTCTGGCCACCAGGGGGAGCCGACGCACTCCTCAGCTCTCAGCGTTCCAGCATCCCTTGTTGTTCCTTCCGCGTTCCTGGATTTCTTTAATGGCCTCATAATTCAGTCAAAATTTGTCTCCCCACTTAATGGGGTACCTTTATCACCTACTGGACAGATGCAACTGTCCTTCAGGCTGTAAAGGTCGACAGCAGGCTACACTTAAAGGTCGAGCACCCACCTCGACCTGGGCAAGCCTCGAACTCATGACCTACTGGTCAGAGAGATCTTATGCAGCTGACACTTAGCCAGCTGGGAGCTCTGACGTAGGCTGGTCCATGAGGTCACGAAGCGCTGGAAGCGACTGAACAAATAAACAACAACAATTACTTTATTATTATTTTGTTATTATTTTATACTTTGTTTACACTTTATATTTCTATATTTTTCTATTTTATTTTAATATTTCATGATATTTTTATTACTATTTTATCATTTTTATTTTCTATTATTTTCTCTTTTACTTTATAATTGTTATAGTTCTATTTTACTTTGATTTTAATTTTATTATTTTGTTATTATTTTATACTTATTTGATCTTATTTGATTTCTTTCATTGTTGATGCATGCCTTCCAGTGCCTTTTCACTTAGGACCAACCTATACAGATTAGTTCAGAAGGGGTGCCTTTGCCTGTCTCTGAGGCTGAGGGGGTGGGACCTGCCCATCATTGCCTATTATGATAAAAAATTTAAGAAGAATTATCATATTAATTAACTAATGTTGTTTTTAATCTATGATATTGTATGTTTTTACCTTGTTATTTTAATTGTAATTTTATTAAGGCATCTAATCGTTGCCATTGTTAGTCGCTCTGAGTCTCCCTACGGGGGTGAGAAGAGCGGGGTAAAAATGATGTAAATAAATCAAATTAAATATTGTTGTATGAACATAATAATAATGTACCAACATCAACCAGTGATTTCCACGGTTGAGCAGTGATTTGAAGCCTCGCCTCCACCCTCATAGGCCAACCTCAAACAAACACGTTACCAATCCCTTAAAATTATTAAATAAGCCATCCTATTAAAAGCAGCATTCACTGAAAAGAGTTGGCAACCATTGGAATCATGACATGAGCAAAAAGATACACATACACACACCCCAAGACAAAACCTTTCTTCTGTGCAAGGCAGCTCTTTGAGGGAAAGAGGTTGATGTTTTGGACAGCACCTTGAAAGTCTGGATTCACTGAGCCATGGAAGCCCCCTGCTGCTGCCGCCACCCCAGGGATGGGCTTGTGGCTCAGATCTCACTGTCATTCGGCTGCCTTTGTGTACTATGTGTCTTGAACAGAGCTGGAGGCATTCACTTTTCTATCTCTGCCTTGAAAATATCTTTGTTTGGTAACCCAATGTGACTTTTCCACCAATCACGGCTTTCCCTATGGGGAGGCCACTCTGTCACCCCTGCTCCACCACAAGCCATTGCTATCTCTTCCAGGTTAGCCGGCCATAGCACTGGAAAATTTAAATGGGTACTTTTGGCATCTAACCAGCCAACTAATGTCTATTAGAAATGGAAAAAAATATAGCAGCTAAGATCATGGTCTACAGTCACCTCTCCACATTTGCTAGGGTTAGGGGCACAAGACCCCCATGACAGTGAGGAAAAAGTTTTTTTTAAGTACTTTGAAAACCTAAGATAATATCACTCTCTATCTATCTATACCAGGCTCAGGCAAACAATTCCTAGCAGCTGATGGCTATTAGGAATTGTGGGAGTTGAAGTTCAAAACACCTGGAGGGTCGAAGTTCGTCCATGCCTGATCTAAATTGTAGAGTTAATGCAGATTGACATCACTTTAACTGTAATAGCTCAATGCTATGGAATCCTTGGATTTGTAGTTTCACAAATTCTTTAGCTTTCTCTGCCAAATCATGCTGGTCCCTCACCAAACTACAAGATTTCATAATATTGAGCCATGGCGGTCAAAGTAGGGTCAAATTGCATCAAAGCATTAGTGTGGATGCACCTTAGGTCCTCCAGCACATAAATGTTGATCACACAATTACACCGCAGAACCTACAAATGCTTGGAGAAGTTTTCCCTATAATAATAATAATAATAATAATAATAGCAATAGTAATATTTTTGTGTGTGTCAGGAGCAACTTGAGAAACTACAAGTTGCTTCTGGTGTGAGAGACTTGGCTGTCTGCAAGGACATTGACCAGGGGACATCTGGATGTTTTGATGTTTTACTATCCTTGTGGAAGGCTTCTCTCATGTCGTCGCATGGGGAGCTGGAGCTGACAGAGAGAGCTTATCCATTCTCTCCCTGGATTCCAACCTCCTACCTGTCCATCTTCAGTCTTGCTGGCACGAGGGTTTAATCCATTGCACCACTGGGGGCTAATAATAATAATAATGACAATAATAATAATTGGAAACTTCTCAAAGCACAGCAGACAAAGAGTCAATACAAGAAAACTGCACTCCAAACTACAGCTGACAGCTGGCACAACAAAGCATTACATGGGCAATTCCTTGACAAAATTGAAAGAAAAGTTGACAAGGAGAAGACCTGGTTATGGCTCACGAATGGGACACTGAAGACGGAGACAGAAGGCCTGATTCTTGCAGCCCAGGAGCAAGCCATCAGAACCAATGACATTAAGGCCAGTATTGAAAAATCAGCTGATGACCCAAAATGCAGACTGTGCAAGGAAGCTGATGAAACCATGGACCATATCCTCAGCTGTTGCAAGATATCAGCCGGCATTTGGAAACAATAAACTTTGACAAAATCACCATAGCGGGTTAAACCACTGAGCTGCTGAACTTGCTGACCGAAAGGTTGCCGGTTTGAATCCGGGGAAGAAGGTAAGCTCCCACTGTTACGCCCCACTTCTGCCAACCTAGTAGTTCAAAAACATACAAATGTGAGTAGATCAATGGGTACCACTTTTGCAGGAAGGTATCAGCGTTCCATGCAGTCATGCTGGCCACATGACCTTGGAAGTATCTATGGACAATGCCAGCGCTTCAGCTTAGAAATGGAGATGAGCACCACCCTCCAGAGGCAGACACAACTAGACTTACTTAGACCTCTTCTACACTGCCAAATAAAATCGAGATTATCTTATTTGAATTAGACTGAGTATATGGCAGTGTAGACTCAAATAATCTAGTTCAAGCAAATAATGTGAATTGTTTGCTTTGATAATCTGAATTATATGACAGTGTAGGAGGGGGCCATATTCCTCCCCTCTGACTGGATGTGCGGCTGTGTTCTACTTCTGACTGACCACCATGATTTTGGCCACTTTCCTTGACTCAATCTTAGTTGAAGATTTCCGATGATCCCTGCAGGTAGTGGAATCCACTGTGCCTTGTCAGGTACCCCAAACTTTTGCTAGTTTCTGGACCTGGATAGGACATCCTGGGGAAGGGAGTGTGAAAAGAGCCCCCGGCTATGCGCACCGAGGTCTGAAGTGAAGGAAATAAATCCTTGCACCTTCCACCCCACTTCCCCTGCCCCGATCCTCTGATTATAGTTTTGGTCTATTTCTCTTTCCTGTGCTGTTGTTTCCATTTCCCTAAGTGTTCTTGCTTGAGATGCCCCAGGCAAAGGAGACTTGATGAAGGAAAGATGCAGCTGATGGTTTTGGAACCTATTCTTTGGTGTGCTTCCTCTCTTTCTTTCTTTCTTTCTTTCTTTCTTTCTTTCTTTCTTTCTTTCTGTGTCTCTCCCTCCGGCCCCTGGCCTTTACATTTGGCTCTCTGCTGTGAGATGACGAAGGCTGCCTGTTGGAAACCAACACAAGGAAGAGAGAAGGGAAGGTGAAGGGGACTCACCACAAAGCAACTAAAGGGGGTGGGGAGAGAAATACTAGTTTGACTTGGTTTGCTCTTATATCTTTCAATTTGCTCACACTAAAGTGCTTGTTTTCTAGAAAAAATGCAAGCCAGGCTTCAAATGTTTGCCTTCTTATTTGGAAGCATTCAGCACTCCAGCAAATCCCCACCCTGATTCTGTGATGCGAATGAACGTAATGTAATTATGTTATGGGGGAAAACTGCACTTTGCATCTATGCTCAGAAGTACTGTAATCTCGTACTCTGATTTGCAGTGGGCTCTTGGGTTTTTTTTCATGTTAGGAGCAACTTGAGAAACTGCAAGTTGCTTCTGGTGTGAAAGAATTGACCGTCTGCAAGGATGCAAGGATGTTGCCCAAGGAATGCCCAGATGTTTTTATGCTTTCCCATCCTTGAGGAAGGTTTCTTTCATGTTCCCAAATGGGGAGCTGGAGCTGACACAGGGAGCTCATCCATGCTCTCCCCAGATTCGAATTTCTGACCTCCTGGTCAAGGCCATAGCCAAGATTTTGATTCTTTCTCATGGAACACCCTAAGAATTGGGGGGGGGGGATGAAACCCCTCAAGCCCCCCCCCCCCAGCTACATGCCTGCTCCCAGTTTTCAGTCCTGCCAGCACAAGGGCTTAACCCCATTGCATCACCAAGGGCTCTTGGTATCTAGTGGAGTTTGTCTCAGGACTCCAAATAGATACCGAAATATTTGTATGCTCAAGACCCTTATATATCGTGGCATAGTAAAAAGGTCCCCCTTATATAAAATGCCAAAATCAAGGAGTGTTGTTTTTTTTTAAAAAGTTGAATATTTTCAAGCTGTCGGCCAGTGTTTCCCAACCTTTTTTGAGCCACGGCACATTTTTTACATTTACAAAATCCTGGGGCACACCACCAACCAACAAAACGACACTCTGACACAGTAATACATATAGTTAATATGTTTTTAAATGTATTTATACACTCAGTGTGAAACCTGGGCCTGTTTCGATGAACACAACATAGATATCCTGGCAGGAATGGCAGAAAGACACACACGAAGGTCTTGCTCAACAGCTGGGAGTTATAGTTCACCTGCAATCAAAGAGCATTCAGAACTCCACCAATGATGGAATGGAATCAAACTTCCCACACAGAACTACCATAACCAAGAAAAAAATAGTATAAGAGTTTGGTGGGCATTGACCTTGAGTTTTGGAGTTGTAGTTCACCTATATCCAGAGAGCACTGTGGAGGGGAGGGAGGAAGACGAGTGGGGCGAGTCTGCGCAGTAGCGCCTGCATGGGTCACGTCTTCCTCCCTCCCGCAGGAGCGGCAGCGTGAGGAAAGCGAGGCAAAGCAAGCAGAGTGAAGCTGGGAAGAAAAGAGCCCGAGTGGAGAAGAAAAAGTGTTCCGCAGGAGGGGAAAGAAAGGGTATTGGAGGTTCAAATTTCCCACGGCACACCTGATGATCGCTCACGGCACACTACTGTGCCACTGCACACTGGTTGAGAAACACTGCTGTAGGCGATTGAATCCATGGCTGCAGAATGGAGAGATAACCATATTCCTCATCCTGTTGACACACAAGTTGAAATCAAGTCTGTTCTCACTATCCTAGAGATAAACACAGTAGTCAGTCACCTTTTGCTGACAACAAAAGCTACAGGAACAGCAACAAGTTAAAATGTGAGCAGGTTAAAACTTGCGGGATGATATGAAACTTCAGTTTGGTGAACCAACATACCAGCTGGGGAGTAACAAAGCCTTAGGAATCAATTACTAAGAAATCAAGTGGGGGAAAACACACTCATCTAATTGGTTTTGAACAGTCTTGCTATAGTCCATTTTGCATTAGGATTTCCCAGTGGTTGTGGGTGTGGATGACTTGATGCTGATCATAAATTAACCCCCCCCCTCTCTCCGGATTCCTTCATAGGAAACATAGGATCTAGTTATGATATGTCTCCCAATCGGAACCCCCTAAAATCCACCTTAAAAGCCAGGCAGCTGCACAAAGGAAATTATGTGGTGCTAGCAAGCAGGGCACTGAAGGAGTGAAGCATCCAGCCATTTCTCACCATCAAGTTGCATTGAGTCTAGTTTACAACTAAATGGGATGCCAGTCATATATGGATAACTCATAGATATATACGGTATTTCTTCAATTCTAACACACTATTGATTGTATGAAAAAAAGCTTTATTCATATATTAAAACCACATCTTGCGTTTATAAATGTTTATATGGGGGAAAGTGTGCCTTAGAATCAAGGAAACACAACATCTCTCTCTCTCTCTCTCTCTCTCTCTCTCTCTCTCTCTGGAATTCACTAATGCAATTATGAATGCATCGCTTAGAGTTACATATTTATGATTGGTTCGCACTCATGATCCCTGCAGAGGCACTACTTTAGGGAATATGTAGGAACTATGAAAGCCCCCCGTTCCCCTCTTACTAAACAGCAGCTGCTAAGATCAACAAGGGTCTGTTCCTCTGTTGATAGGAAATCAGTTGACTAATGTTTTCCCCACCCATGAGTGATCTCTGTTAGTGAATTGCAACGAGGACCCTGTTTCTACCTGTTGTAGTGGAAATTGCTTACAAAAATAGTGGGAACATTAGTCAACTGCTTCCCTATTGAAAGAGGAAAAGACTCCCAGCAATCACAGCAACTGCTGCCTAGTAAGTGTAATTGAAGGGCCAGGAAAATAAATACTGCAATAAATAAATACCCTGCAATGATCATTAATGGGGAATTATGAGCACTATAGGAATCATCAGATTATACTGTTTAAAAAAACCCACAAGGGTCATAACAACAACAACAACAACATCCCTATGGGATGCAGAGCGGATTACAACATATAAACAAACACAGGCAAACATTCAGTAACTTGTTACAAATGAAAATACATTAAAACACAAATACAGAGACAAAAGTAAAGGCTTCTCCTTTCATTTTCGGCTCTGGAGATGGTGCTCATCACTGGCTCTGCAGGTTGAGCTCTTCTCTGTTTTCAAGCCGAGAAACCTGCGTTGTTTGTAGACACCTCCTGGTCATGTGGCCAGCCTGACTGCTTGGAGCATCTTTGGCCTTTTCCTGCCAAAACAGTACCTATTTATCTACTCACATTTACATGTTTTCGAACTGCTAGGTTGGCAAGAGCTAGGGCTGACAGGGGGAGCTCACCCTGTCTCACAGATTTGAACTGCCAATCTTCAGGTTAGCTGTTCAGCAGCACAAGGGTTTAACCCATTGCGCCATCACGGTCATCCAGTTCAACATCCACCATTGAAGAACCCAATCTATATACTGTAAATAAAAATGTAATGTTCGTTTGTGGGATTAACATAACTCAAAAACCACTGGAAAATTGATACCTATCAGGCCAACGAGTGACCATCACTCATAAAACACTGAAATCACAGCAAAAAGGACGCGTAAAGCCAAAAAAATCCCATTACAACGCATGCACAAAATTCCTCTCTCTATATATATACACACACACACACACACACACGTGCACACACGTGCACACAAACACACATATATACACAGTACACAAATATATACACACACATACACACACAAAGCACATATACGCAACGCATGGCAAGGGACAGCTAGTCATAACTGTATTTGCTATTGGTGTACATTAATGTAACTGTATGCTATTGGTATACATGGAGAGTGAAGAATTTCCAGCTCTCTATATATTTTCCATTACAACTCCCACAATATTTTAACTATTGGCTATGCTAGGTTGGGCTGATGGGAGTTGTAGGCCAAAATATCAGAAGGGCCAAGCCTTCCTCACTGCTGTCACATATGGTGTTTTATGGCCTGCCATAAATAGTGCCAATGGGGTGCAGTATATGTGGATGTGGGATTTTCTTTGGGTTCCTGGTGGGTGGGAACATAGTGGGAAGGGAATAAACTAGGCATGGTCAAACTTCGGCCCTCCAGGTGTCTTGGACTTCAACTCCCACAATTCCTAGCAGCCAATTAAACCCTCTACTTTCATTGTCTCGATTCTTGATGCAAATATCCTCCTTGTTCCAGATTTATAAAAGTAATAGGACTTACAATGACACATTTAATATCGCGTTGTTTCTTCATAATTTTCAGCTGTGGGAGACACCACTGTGGGTTGGGAGTGAGGAGAGAGAAAAAGGAGAGAGGAAAGTGACACAGAAAGAATATTAGATGGTGACCTCTGAGTTGTTCAACTGAAAAATATCAGAAGAACAAAGCATTCAGAGACGCTCTCTGAGGATTTTCTGTTTCATGCACCTCTCAATGTACAATAGGATTTCATCTCTGGCCCTTAGGGAACATTCAGCAAAACGATCCTCTGTCTAACTTCTCAGTTTTTTAAATACGCCGGGGAATTCCAGTTGCAATGGTAAGAGTTTTTTCAGTACCGGTGGCAGGTGATGTTTTTCATATAACTAGGGCAGGTATGTTTAGTCTGGGATTTAGTCTGAACCTTGAAAGAGCTATTCAAGGTCTTAGCTTCAGAAACGTCTTTACTGTACAGACTAAAACCTGGAGTAGGTTTACTGCTCCTTGATGTAGGTTCTACCAGCCACAACTACTCCATACAAGCTAAGATCATTGGTTGTGTGTCTTACTTTCCCAGTCCTCCCATCCTTCTTTGATTCACCAAAGCTTTATTCGGTTTCATTGTGAGTTTCTACCTACCTCTGAGGAGGTCAAGGTGGCATGAACCAAAAAATATCTCAAGAAAATTTCTTTTCCAGGAGCTCTTCTTCAAACTATTGGTGAATAACTAGAGGGAAGGATATTAGAGGCAAAGATGAAGTACTTTGGCCACATCATGAGAAGACAGGAAAGCTTAGAAAAGACAATTATGTTGGGGGAAAAGGAAGGAAAAAGGAAGAGGGGCCAACCAAAGGCAAGATGGATGGATGGTATCCTTGAAGTGACTGGCTTGACCTTGAAGGAACTGGGGGAGGTGACGGCCGACAGGGAGCTCTGGCATGGGATGGTCCATGAGGTCACGAAGAGTCGGAAGTGACTGCATGAATAAACAACAACAGAACAATCCATTAAATGCCTCACCTTATTTTGTACCTTTCAATAAGGTATAGAATTTCACAAGGTATTTTTTGGTTGAGCAGTTTCACTTGGCAATCTATAGTGCATAGCATAAAACAAAACTGAGAGACTATAGACATTCTTCTTCAGGTTTTTTTAACCCTCTGTTCCTTAGTTTATTTTATAGTGCATCTACACTGTAGAATTGACATGGTTTGACACCACTTTAACTGCCCTGACTCATCTCCCATGATTCCACAGCATTGAGCCAAGCAATTTAGAGTAGTGTCAAACTACATTAATTCTACAGTGTAGATCAGGCATCGTCAAATTTCAGCCCTCCAGGTGTTTTGGACTGCAACTCGCATAATTCCCAACAGCCTACTGGGAATTATGGGAGTTGAAGTCCAAAACACCTGGAGGGCCAATGTTTGACCATGCCGGATGTAGATTCACCCATAGTTTTTATTGCTGCCAACTATCCTTTAATGTGGCAAAGGCTGGGAGAAGTGTTATGCATATAAAACACAACAAAATAAAACAATGGTGATAGATCCAATTGGCTCCAAGCTTAAAAGTAAAAAGCTCAAGCTAAAGCTACATTTGAGGGCATATAAAACTGCTGAAAGGTAAGAGTGACTCCCAATGAAAGTACGGCCTTCTGGGAAATAAAACTGGTAAAACATTTAAAATCTCATTACATCAAAGGAAGAAAGAAATAAAACAAACTCTGCTGAACAAGGTCAGCAGTTTACCAAAATTCAACCCACTGCATCTTCTTGGAGCAATAAAATTCAGGGGGGAGGGGGGACACCTGAAAATGAATGAACAAAATGGCATTCCACTTTGTCATCTTGGTGCTCGTCCCAGATAGTCTTGAGTGAGGAGGACAAGAAGGATCATTCTGAAGCCAGGCAGAAAAAGCAGAAGAGGGATCAGAAGGAAAATAAATAAATCAGGAGATCAAGGAATAGCACGCAGGTGGGCTAAGAACTGGCATAATCTGGGAGCTGTCAATCAGATCTATGCCCCCTGCAGTGCCAAAGTTCTGCCTAAACCATTCCCATTAAACTTGTGGCCTTTTCCCACCCAACACAAAATGGTGCTGTTCTTTTGTTATTTCTCTTCTTTTGTTAGTGGCAGCTCGTGGCTTACATCAGTCTTTCTCAACCAGTGTGCCGTGGCACACTAGTGTGCCGTGACGGACCTCCTGCTGTGCCGCGAGAAAAGCTCTCTGCCCCCCTTCCTCCTCCCCTCCTGCTGAACTCCTTCTGCTTGGGGGAGGAGGAAGGGCTGGGCAATGGCGAAGAAAAAGAAGAAGGGACCGGGGCACCGCCTCCTTTGGCCGTTTCCCCAGCCAGCCTCCAATCCGCCATGACTCCCACCATGACTCTCACCCCTCGCTCGCTGAAGCCGCGTGGAGGAGCCCCGCCCACTGAAGCCCGTCCACCGCTCATCTCCTCCCTGTAGGAGAGCTGAAGCTGGGGGAGGGGCAGGGCATGGCGCAGCCTGTAGGAGAGCTGAAGCTGGGGGGAGGGGCATGGTGCGGCCTGGCTCTGCCCTCTCCCGGCCGGCACTCCCAGCAGCTGCTCCAGCCTTGAGGGGACAGTGCCAAGCCAGCATTGTGCTGGCTCTGGCACCGCTGGCTTGGCACTGCCCCCTCAAGGCTGGACCAGCTGCTGGGAGAGGTGAAGCCGGGGGTAGGGGGCGGGGCATGGTGCAGCCTGGCTCCGCCCCCTCCCCGGCTTCAGCACTCCCAGCAGCTGCTCCCAGCAGGCCACCAACCCCCAGCCATTCTTTACTGTGTTAGAGTGTCATTTTGTGTCATTTTGGTTGGTGGTGTGCCCCCGAATTTTTTTAATGTTAAAAGTGTGCCGCGGCTCAAAAAAGGTTGGGAAACACTGGCTTACATGACAGTGGGATGAGGAATCTAGAATGTACTGTATTTAAAGGAGTTCTCCAAGGTGCTGAAACCACTATGTCTTTAAAAGGTTCTGCTCCTTGGATTGCTATATTGAACTCCTTTTCAGTGTACGTTACAGCACTTTGGATTGCTATCATTACTTTAGATCGCGATCATGGTTTCACTGATGTGGGGTCCATCAGCTGCCACTGCCTTCTACCCTTATGGCCATATTCAAATATTTTTAGCAGTAAATGACAGCTCCATCCAATATATGTTATCCAGAAGGAAGTCCAGGAGCCCCCGGTGACACAATGGGTTAAACCCTTGTGCCAGAAGGACTGCTGACTGAAAGGTCAGTGGTTCAAATCCAGGGAACACGGTGAGCTCCTGTCAGTCAGCTCCAGCTCCTCACATAGGGACATGGGAGAAGCCTCCCCGAGGATGGTAAAACATCCAGGCTTCTCCTGGGCAATGTCCTTGCAGACAACCAATTCTCCCACAACAGAAGCAACTTGCAGTTTTCCAAGTAGCTCCTGACATGAAAAAAAGAAGGAAGTCCCACTGGGTTCCATAGAGCAGTGTTTCCCAACCAGTGTGCCATGGCACACTAGTGTGCTGTGAGCGATCATCAGGTGTGCCGTGGGAAATTGGAACCTCCAATACCCTTTCTTCCCCCTCTTGCCGAACACTTTTTCTTCTCCACTTGGGCTCCCTTCTTCCCAGCCTTGCTCTGCTCGCTTTGCCTTGTTTCGCTCTGGGGTGAGTCTGCGCAGTAGCTCCCGCATGAGTCACGTCTTCCTCCCTCCCTCCCCCCCTCCTGAACACGCTCATGCTATTTTCCCCAAACTCCATCTGTGTTCACATTTGGGCATATTGAGTATTCATGCCAAGTTTGGTCCTGATCCAACATTGTTTCAGTCCACGGTGCTCTCTGGATATAGGTGAACTACAACTCCAAAACCCAAGGTCAATGCCCACCAAACTCTTATAGTATTTTCTCTTCATTATGGGAGTTCTATGTGGGAAGTTTGTGTCTTTCTGCCATTCCTGCCAGGATATCTATGTTGTGTTCATCGAAACAGGTCCAGGTTTCACACTGAATGTATAAATACATTTAAAACATATTAACTATATGTATTACTGTGTTAGAGTGTCATTTTGGTTGGTGGTGTGCCCCAGGATTTTGTAAATGTAAAAAATGTGCCGCGGCTCAAAAAAGGTTGAAAAACACTGCCATAGAGATTACTCCCAAGCAAGCATGCCCAGGATTGTTGGTTTGAGATGTCTGAGCTGAACAAAATATTTCACACAGCGATGAGGATATAATTGGGAATTTAAAAAAAGCAATAGGGAGACACAAGGCTGAAAGATAGGGTTCATTCGAGGCATTTTATTGCTTGAGGTTGAGTGGAAAATGGTGCCCACCTCTCTCAGTAAAACTGCACAGTACTCAAGGCAAAACAAGCAGGTTTTGCATTTGACGCATAAAATACCATCATTGTCTCTGTATTTGTTGCCTATTCAAGATACAAAAAAGTTGCTTCTGATTTTTCATTGTATCTAACCGTAAGGCCAGTTCTGCTATGTCAAGGTGATAGGACTTTGGGCTGGTGATGGAAAGGGAGAAGTCACCAAAAGTCAGATTCTGGGAAAAATGGCATATATATTAACTGATACAGAAAGAAAGGGATTCTAGTTCAGCTCTGAAGGAATATACCCAGATTCCAATGGATGAAGGGGTGTCCCATCTTTTATGGGGTTTTGAACTACTACAGAGTTATCTTTCTATGCTCTTTGAAGGAGAGTTGGGCACTTTCTCTTTTGGGCAATTTGGGAGATTTCTCTGTCCCAGCACCACAGCTCTCCCAATTTGTGAATTACTTTGTGTCAACACCAGCTGTTTGGGATGCCATTTAACTGAGAATGAGAGTGAAAAGCAATTGCATTAATTCATCACTTAAAACAGGGCCTGAATGGGATCTGTTCCAGGGCTGGAATCTGCCTGGTATTAAAAATATTTATAATTATCTACTCATCCATCTCCATTTCAATCCTAGCTCCAAAGTTCAGTTGTCCTTTCACTTCCGTTGCTCCACATACAAATCCCGTTGTTTACTTGGATTCTGTTAACTTACTTTCTTACTTGTGTACTTGCTGATCTGCGGTGAGACAAACGGTATTCCCAAGTATCTGTATGCAACAGGGTTGCTGTGAATTTTCTGGGCAGTATGGGCATGTTCCAGAAGCATTCTCTCCTGACATTTTGCCCACATCTATGGCAGGCATCCTCAAAGGTTGTTGGAAACTAGGCAAGTGAGGTTTAATTTTGAAATGCAGTTTATGTATATCCTCCTTTTCTTCCAATATGGGGACTCAAAACAGCTCAGAGCATGATAAAATAAGTAATACATGAAGCCATGATACACATAATAGCAAAATATTATTCAAGGCATTAACATATTTTGAACAACAACAACATTACTATTATTTCTTATATATATGTCATCAAATGTGCATGCCAGTTTACAATAAAAACAAGCACGAATAATGGGTCCTGCCAAAGGCTTGCACTCTAAAATATTTGTATGCATACATATGCACACAGGGGGAAGGAGCAATAACAATCACAAAGCTGTACAATACAACTGAAAATCATTTTAAAATAATGAAATACCTACATCGGTGGGAGCACAGCTCCCTCAACTCATTAAAAGCTACTGCAGTTGGTTGCTAAATGTCCAATTGAGTAAAACAGAAGGCAAACATGAGGGGAGGAGGTTCCAAAACTCGCAGTCGCTGCCAAAATGGTCCTCCTTAGTGTCCTCACTGTTCATGTCCATGAAGCTGCTGGGACTGAAAGAAGGGTCTTCCCTAAAGATCTGAAGACTTGATAGGTTCATATGAAGCAGCACGGTCTCCAGGGCAGCCTGGACTCTGTCTACATCATATGGGTTTGGGTCAATCATTAGCACTGCTTCTAATTGCTCAGATAGTTAGAAAAGCTGCCACCAGAAGGAGGAACCTTGCACACCCTCTGTAGTCATCTGAAGGCAAGGGGACTAGCACAAAGGGGCTCAAGGCATGCACATATGGAGCCAACACTGGTGGCAATGGTTTGGATCTGAAGCTGGCCTCAGATCTCAGATGACTCGCCTCTAGTTCTCATGGCAGGAGGAATACTACGGAAACTCCCTAAAATGCACATACATATAAATATTTTTAATCAGTTAGACTTGGTTTATTTATTTCGTGTCAAAAGCATTGCATAAATAAAACAAGTGTAAAACTGATAAATTAGAGCAAGCACAAATGGCTAAATAATATTTGATCAAAAACAGGCAACAGCGATCGAATTGTCTGTAGCTTTAAATAATTCTTCCTCTGTGCATGAGGCAGGACATTTTAGGCAAGCATACAGAGGTGGAGTTGTTTGTTCCGCTCCACATTCGCACAAAGTGGAGGATTCTTCTGGGTAGTGCCATTTTGCCAGGTTGTCTTTTGATCTGCCCACTCCACTTCTGAGTTTGTTCAGGGATTTCCAAGTTGCCCATTCTTGATTTGCCCCTGGAGGAAGACCTTTGGGGCTGGGGGGGGGAGGGATCCAATTGGGATTTCCTGGTTTAGCTGCCCAGAGGGATGCTCTTGCTCTTGCTGGGGGAACATTAAGAGCAGTGGTGGTTCTCATGAAGCTTTCCCTTAATTTGAGTCTACCGTGACTTTTTTAAAAAAAACAGATTTGGTGTAACGTATTTAAATGGCAAACTGTGTGCAACTGTATTTCAGGGCTTACTATCTATTATATAAAGGGGTTCCCGTCATGGAACGACTATCCCAAACAGAGAAACCTTACAACGCAGAAACACCAAACTTGCCAACAGAAATAGGCCTCAAGCAAGCTACGTTTGTAGCAAAGAAACTTTCCCCCCCAAAACCTAGAAGGCCCCCAAAACAACGAGTAAAAAAACTACATTTCCCAGCATCCTCCAGGGCTGCTAACGACTCTCCCAGCCTCTACATTCTGACAACATGATTGGCTGCCAATAAGGGCGGATTTGCATAACTCCTGTACTGGCCAGCCAACATGAACATTCCGACCCCTAATAAACTGTCAGAGGAGGATAAGGCAAAGGGCTGAGGCACAAACACAAACACCCAAATCACAGACCACACCCAAAATTGACACTAAGGCTTCATTAACTTAATTTCCCTGACTAGGCCTCACTTAATGGAATGCTGTTTACGCTCTAAATTGACAGTAAGGCTTCATTAACTTGATTCTCCCGACTACGCCTCAGCTCATTGGACATTGTGTATGGCCTGAATTGACAGTAAGGCTTCATTAACTTGGTGTTCCTGACTAGGCCTCAGCTCATGGGACATTGTGTATGGCCTGAATTTACAGTAACCTACCTTGGCACACAGAGACCCTATGACCCACGCTACATTCTACTACAGTTTGGAGGAGGGTGGACCATGGATTATGGGACTTGAAGTACCTCCATGGATAATGGGATTTGTACTACTTCAAAACCCATCATTCCCCACAGACCACTGTGGCCCAGAACCAAGACCGATAAAGACCAAACTTGGCACACAGTGCCCCCATGACCCACACTCCATCCGACTGCAGTTCAGAGGAGGACACACCATGGATAATGGGATTTCAAGTACCTCCACTCACTTCCAAAGTACCCCACCCACACAAGCATCAACCTCTACATCAACACAGCAGACGGAAAGACAAAAAACATTGTATATCCACAAGCTATGCAGAACGCCAGCAACACCACACACCAACAACTCCCCAGGACTTCAACATCCCACCCACCAGAACAACCCACAATGACACAGCCATGGCCCCAACAACACCATAACTAACAACAATTCCAACCCTTACATACTCAGACTTTCTCGCATCTCCTAAATAGGGCACAGCAACGCGTGCCGGGTACAGCTAATATCATACTAAATGCCTTCCCTATTTGCTGTCATCCTTGCAACTTCAACCAGACCTGATAGCACTAATATTATAAGATGGCATCCTTAGACCTCAGGTTTTGTCCTTAAAATCTCTGGGCCTGGGACAATTTTAGCAACTCTAACAGGAATGGGAACTGCTATCTGGAGGAGAGATGATTTCCCAATAGCATAGGTGGAGAAATATAACAATAGGGTAATAGTTTTGGACTGAACAGAGCTAAATAATACATATCAAGAACAGATAAGCACGTATACAATCTCCAGACCCTCCCAAATTTATTTTTAAAAGAAGAGAAGAAAATAAAAACATTGAGTTTTACATGAGATAATCATTATCACAGAGATATAAGATTAACAAGAAAAAGAAAAAAATCTTTTATGGATTGTTGTAGGTTTTTCAGGCTGTATAGCCTAGCCTGAAAAACCTACAACAACCCAATGATTCCGGCCATAAAAGCCTTCGACATCTTCTATGTTTCTACATACTCTAGTCTTTGGTTTTAAAATTGATAAAATTGATTTTTTTCTTCTCTTTTTTAACATCATAGTAATTTCTTGTGTATTAGACAATGATGGAAGAAGCTAATAATATAAGATATTAAAAATAGTCCTTACTTTATATCTATTCCCATACTCTTTCCTATTTCTTATATTTTATCAGCACAATTGTATCTTTTAAAGAAAAACAGATAAGCATGGTAGGTTCTACTGTTCATACAACCACAAAGTTGTAGGGCCTTCATAGGCCATCAAGTCCAACCCCATGCTCAGTTTAGGACCTCCAGCTAGGCCACTCTCAGCAGGTAGCTCTCCAGTCTCAGGATCATAGTTATGGCCCCAGCTTTCATCCTTTGTAATCAGTCTGTTGGAAAAGTCCTCCTAGTTTCCATGGCACATTGTCAATAGAGCCTGAGAGCATTCAACTCATTTCTGCTTCTGGAACGGTGTGAGCAGCCAGCGAGCAGACACCTTATGCATGTGAAGATGGTCTAGGATGATTTTTTCCACAGACCCCACACTAATTTTGACATGTTGGGCTAGGTTACGTGGCAATTTTCCAAAATGGCAACCTCCACTTGCAGGATGGTTTGTTCATCAATAGCAGAGTGGGGTTGCCCTGGAATTGGAGCTGTTTCCATCGAAGTCTGACTACATTTGAATTGATGATGCCAGTTCTTGACTACATCATAGGATGGGGAATCATCACCATAAACCTCTTTCGTCTCATCAAATGTCTCCTTTGGTGTGTGGCCTTTCAAGTAAAGGAACTTAATGAGTGCTCTGTATTCCTCTGGGTCCATTATCAACCCTCACATCATTTCAGCACCTGTAAAATCTAAACCGTTATCAGTTCTGAGTTGTAAATTGGCACATAACCTATTGAGACTTATATCATCACACATGTGCAGTTTCATGATATTGTGATAAATAGAAGTGGATCAGGGGAAATGAATGCCACTCGTATTGTTGAAAACACCCAGAAAAAGAGATCCTGCCTTCTTCCTAGGCAATTGATTCCATTGCCAAACCATTCTGATTGTCTTCTTTGGTCAGCGAGCCTACATCACAGAGTTCGTGGACTGTAAAACTGGACTGATTTTGCAGACTCTGGGGTGCATGATGTCTTAGTCTCCTTCACTGATGGCGAGGCTTTCAAGAGACCTTGGGTCACCTGAGTTTCGTTGAGTTTCCTTCCTTTCCCCTCCCTTCACCTTTTCCCCCAATTAAATCATCCCTCTTAATTACAATAAAAGCACAACTGTTTACCCAGCTCGACATAATTAATATTTGCTGTGACCAGGGTTGCAAGCTTGGCTTTGCTAGCAGCCAGGGAGTTTGGGATGGGATTTGCCTGTATTAGCAAGGGAAGAGACAGCTGTCTCACTTACTGATACAGGGTTGGGGAGGTGAGGGGGGGCTGGATTAAAAAAGCAAAGGCCTGGAATTACACTGAATGGAGCCGTGCAGGAGCGGAGGGAAATTATCCACACAAGCACATCCCAGTCACAAGCCTAATTGAAGCGCCCATTAGTCCTTATTACACAAAAATATTTTTGGCTAGCGTGACATTCCCCCACCTCCAAACCCAACAACTTCTGTGCAGTGTGGTGTACTGGTTTGAGCCAATGGACAACCATGGAGGCCTGGCTGAATCCCCCATTCAGCCATGAAACCTATTGGGTGACCTTCGACAAGTCACACACTCTCAGCCTCGGAGGAAGACAAAGGCAACCCCATTACTGAACAAATCTTGCCAAGAACATCTTGTCTTCCAGGTATTTTGAACTACAGATCCTGTAGTCTCTAACCACTGGCCAAAGTGGTTGTGGCTGCTGGGAGCTGATGTCCAAAACATTTGGAGAAACAGTTTAGGAATCCCAAAGAGTAAAAAGAACAAACCTGTATTTCAAAATATACAAACCAGCCAGATGGGTTTGCTCAACAATGGTGATGTGAGGGCACTTTCTGTATCAGAGGTCAGCAAAGCTAGTGCAAAGGGATGTAAATGGAGACCCCACAGCATAGGCAGAGTCCTTAAGCATCTGTAACCTAAGGCAGCTGTCTCATTCTATCTAAAGGCAGAATCTGACCTAAGTCACCAGCCAAACCAATCAGGAGTCTTCTAAATAACAATAGGTCAGAATATAACAGGTGGATGTCCAATCAAGTCATCCAGGTTGAGCACATTTGCCCAAAGGTAGACTAGAACACCTCTATCATAGTTTAAGGAGCCCCCAGTGGTGCAATGGGTTAAATCATTGTTCCAGTAGGACTGCTGACCAAAATATCGGCGGTTCGAATTTGGGGAGCAGGGTGAGCTCCCATCTGTCAGCTCCAGCTCTCCATGGGGGAACACGAGATAAGCCTCCCACAGGATGGCAACACATTTGGGTGTTCCTTGGGCAACGTCCTTGAAGATGGCCAATTATCTCACACCAGAAGCAATTTGCAGTTTCTCAAGTCACTCCTGACATGAAAAAAAAATCATACTTTAAATTGGAAATGACAATTTTACCAAAACACATTGCAACTGAGGGTGCATGTTTTTTTTTTAAAGTATCTACTGAGATATGGTTCAAGAACATTCCTGTCCCTTACCGCGCCCCACCAGATACCCAACTGCATGGATGCTCAAGACACATTGTATACAATGGTATAGTAAAATTATGTATTTTAGGTAATGTTAAAAGCAAAAGTTTGCTTCTGAGATTTTTTTAAAAAAAATCCAAGCCATGAAAGGAGAATTTGTGGATGCAGAGAGCCAATTTTACGATAAATCAATCCCTTTGGGGTCTCAGTATCAACACAGGTAGACAGGAGAGCAGGCATCCTAGCTGCCTGGCTCTAAATAAAGTAGAGCTGTAAGAGCCACACACTTCACTTTGAAATATGTGTACTAATCGCATTGATTCCTTGTTTGCAGAGGCCACTCTCCTCATTCCCCCTTCTCTCAATGGTTGGTTTCTGTCACTAAGACGATTTTCTCTGACATGCCGTCTCCTCCCAGCACTGGCGTTCTTTGTGGGTTCCCCAGACATAATCCCATGTCCCCATCACAGCCATTTCCCGCCACATACCTACTCGGATGTTACGCAGGATTATGACCTCACATGAGGAAAGCAAGGAGTAAGAACTCCAGGATAATGGTAATCCTTTGGTCTCTCCTCCAATGAAAGATACTGATGGGGATGGTAAATATTAGTGTCTTGGCATTCACATGAAGGGGAAGCTGGGGTGGTGTGAGATTGATGGGTTTATCTTTATGCTCATTAAGTAATGCAAAGTGCATAGCAGGAGGCAGAGCAGTGGTGTCTGGATCCTGCAACCAGTCTCGAGGGACACAGAAAAGATCACGTCAGTCTCTTGTCTTTGTTACTCGAAGCCACCGTCTCTTTTCTTCCAGGAGGTCCAAAACTTTCAACCTTCAGCAAACACTTCTTTGGAGCTCAGCTGAGAAACCTATGAACATTTGTGGGAAAGGATTTGGAACAGAGAACAGGTTCAAGATACTACTCTGTCTGAGGTGTTGTAGCCAATATGCCTTTCAGCATCATAAGCTAAGCACGGGATCATGATTTGAGTGTTGGACTATGGTTCTGAAGGGTTTTGAATGGTGTTTTATGCTTGACATACCATATTTAATGGCACCATCAGGGCTTATACCCTATGATAATACAAGAAGGTGCTGGCTGAACTTGCTGACCAACAGGCTGGCGGTTTGAATCCAGGGAGTGGGGTGAGCTCCCATCTGTCAGCTTCAGCTTCTCATGTGGGGACATGAGGGAAGCCTCCCACAGGATGGTAAAACATCCTGGCATCCCCTGTACAACATCCCTGCAGGCGGCCAGTTCTCTCACACCAGAACTGACTTGCAGTTTCTCAAGTCACTCCTGACATGAAAAAAAATCATACCTGACCTTAGGTTTTGGCCCTGAAATCCCAGGATTTAGGGTTCTCCAAATCTGGCAACCCTAAGGGAGTTATCTCAGTCTACTTAATAGGAGAGTTAACACTTCTGTAAGATATTTTAGAAAGTGAACAAATCACAGGTCTATTGGGCCATCCCATCCCATTGCATGAAATGAGTATCTTCTGAAAAATAGCCACCACGCTTTGCAATTGCAGTCTGCAGGAAAGATGGGAAGGAAAGGGCAAGAAATCTACAATTCAAGACAAATGTGTTTGTCATTATGGATCTGTCCTTGCATTGGGAAAACCCCAAAAAGCTTCTGACAAAGTCCTGAGTTTTATGAAACACGCTACAAACTCTGCTGCTTTACTACTTGGAACAATATCTTAAAAGCAAAGGTTCTAGCCTCAACGATATTTCTAGTTTTTATAATCCACAGCTGGTTGTTATTGTGTGCCTTCAAGTTGTTTCTGAATTATGGTAACCTGAAGGTGTCTTATCACAGGGTTTTTGGGGGCTGAGAGTGTGTGATTCTCCCAAGGCCACCCAATAGGTTTCCATGGTTGAATTGGGAATTGAATCCTGGTCTCCAGATTTGCAATCCAGTGCTCAAAACAGTACCGTGTACTGGCTGTCATTGCAGAACTAGAGAGTCACAGAGTTTTGTCTTATCATCTCCTTATCTTCTAATCTGATCTGATTGGAGCCCCTTGTAGTGCAGTGCTGGTAGGACTGATGAGTGACAGGTCAGATGTTTCGAATCTGGGGAGAGCGCTGATGAGCTCCCACTGTCAGCTCTAGCTCCCCATATGGGGACATGAGAGAAGCCTCTCACAAGGATGATAAAAACATCTGGGCATCCTCTGGGCAACATCCTTACAGATGGCCAATTTTCTCACACCAGAAGCGGCTTGCAGTTTCTTAAGTCGCTCCTGACATGAAAAAACATCCACATTCAATCTCCCTTTCTGGCCCAATCCATTTCTATATCCTGAATTTAACTGAACATCAGTGTAACATAGCAGCTGTGACTAACTAACTGTGGCTTAACTATTTCGGCACAAGGTGGCCTTTGGCAAGCCATTGTGCCTTAGCCCTATGGGGATAATAACAGTGACCTACTTTACAAGGTAGTTGTGAGGATTATTTGAAGAATGTATGCAAAGCACTGCATAAACATGGAGTATTAATATGCCTTCTCAGCTTGTCGAGTCTGCTATAGCAGGTCAATGGTGATGGGAAGTTGATTTAGCCCACAAGCTGACTCATAACATTTGGATTGAATACATCCAGGAATTTGTCTGAGTGACACCAGACACTGCATTGTGTTAAGCTTCCGTTTCCCCTCTTTAAAAAACCTAATGGTGTGGAAAGGCTTGAGATAAACTGCAGTTGTGTTGTCTGGGTTTTTCCCCCCTGTTGCTTCCCCACTTTCTGGTTGATGCCAGACATGATCATGTCCTCAAATAATGCTATTCTCACCATTTGATTTTGCAATGGCATACACACAGGGTGTGGAGTAGTAGCCCTCCAGATTCTGTTGGACTCTTAACTCCCAGAAGCCTTAGCCAGCATAGCCAATGGTGAGGAAGGCTGGGAAGAGCAGCTCAGTAACATTCAAAGAGCCATACATTCTTAGAGTAACTGGGAATAGATAATTACATGTTTTGGTGTACTTTGCTTTTGGCTTGCTTATTTAAGGAATGAGTTATAAAGTTGGTACACCACCGAGCCTGTCATTCACCTAGAGAATTAGAAAAGCCAACTGGAAAATTTCCAAATCTTTATTTTAATCCGCCAAGTGCCAAGCATGGCCTTAACTATGAAACAAATAGATATTGACAGGTGGTCAGTCTGATAGCCACTGGAGGGAAGAAATGCCATTATTCCACCTCAGGTACCAAAATCTGTTGCTCAATGTGAACTGTTTTCCAAAAAAAAAACTCAACTTGTGTCCAAGTGACCTACTTCTACTTTCTATCAGGAAGTCTTGTTGATTTTAAAGTCTACCTGGAAAAGAATTCCAAAAGATGTACCCAGGTATTAATTTTCTTTGAGCCCATGAAAGACACTGGAGGACTGACTGATACCCTTTAGTTTCTTTATTTCCTTCTATGCCTCTGGCTCCCTAATTTGTACTTTGAAGTAAACATTACATTGTAGCATTCATGGTGCATATACAGTATATACTCACACAGAGCCTTTTGCAATTTCTAGATCCTCTTTCCACATTGTTCCCTATCTCTTAGGGCCCTTCCAGGCAGGCCCTACAGTATATCTCAGGATCTGATCCCAGGTTTTCTGTTTATTCCAGATTATCTGGTAGTGGGGACTCATGTAATTCAAGTTAAAGCAAAAAACCTGGGATCAGATCATTGGATATAGGAACTTAAAAATAGCTAGCTAGCTAGTAGGCCTGTTTGATTCCCCCCCCCCCTCCCAATGGTTCAAAACGCATTTAGGATGTAGGGGGCGTTGATGGTTCAGATCTAAAGTCAAATCCGGTTTTCACAGAAAAAAAATTCAAAACTGTTCAAAACTTCTGAGACTTCTGAATCCTTCGTTAATGGTTTCAAAGTGTTATTTCCTGTTTCATTGGGTGGTCTTTACTTTGAAAGTAGTTGTTTTATTCCAGAAGGGGGGAAAGCAAAGGGAAGAAGTCTGCATCCAAACTGGGTGAAACACGGCTCTCGCCCCAGGACTGACACGGGAGAGAAGGAAATCTGCATCCAAACTGGGTTAAACAGTGTGGATATGGATGTCCTTCCCTCCCGCATCAGTCCTGGGGCGAGAGCCATGTTTCACCCAGTCTGGATACGGATATCTTTCTCTCCCATGTCAGACCTGGAGCGAGAGCCGTGTTTAACCCAGTTTGGATGCAGATTTCCTTCCCTTCCGTGTCAGTCTTGGGGCAAGAGCTGCATCCAAACAGGGTTAAACATGGCTCTCACCCCAGGTCTGATGCGGGCGAGAAGGACATCCGCATCTGAACAGGGTTAAACACAGCTCTCACCCCAGGTTTGACATGGGAGGAAAAGGAAACAAAGGGAATTCATCCACACTGGTTTGAAAAGCTGAATAATTTCCGACTCACTTACTGATTCGTAAGAGAAATGGCGGGAAAAGCTTTGAAATTGCAAGGATACTTCTGGGTTTCCAAATCGCTTTGAAATCGCTTCAAAAATGAATTTGATCCAAATTTATTCCGAATTAAGACAATGCCGAAGGATCCTACCCAGGCCTACTAGCTAGTTATCCCACATTTTGAATGTTGAAGGAGCTCTCCAAGGTCCTGTAACTAGAGAAGTCTGGAACTTGAGGTTTTCAAGAAAGCACATCATACAGGAGGCTGATTCTTGAATTACAATGTCTCTTTTAGCAGACACCTGGGACTAGCAGCTAAAAGTTTGGGAATATGCTTAGTCTGCTCTAGTTCTCATTGCCGGCAGCAAACCTCATGTGATCCAATAAGAACTGAACTTGCCATGCAGCATGGATGGGGAACTTTGCAACTTCAAAAGTTTTGGTCTACAGTTCCCATTTGTTTACCCAGTACAGTCAAAGATATGGAATTATGGAAACTGTACTTTAAAACATGAAAAACTAGAAGGTTCCTCATCTCTACTGTAAAATACAGGGCAGGAATGGAGAATTACATGAGGCACAGGGACAGTTTTTCTGCCATGAACATCCCATCGGTGAGCAGAAGTGACATTTCAGCATTTCTGGTCAGCATTTTGGGTGGGTTTGTGAGTCAGGGATCAGGTATGCAGGTGGGCAGATCAAACCATTGCCTAAAAATGGGGCTCCAAAATTTAAAAATGGGAGCCTCAAACAATTTTGGGGAGGGATTTCGCATAGGGAATTTAACTTGCAGAAATATAAGCATGAGCTATGATTAGCAGAGATGCAAGGACATGCTGTAATTTAGTAGGGAGCCAGTGTGGTCTAGGAACATTGGATTAGGACACGAGGAGGCAGAGCTCCAGTCCAGAATCCTTCATGGGAACCCATTGGGTGACCTCATGAAGTCACACTCTCTCAGCCTCAGAGGAGGGCAAAGGCAAACCCTTTTCAAGAAAACCTTGTGACAGGTTCCCCTTTGGTTGGAAAGGACTTGAAGGCACATAGTAGCACAGGTCCTTTACTTCACAAAGTAAAGCACCTGTAACCTATATACAGTACATTTCCAGACCCCCAGCCTGGGTAAAATGTTCCCTTCCATCATCTGCCTTTTCTTGGACCCTTAAGAAGAGCAAGACAAGGACTGCAAAGTGAACATGGGCTTGCATATCTACACACACACACACGTACACACGTAGACATGTACACACACAGAGGATATTCATTCCTTCACCTTGATTTCCTGTTAATTGCTGTTGCTTGGATCCCTGCTTGAGTTTTGAAGGACTGCGGTGTCATTAATATCCAGCTCAATGGGGGGTCAGGTCTCCTGCCTGATTTTCATCTGTTAGCAATGGCAAACTGGGGAGGAAAGGGGTCTGGAAAGATGGTGGTTGGGCTCCATCTAGTGAGAGACAAGTGAATAGCTATTTCAGATGGCAGGAATCTTTCTTTTGGGTTGCTGTGAGTTTTCTGGGTTGTATGGTCATGTTCCAGAAGCATTCTCTCCTGACGTTTCACACACATCTATGGCAGGCATCCTTAGAGGTTGTGAGGTCTGTTGGAAACTAGGCAAGTGAGGTGTGTATATCTGTGGTATCTTTCTTTTAATTACCTGCCCCTTCTCATATTCAGAGGTATTTATTTATTTATTTATTTCAGGATTTTACCCCGCTCTTCTCAACCCCCGAGGGGGGACTCAGAGCGGCTTACAGTACGGCACAATTCGATGCCACATCATACAGTATAAAACCCCAAAACCCCACAACAATTAAAATACATTAAAACAACATTAAAATACAGTTCCATCAACAACATACACAGTCATTCCAAGTTAAAACAATATTCACTCCATAAAAACATTGGCCCTCTTCATCCATTCCATTAAAATCCCCGTCTAACATGCTGCTTAGTGCTGGTGTGCAAACGCCTGGTCCCAAAGCCAGGATTTTACCTTCTTCCTGAATGCCAGGAGGGATGAGATGGACCGTACCTCCATAGGGAGCGCATTCCACAGGCGGGAGCCACCGCCGAGAAGGCCCTGTCCTCGTCCCCACCAACCGCATTTGAGAAGTCGGCGGAAGCGAGAGCAGGGCCTCCCGGATGATCTTAGGTTACGGGTGGGACGTAGCGGCTGATGCGTTCGGACAAGTAAGCTGGGCCAGAACCGTATAGAGCTTTAAAGGTCAAAACCAGCACTTTGAATTGAGGCCGGAATTGGACAGGCAGCCAGTGGAGCTGACACAACAGGGGGGTGGTATGCTCCCTGTATGTAGCTCCCGTTAGTAATCTGGCTGCCGCCCGCTGGACTAATTGCAGTTTCCGAACTGTCTTCAAAGGCAGCCCCACGTAGAGTGCGTTGCAGTAATCTATTCGGGATGTGACCAGAGCGTGGACGACCGTAGCCAGATCAGACTTCCCAAGGTATGGGCGCAGCTGGCGCACAAGTCTCAACTGTGCAAAAGCTCCCTGGCCACCGCTGAGACCTGGGGTTCCAGGCTCAGTGATGAATCCAGGATCACTCCCAAGCTGCGAACCTGCGTCTTCAAGGGGAGTGTAACCCCATCCAACACAGGCTGTAACCCTATGCCCTGTTCGGCCTTACGACTGACCAGGAGGACCTCTGTCTTGTCTGGATTAAGTTTCAATTTGCTAGCCCTCATCCAGTCATTCAGGTAGGCATTCAGCAGCCCTCCTGATGTTGAACTGAAATTCCCAGCAGTCAGAGACAACATTGCTTGTAGTGTGCAGTTGCAGTCTAACAATTTCAAGTGAGCCAGCTAGTCCTGATTTCATACAAGAGGATATGTAGCTGATGAACATATGAATTCCTTCATATGTGTCCTTAAGTTACCTATTGAGTTATGGTGATGCTGTGAATTTTCCAGTTTTCTTAGGGAATATTCAAAAGTGGCTATTTCAGTTCCCTCCTCTGAAATATAGCCCACAGCACTCTCCCATCCAAGTACTGCCAGGGCTGACTCTGCTTAGGTTACAATATTAGATGAGATCTGGTGCCACTAAGGTATTTAAGCCTCTTTTAGACAATTATTAAAGGGGGCTTGTTCTTTTTTTCCAGCTGAACACCCAGATTGACAAGTGTAACAATTCTGCCACGTGGACACCTTCATTCCAGTTTTTGCATTAAGAGATGCCTCAGTCCGTCTACACTTAAGCTCATCCCTTGTTGCTAAAATCCCCAATTGCCATTTGCCTCTTGCATTTTGTCCCCAGGGTCCTGATTAATCTTTTCCCTGAGTGCATTTTGCTGGTATCGTTTTCATGACCTCTGCGTTGGTGCACCAGTTGTGCCTCTCTCCAATGACTCATTGACATGCAACAGTTCCTCCACTTGTTACATTTCACTTATCCCTGGAAACGCAGGAGATCTCAAAGGCAGATTCCATTTTGGTTCGTATGATTTCATTAAAATGCAAATTTAATTGTACTGTACACAGAGAAATACCACTGAGATTGTCGATGGCCAACTATAGGTAATCGTCAGGAGCTGCCACAAAATTCTTTTGCATTTATTGTCCATTTTTCCCTTTGGAAACCTGAATAATTTCTTTTCTCCTGTGGATTTCTCCCCTCTGCACAGACCCTTGGCTGTTGCTATTTATAGGCATGCTTGTTCCAAGAGCATCACACCAGGGCTGCATTTAATGAGGACCTCTGTAGTTTCATGATCCCGCTTCAAAGATTCTTTTCCATGCTCCATTTACTCTCATTTTGAGTTTTAAAAAGACAAAGAAAAAAGAAGATTGCCCTTGATCCCCAAGCCCTTGGTGTCCATGAACAAGGCTTTCCAGCTTCACATTGCGGCTTCCATTCATTTTTCAATTACTTCCATTGAAATGAGCTGGATCTGATTCGAAGCTTGGTACCTTGGCATTGCAGCCCAAAATATTTGATATAATTCAATGAAGGGAGATTTTACCCCAAGCTGGAAACGAAGGGCCTTCCATTGGTCCCTTTGAAACACAGTGAAATATTGCAGTGTCAGATAAGAGATATTATGGTTCTGGAGGTCTTTGGGGTATAAAATGTTTTGTTGCCCAGAGGTAGCATTTAGCCTCTCTCAGTGGGGGTGCATAGGCTCTAAAATTGGTATAACTAAAGAAAAATGGTTTTCTCGCGAACTTTGAAAATCCTGTGAGGAATCAGGGGCTTATATAGTTTAATCAAATGTTTCCTAGATATTTGGCATCTGAGACTCACAATTTGAATGAACTAAACATGGAGGCATATAAGTTTGCCTCCTGAGAGGGACCCTGGTTAGTGGTTTTGATGTCAGACTAGGACACTGGGCTTGAATCCTATTTAGTCATGAAAGCCCAGTGTATGACCTTGGGAAAGTCATAGTCTCTCAGCCTTGAGAAAATATCCATGAAATAAATCTCATCCAGAAAACTCTAGGAAAGTGTTACTATAAATTGGAGCTGTCCTGAAGGCACATAACAAGAGCACAATTTTGTCCACAGGGATTTATTTCAAAGCAGTCGTGAGTCAGCAAGCCCGAGGACCAAATTCTCAAAAGAATTCAGCATCACGGGGGGAAAGGTGTCTCCACTGAAGCTTTATCACCAATCCTTGTTTCCACAACAAGCCAAATTTTTCAAAATCCAGTTATCACAAGGACAGAAAGTGAGGTGAAATCTTCTGAACAGGAGTACAGGCAGCAAAACAAATGCCATACGGGTGTCAACCCTTCCCTACGCTAGCCAAGATGCTCTCTCTCTCTCTCTCTCTCTCTCTCTCTCTCTCTCTCTCTCTCTCTATATATATATATATATATATATAGAGAGAGAGAGAGAGAGAGAGAGAGAGAGAGTCTCGTTTAGCCAACTTTGACTCATCCAATATTCTGTATTATCCAATACAGTCTGCCTCCCGCCCAGATACACAGCTGTTTCAATACATTGCAAAGTTTTGGCACTAAATTCGTAAATAGTAATTACTACATAATGTTACTGTGTATTGATCTGTGTTTTCTGTCTTGTTGTTTATTTGTTCAGTTGCTTCCGACTCTTTGTGATCTCATGGGCCATCCCACGTCAGAGCTCCCTGTCGGCCGTCACCTCCCCCAGTTCCTTCAAGGTCAAGCCAGTCACTTCAAGGATACCATCTATCCATCTTTCCCTTGGTCAGCCCCTCTTCCCTTTTCCTTCCATTTCCCCCAGCATCATTGTCTTCTCTAAGCTTTCCTTTCTTCTTGTGATGTGGCCAAGGTACATCATATTTGCCTCTACTATCCTTCCCTCCTATGAGCAGGCGGGCTTTATTTCCTGAAGTATGGACTGGTTGGATCTTCTCGCGGTCCAAGGCACTCTCAGAACTTTCCTCCAACACCACAGTTCAAAAGCATCTCTCTTCCTTTGCTCAGTCTTCCCTCAGTCTGTCTATTTATTGTAAAACACGATGTTTTGGTACTTAATTTGTAAAACCATAACGCAATTTGACGTTTAATAAGCTTTTCCTTAATCCCTCTTAATTATCCAACATTTTTGCTTCTCCAACATTCTGCCGGCCCGTTTATGTTGGATAAGGGATACTCTACTGCAGTGATTTTCAACCTTTTTTGAGCCGTGGCACATTTTTTTACATTTACAAAATCCTGGGGCACACCAACCAAAATGACTCAAAATGACACAGTAATGCATATAGTTAATATGTTTTTAAATGTATTTATACACTCAGTGTGAAACCTGGGCCTGTTTTGATGAACACAAGATAGATATCCTGGCAGGAATGGTAGAAAGACACACACGAAGCTCTTGCTCAACAGCTGTCAGTCTCTCTCTGTTTTGAGTTTTTATCTCTGTTATTAGTTTCGTTTGGATATGGCGTTTAAGCTTGCTTGGCATCACGGTGTTATTGGACAGCTTCTCTCTACACACCAAGCACAGCAGAGTTGGTGCCGTCACATCCCCGGTGAAAGTGAATCCAAATGAAAGATAGCTTTCGCTGTATTGCCTCGAGCTCACCGTCTTTTCTTTTTTCTTTTGTCCACCACTCATATTAGGGCCTTCACCTGAGTCATAATTTTGTCCAGGGCCCTGTTCGGCATTTGCATTTTCCCTTCTCAAAAACTTCTCCATCACTGTCACTCGCTTGTCTTGCTGTGATCCCAAATTGCCACTGTCACTTGACGCGCAGCTGCAGCACTAACTCTAACTTTGTTTACTTAGCCGCGTCTGAGTGAATCCAAGATGGCGCGACCATAGCACTCTCGCGTCACTTCTTAGGTGACGCGAGAGTGCTATGGTTCCATTTCTTAAAGGGACAGATGCGCCTTAATAGTTTATATATGAATGAAGTTCGAAAATAATTTCCCGCGGCACACTGGTTGAAAATCACTGCTCTACTGTATATGGCTGGAGTTACACTGGTTCCAACTTCCATACAAATTCAACTGCTTGATTTTAAAATGGACACCTAGTTTTGATTGCTGCTTTTGCTTCACCAGAGCACTGTGCCAGACACAGAAATACATGGTTTTCTGAGGTTTCCTGTTTTTCCCCAGGAAAACCCAGCAATTTTCTTTCCCATCCCTATTCTTTTGGTAACAGAGAATTCTTACACACTCTGAAATCAGGGTAAGATCCCTCAGTACCTGGAACCAAACCAGTCTATTTTGGTATCTCAATCTGCTCCCATGGCACCATTTGTTTACCAGCTTGCCTATGATTTCCCCTAGCCTCGCATCCTAACGTGTCTCTTACTTAGACCCCTTCTACACTGCCACATAAAATCCAGAATATCTGAACTGGATTATATAGCAATGTAGACTAATATAGTCCAGTTGAAATCAGATAATCTGGATTTTATATGGCAGTGTAGATGGGGCCTCATACGACTTCATTGCAAGTAGTAAGCTTTACCAACCGCTTAAGCAGCTGAGGGGGGAAAGGGCCCGAGGCTGTTAGGAATGGTGGGAGTTGAAGTCCAAAACACCTGGAGGGCCCAAGTTTGCCCAGGCCTGGTTAAAGCTTACAGCTTCAAACTGCATTCGGTGGCAGTGTAGATTGGGCTGCTGTGGGTTGAACTCGACTTGTAACCCATTTTATTGCCTTAGCCTCCCTTATAACGCGGGAAGCGTGTGAAAGCGGGGGCCTATCAGCGCGCCCTATTCCTGCCTCGTCTGCGTTTGAAATGAGGCGAATGGCGACTCTCAACGGCTGGGAGGAACCAGCGCATGCGCCCTTGGGATTGAGTCCTCGCGCACCAAGCGAGCGATTGATTGGGCGTCATCCACAACCACTTTTCCAGCAGCCAATAGAAATTGAGTGACCATAGATTTATTCAGAGAAAGACAGTGAAGAGTTACTTCATACGTTTTATTAACTTCGAGTCGTTTTCAGAGATGGCGAACCTATCAAGATTGGTTTCTGACTTTACGTTGCCTTTCTCCTTCGTCTCCTTCCCTAAGGCTGAGAAAGGGTAAATATTATTATTATTATGATGTTCGAGCGGGGCCTCGAACCCCGTTCTCCAGAGCCACAGCTCAGCGCTCAACCTACTGTACTATCCAGGCTTCCAATCCTCACGCGGAAATTAGAGAAGTATGGAGAGCTCCCTGCATGGTTCTCCGTACCATCCCTGCCTGCCCGGCATCGGAGCCTCGCGCCACTCTTAGTTTTCCTTGCTCTGACTTAGTGCTTTCTTTGCGGCAGTGGCCGTCAAGTAAGGTTGTCGTAAACGGAGGTTTCCTTGACGGCTGAGAGCAGGCTCGACGAGGCGTTCCTCTCAATTCGGACGGGTAAGTCCACGTGAAAGGCCCCGAAGTGCTATGAAAGCTTTGGATTTGGACCCCAGACCAGCTTTGAACTGGAGCAGGAGGGAAAAGAGACTAAAGAGAAGCTGTGAGAGTTCTTAACTTTGGAGTTTTTGATTGGTTGAAGTGTCCATTTTCTCAAGAAGGGACATCCTGTTTTAATGAGGGACTCTTGCCATCCATAGCTAGAAGGGAGAAGCTTTCCGAGGCCCTTCCACAGAGCCCCATAACCCAGAATACCAAGGCAGAAAATCCCACAGTATCTGCTTTGAACTGGGTTATCTGAGTCCACACTGCCATATAATCCAGTTCAATGTGCATTTTATACAACTGTGTAAAGGGGGGCCTTACTACCTAGATCAGGGACAGTGCCTGATGAAACCAGTTTAATATTAAAACAGTAATAAGTTCAGGCATTTAAAGCAATCTTTCTATATAATAAAAGTGAATGTTTGCAGAGGAATTTGTGGCAGCGTTCCGATTGGCTGCCACAGAGGGGTTATTTGCATATCGCCTCTGATTGGCCAACAACCAACATTCCACCACTCCCAAGGAGGCAGAGAGGGGATTGGATGCCACTGAGGACTCATGATTGGCCAGCTACCCCCAACATTCCGACACTCTTAGGAGGCAGAGAGGGAAAAGGAAAGGCCCTCGGGCTGTCAGGAATGGCTCCCACTATGGCTTCAGATCGGCCAGCCTCTACAAACTAGGCACACAGAGAACCCATGACTCATTCTGCATCCTACTGCAGCTTGGAGAAGGGTGTACCACGGATGATGGGACTTGCAGTACCTTCACTCACTTCCTGAAAATAATGTGACCCTCATCCAATGAGCAATGCAGACCAAACATGGCACACAGAGCCCCCATGACCCACTCTACATCCTGGTATAAAATATTAAAACCAAGTACAGGCTGAGTTCTCATCCAAAATGTTTGAGACCAGAAGTGTTTTGGATTTCGGAAATTTACATATACATAATATATATATATATATCTTGTGTATACATTATGTATATATTTCAGACAACTTGTGGGTAGCTTAGATAGAGACACCTTTGCATTCTGATGGCTCAAATGTACAAAAAATGTATCTCATGTATAACATTTTTGAAATTATTGTGTAAAAATACTTCCAGTCAGTGTGTATAATGCATAATAATAATATTTTATTTGTATTCCATCCTATTTCCTCGAGGCCGACTCGCAAACACGAAGGCAAACATAAAATGCCTTAAAAACAACCATAAACATAAATACAATAACCACCCACCCAAAGTAAACCAACATATAACAGCGAATTTTAACATTTAAACATATCTAACCTAAAAACTTGAACCTCTATTTCAGAATCACTAAAATTTCAGTTAAGAAAATTTAAAATTACTTATGTTCTTGTGTGTAATCAACAGTGCCAACCGAGCTGACAATGCCAGAGTAAAAATGGTAGTTTCTGGTCAAGGTGTATTAACTAGCTATATATATGAAACATAAATGAATTTTGTGGGGGTTTTTTCCTATTGTTATGAAGGGGATGCATCACAAGAATGTTGGATTTTGGGGTCATCTTATTGAGTCTAGATAAAAGGTAAAGCTTTCCAAGAGGGGACATCCTGTTTTAATAAGTGATACATGTCGTCTATTTAAGGGAGAAGCTTTCCAGCCCTCAAATAAGAGACATAATATCTTTAGATCTGTCTATAGATAAGAGACAGCTGGCAGGCCTGATATGCCATTTTCTTGTGTTCACTATCTAGTTTGTATTGTAGTAAGGTCTCTCTGTCTGTGTCATCCATGATGCATTATAATAGTATCATAGAATCATAGAGTTGGAAGAGACCTTGTGGGCCATCCAGTCCAACCCGCTGCCAAGAAGCAGGAAAATCATATTATTTGGATTGTAGAGATAGAAAGTACAATACGGACAGCAGGGTGGCCTTCATTCTTTTTCATAGCTAGGCCAAGAGGCTTTTTGGCTTTGCCCAAGTGTATCTCAAACCCCATCTAAACTGACATATAAGGCAACTTCACAATGCAGTTTGCCTGCATTGAATTAGATTATATGAATCTACACTGCCATATAATGCCATTCAGTGCATTTAAACTGCATTCTGAAACTGCATTATATAGCAGAGCCCTGTTGTCTCTCACACTTGTTCAGTCAATGCTGCAGGTTGGCTATTTGTGAGCTGTGAGCGAAAGTGCAGCAAATTTATCAAAGGAACAGGGCACACACACGCACACACATATGTATGTATAAATACATATACACACAGATTTGAGGGGGGGGGTTAAAATTGGGTAGGGATGGGATTGAGTCCCTTGATTGTTTATTCTCTTTCTTCCAGTTGTGCTATTCATCTCATACAGCAAGTTTTAATAATAAGACGAATAACAGGATGACTGATCAAGGCGTAGAGGAGACTCTGCTGAGTCCTGCAAGTGAAGACATGATAAACGATAGTGATGAGAAGAGAGAAGTGCCTGTGACAGAGAACAAGGAAGGAGATGATGATCCCTGGGATCAAGATGGCACCCCAAATGTTGCCTTGCAGGACAAGAAAGGAGAAAGCAATGCTGAAATGGCTCTCCCTAATGAAGCTGGCACCAAAAAAATTGTGCCTGGCATCATTTACCTTGGCCATATCCCTCCCCGCTTCCGGCCCCGGCATGTCCGGAACCTGTTGAGTGTTCATGGTGAAGTGGGGCGCATTTTCCTACAACCTGAAGGTGAGCTGGAGTGTATGCATTAGGGAGGAGTAGGGCAGTCTTGTGTGCATATGAGTGGAAGAAGCTGTTGGAAATAGCAACCTTCTACAAGCCTCCTATGCTAGTTATTTGTTATGTATATAATTCAGATTGTTTACTACATTGTATGCATATGATTTAGTATGCAGTTTTCCCTTAACTCTGTTGTTTTAGGTTGTGGGAGAGATTGCAGACCATGTGACTAGATCTGGGACTATTCAGACTGAGACTCCATTTTGGAAGCCAGTTTTTTTATTTCAGTACAGTATGTTTTTACCTCAGAAGCAGTACAGTTTAGAAGTCAGTTGGTGTCAGTATGCTGGAGTGTGTAGTCTTTAGTGAGTTAATGCTCAGTAATGTATTAGACTGAAGATAGTGTTAGTCTGTATGCAGTTTGTAAGTAAATCAGCTATGTTACTTTTAACAAAGACTACCTATTTTGGTCTCTTGAGAGCATGATTCAAAAGCAATATATTATATGGGAGAGTGGTTGTTTCTTTTGGGCAACTTAAATAATACTTCTGAAGATTTATTTATTTATTTATTTCTTGGGACTTCTACACCGCCGACTCCCAGGGGCTCGCGGCGGCTCACAAGAACCAATGGCACAGCGCCAGAGGGTTAAAAACAGAACACTTAAAAACATCATTAAAACATGCAACAACAATAATTAAAACAAGAGCAGCAGCAATATAATGGCCCAGTGGATGTATAGACAGGCCTACTCACCGAAGGCCTGCCTAAACAAGTGTGTTTTGCAGGCCCGTCTAAGGGGAGTAGGTCCTCAGGACTCTGGCCGGCCGGGAGGCGTTCCAGAGCGTGGAGCTATCACAGAGAACGCCCTCCGGCGGGTAGATGTTAAATGAGCCAGCTTCACCGATGGTATTACCAAGAGGTTGGCCTCCTCAGACCGGAGTGATCTCGATGGGCAATATGGAGTGAGACGGTCTCTCAGGTACGCTGGCCCCAGGCCGTGAATGGCCTTGAAGGTAAGAACCAACACTTTGAAGGCGACCCGGTGCTCGATAGGCAGCCAGTGCAGATCCTGCAAGATTGGAGTTATCTGGCAACCTGCTGGAGCCCCAGACAGGAGCCGGGCGGCAGTGTTCTGCACTAGCCTGAGCTTCCGGATCGACGACATAGGCAGGCCAACGTAAAGCGCGTTACAGTAATCTAGCCTCGAGATGACCGTGGCTTGGATCACCGTGGCTAGGTCGCTCCGGGAGATGTAGGGGGCCAGCCTCCTTGCCTGGCGGAGGTGGAAAAAAGCAGCCTTACTGGCCATGGAGACCTGGGTCTCCATTGTCAGATGGGAGTCCAAATGGACACCCAGGCTCTTCACTGACGGCGCTGGGTGCAGCGCCGCACCGTCCAGGGTCGGAAGCCGGGCACCCACCTCGCCCGGGCGGCCCAGCCACAAGATCTCCGTCTTCACCGGATTCACCCTCAACCTACTGGCTCGCAGCCATCCAGTAACGGCCTCGAGGCACTGTTGGAAATTATTCGGGACGGACTCCGGCCTGCCCTCCATCCTCAGAATGAGCTGGGTGTCATCCGCATACTGGTGACAGACCAGCCCATAACTCCGCACCAGCTGTGCAAGCGGCTGCATGTAGATGTTAAATAACAGAGGGAGAGAATGGCCCCCTGAGGAACTCCGCACACTAATGGGAGTCCTCGGAGACCACCCGCCCCTCCTCACACGCTGAGACCGCTGGCGGAGGAAGGAGGTCAGCCATTTAAGGACAGTCCCCTCACTCCAGCCATGGCCAGGCGGTGGATCAAAAAGATTGTGGTCGACCGTGTCAAACGCTGCCGTGAGGTCCAATAACACGAGCAGCGCAGACCCGCCTTGGTCGAGCTGGCAGCGGAGTTGGTCTGTGATGGAGACCAGAACCGTCTCCGTCCCGTGCCCCAAGCGGAAGCCGGACTGGAAGGGTCTAGCCATGTTGCATCATCTAAGAAGGATTGCAGCTGCTCCATTACTGCCCTCTCAACCACCTTGCCCAGGTACGAAAGGTTCAACACTGGGCGGTAGTTGGAGGAACCGCAGGATCCAATGACGGTTTCTTCAGTAATGGAGCTACCACCGCCTCTTTTAAGCACTCTGGAAAGACTCCTTGCTCAAGGGAGCTGTTAATGATATTCAACAGAGGCCCACGTAACCCCTCCAGGCAAGATCTAACAAGCCAGATCTGCTATATATTTTGTGCATTGGCATATCTTTGTTCATAACAGTTCATAGAGATAACCAGGTGAGAAACCTAAATTGCCTTGCATGAATACTAGTGGATCTTTACCACTAAGGAAAAGATTAACTCAAGTGAGTTTTTAACTCTTAGGAAGATCATCATTTACAAAAAGGTTATGAATATTCCAAATAGTGCAAATGCCAATTGATCTCCAAAACAGGTCACGCTTCCAAATGGCTACGGAGATTCTGGTTTTCCAAAAGGTTATGGTCTCTAAAAGTCATGCGTTTCCTAAAGAAGCAGAGTGTGCAACACATGATGCATGCACAGGTGCTCAATCGAGCCAGGTGTTATAAATGCCAAAGTGAAGTGCTATGTTGGATGCAATCTTTCTTTTGAATTGAGATCTGTATGAAGAAGTGGAAGAAGGATGAGGAGATCCGGGTGGAAAAATACCTGCTGTAAGGTTTCTTACACTGGACAACACTCATTTTGGTGCCTCAACTGTTAGCCCTGTTTCTGGGTTGTTTGACCTGCTGATTGCAAAAATTGCACCAGTTTTCCCCATCAGCTATAGTTTTTGAGATACAGTACATATGCTATGTATGAATAGCCATCCGCTCACCTATAGAAAACCATGAGAACCATATCTAGGAAACTGGAGCTGATGCAGTCTATTTAACACAACTTTCTGAATCAGTACCCCAAATAACTACTGGAACAGTCCTAAAAAAGCAAGACACCAAGAACGAATTGTTGTTGCTGGGCCGTGCTATTGAAGACATTCTGACTGAAGGGCTAAACAATTATCTCCTCCAAGTTTAAAGTAATTTTCTCTTGAGTGAGTTACTCTATTAAGTTCTTTTGTTTGTTTTGATATTGAACTGCTTTGCAATTTTGCTGGGAAAATGTTATATAAATGGTCTTGAATAAATAATCGATAGTGGGTATATCTTCCATTTTATATGTGGAAGACACAGCAGCTGAGTTACAGTGACATATCCATAAGACAGTGGATTTGGAAGCTTGGCCTTAGATTCTAAGATCTAGTCTGCACAACGTATAACCTCTCTCTCTCACACTCACTCACTCTCTTTCAGAACGATTTATACGAAAGAAGAAGAAGAAAGCTGGGAGCAATGCCAAGAATTTCACAGAAGGCTGGGTTGAATTCCGGGATAAACGTGTGGCCAAATTGGTTGCTGCCAGTTTGCACAATACACCTATGGGCACCCGCAGGAGGAGTAAATTTCATTATGATCTCTGGAATATGAAGGTATGTGTGTTTATGTAACCATGCGAAATTTGCAAGGCTTGATAAAGTAATTGACGTCCCTTAAATCTAATATAGGGCGGAGACCACCACCCCTTTTGGGTAAGAAGTAATACTTCGATTCAGAGAAATGAAGCCTAAAAATAGTTTCTTTGTCCAGGAAGGCCAATATTTCCTTGCATAGTTGGGCCGATGGTGTAGTTATTTTGATGTCCCCCACTGGTGGGTAGTGCTGAAATTCTATGGCATATCCGTGTTCCACAATGGAGGAGTCTGTGGTTATCCTTCTCCAAGCATGCAGGAAAGGAGCCAATCGGTCCCAAAAGGCTTCCCGGGGAGATTGTGATAGGTAAGTATCGCAGGGTGGAGAACTGTTGAACAAGGAACAAGACTCAACGGAGGCAACTGTTAAACTTTGAACTTCTGTAAATAACGTATGTATTGATGACTGACTTCTAGCTTGAGGGCTAGAAGCGGCGCTTTTGGCGCTCTGCCTGTTTACCTCCTCCATGCTGCTGGCCCTTGTACGGCAATGGGGGCTTTCTGGTAGATGTTGCCGAGGAGGATGGGCACTGGCGACCTCTGAATGTTGGCAGGTTATAATGTCTATGGTGGTGATGGAAGCGATTCGGCCAGTATGGTCTGTGATGCTGCAAAAGGTAGGGAGATAAACCATATCTATGAGCCGTCTGGCCAGGGCCGTAGCCAGGGTTTTGATTTAGAGGGGCTGAATTTGATTTGGGGGGCTGAGTCTGTGTGAGAGAGGGTCTACCCTAGCAAACCTTTTGTATCATTATCCCAATATCCAGTGTATATGGGATAAATTGAGCATGATGATCAGATCGTGATATGAATAAACATAACAGTTTAAATAATGTACCAGTGAGGCCTTCTCGCAGACCACCCTGAGAATTTGGGGGGCTTTGGGGGCTTCAGTGGCTACATGCCTGTGTCTGGCACATCTTCTGGGTGTGCTCTAGTTGGGAATCTGTATCTGGGTTAAAGAGCCCAGCCTTTAACCCAGAGGTAGGTCCTTTAACCTAGAGGTAGGTCTTCTATTACTAATTTAGCTGATTGAGATAGGCCCGAAGCCCTGAGCCATGAGTGGCGGTGCAGGGCCACTGCCGTTGCCAGCAATTTGCTCACAGCATCAGCTGTGTGCTTGGCTAGATCTTTCTGGAAGGAGGCTAGTAGTAAGGCTTCTTGCTGAAACGCCTTTCCCAGCACCTGCTCATTTGGAGGGAGGAGGTCAATATAAGCTTCAACCTTGGTCTACAAGTAGTTCTGATAGCTCGCTATATATGCCCAATAGTGTGCATAGATGCCAGGCATGCTGATTTCTTCCCTTCATTATCAGAGGGAGTTGATTGAGACTCTGCATAGGACGAGACTGGCTAACGTCTACTACAATTGAATCGGGCTTAGGTTGCTTAGCTAGCCAAGGTGCTGTGGAGAAATCCACTTTATACAGATTCTCAGCCCTTTCGGGCATGGCTGGCACTGTAGATGGAGCTATTCCTGAAGCTTTGCTGAGCTGCAAGAGGAAGGGCAGAGATGGTAAAATAGTTGTTGGAGGGTCGTGATGCTGAGATGAGGGAAACATTGGGTCCTTCACAACCTTTGCAGATTGCGGTACCGCCAGTTGCAAGATGTGTGACATTCTGATCATTAGGGCCGAGAAGCCTCCAATGTCATCTGCAGGGAGGGCTTCTTGGTCTGGTTGGTGATCAGGGAGGGAGGGCAGTCTTCTGAATCCGAAGAGACAGATAACTGCTCCGTTTCTTCCCCTGGAGTTGGGGTTTCCTGCCGCATCGGAACATATTGGTGCCAGAGGATCGGAGCCGAAACGGTGCCGGGCTGCTCCCCTTGCTGGGACAATATCATCCCCACCTTTGAGGGTTGGTTTGCAGTCGCCGTTTGGGGCGGAGCCGGGGCTGTCCCACCTGAATGGGTGTGCCGTGTTGGTGGGAGCATGGCCATCGGAGTCGGATAAGCATGGCCGATGTATTGCGGGCAGCATTCAAAATTGCGGCAACAGCCCCTATCAGCATTGGGCATGGCATACTTATATTGCCCATAGTCATGGTAGAATCGGGAGTGATGGCGCTCAGGAGAATAATCACCATAATAGTACAGTCCCGAGGGGCTTCGGGACCGAGAACTCCAGGAGCTTACGGATGGGGACCTGTGCTGTGGCACATGGCACGAGTGGTGCTCTTGGGACCAGGCTCTACAAGTAGTCTCCCTTTATTTATTGGTCGCTGGCAGCTCATTTTGGGGTGGTTGTGGCAGACCCAATGGAGTTAGCGAGACCTCCTTTTGCTGGGCCATTGAAGGTAAGTTCAAAGAAGCAGAGGGCCTGTGAGCCTCTCCTGGACTGGCCCGGTCTCGGTGTTCAGAGTGGGTGCCTTCTACTGGAGAAAGGGTTGGAGGGCTTGATGCTCCTTCAACATGAGGGGAGGATGATTGGGCTATGCCCAGTATTGGGAAGAGTAGGCAGGGCCTCCGCCAAAATGTTTCTATTCTAAGATTCTAGAAGGTTGCATACAGCTGCGCATGTGCAGAACTAAACCCATATGTGCGTCTTTCACAGACTCGGCGAAGAGGAAGCATTGCTACCAACTGTTATAGTCCAACTAGTTATGGAGGGAGGGTTCGTTTTCCTCTGGCCCCTAGACTAATGTGTGAAGGATAGTGGCTTCTGACAATACGGAAGCTGTCCTACTCTTGGTTACATTATCTCCATATCTTATACCAAGGATGGGCAATTGCTGGCCTTCCATACCCTGTTGGATTGCTCTGGTCAAAGCCACAATTTGCTCAGCCATGTTTTAGACCAGTGGTTCTCAACCTATGGATCCCCAAGTGTTTTGGTCTACAACTCCCAGAAATCCCAGCCAGTTTACCAGCTGTTAGGATTTCTGGGAGTTGAAGGCCAAAACATCTGGGGACCCACAGGTTGAGAACCACTATTTTAGACCCTAAAGTTCTGTGCTTTGAAATTTAATGAAGTCTTAAGCCATGTCCTCATCTTTTGCTCCTAGTACTTGCACCGCTTCAAATGGACTCACCTGAGCGAACGGCTCGCATATGAACGGCAAGTGCAGCAGCAGCGGATGCGTGCTGAGGTTTCACAAGCCAAGCGTGAGACTAATTTCTACTTCCAGAATGTAGAGAAGAGCAAGCACTTCGCTGCAAAGGGCAGCCAGAGAAAGCAAGAGGAAAAGAGCTGGGGCTTTGCCCAGCGGCGTACTGAGGAAGAAATCCAGACAAGCAAAGGGAAGAAGCGTCTGAAGCAGCAACTGGCCCGTGCTGCTGAGATACAGCAAAAATCCCAGTCAAACAGTTCCCTGTTAACCAAAATCTTCAATGTCCAGCAGTAGCAATGGCTGGCTCCCCATCCCGGCCTAGCTTTGACAAGTTGAGAAAACTTAAGACTTCCATAGATCACATGAGAAGTAAAAATGGTCATGTTATGTTTGGCCCATTTTATGAATACATTGTGATCCACATTTACTGAACTTTCTGCTGTGCAGAGCCTCTCTTGCCAGGCAAGGACTAGAATTAAAGGTTTCTCTTTTTGGGATTAGAATCTTTTGGCTTTTCCTTTGATGTCTGAGTTGGTTTGTTGCATCCTGTTGGGCTATGAACCAGTTCCTGGAGCTAGAGCCATAAAGGGCTATGGCTGTATAAGGCAGATCACTCTGAAGGGGAACTACCTAATACAAATCACAGCTTTCTAGAAAGCTAAGGGGGAGGATTAAATAAAATGGTCCAAGTCCCTTTCCCAGAGTTCCTTGTAGCCTATAAAATATCAAAATACATCAGTCTTTACCTCTATTTGGAAGACTGATCCCAAACACTGTTAAATGGGCAATGTCAAACATCAATTATAGGTGCTAGGAAGATGATAAAATATTAAATGAATATGCACCACTGGATGTTTCAGATGAGGTATTGTGTAATCAAAGTAGGAGAATATGTTTTCTCAAAAATTGTACTGTGTTCAAGATGGCTAATTCTCCTAAAATATTGGTGAAAACCTGTGTTTTATTACATTATTTTTTTAAAAAAAAATCTTTTTTCATCCTGGTTATCTTAGCTGTGAAATATCTGGAAATTTGAAGAATGTTTTTGAAAGAATTATGGAAAATTTAAAATAGAGTTGTTTAGTCAAAGAGGTACTATAACTGATTTAAATTAGCCAGCATTTATATGGCAATTTATTTTATTTTTAATTTTTATTATTTCCATTTCTATACCGCTCTTTCCCGCAGGCTCGGGGCAGTTTACATAGCCTAAAATGCACAATCATAATATGCAACAATAAAACAAATTTAACACAGATTTAAAACAGATTTCCGACCCGAACAGGATAATCAACATGGGTTATCAGCGGTTAAAAGCCTGCCGGAAGAGCGTTGTTTTGCAGGCCCTCCGAAAAGAGGATAACTCTCCGAGGGCCCGAACATCCTCCAGTAAGGCGTTCCAAAGGATCGGAGCTACCACCGAAAATGCTCTCTGCCTGGTGGAAGACAGGTGGAAATTTTATTTATTTATTTATTTATTTATGGTATTTGTACCCCATAGCTTCTCACCCCCGCAGGGGGACTCAGTACGGCTTACATTTGCAGCACTACAGGCTGCAACACCACAATACAATATAAAAATACACCATATAATCAACATAATTAAAAAGCATTAAAAACATTTTTTAAAAAAATTACATTAAAAACCACTACATACAACAATTATTAATTAAAGCCATCAAGCGGAACACATTGTCAGTCCAGTCAAGTCCAAAGTGTCAATCCAGTCAAATTCAAAGGTACAATTTACATCTGCTACCCAAAGGCCTGGTCCCAGAACCACAGAAAGTCCGAACAGAGGGTACTACAAGAAGATGTTGTTCTTTAGACTAGTGATCTCTGGGGAACATATGGGGTGAGGCGGTCCATCAAGTACACCGGCCCTAGACCATATAAGGCCTTGGTTGATAATACAAGCCATGATGAAGGTTCTGGACCACGAAGGCTATAGTATTTGGGGAAGATATCGGACTCTAATTCCCTGCTCAGCTTAGGTGGCCTTGGGCAAGCCATACCTTCTTAATTAATTAATTAATTTACCATATTTATATCCTGCCTTTCTTACCCTGGAGGGGACTCAAGGTGGTCTTACAAAGAACAGCAATTTGATGCCATACACACGTATCAAATAAACAATTACAATTAAAACCAAACAATTAAAACATTAATTATTAAAAACAACAATTAAAATCATGCCAACCAAAACGTCATCCAGGGCTATTCCATTAATCTCAGAAATTTATGATAGGGTCACTGTTGGGTGGCCATAAGTCAACAACAATGATGAGATATAGAGATGGAAGGGGTTAAAATGAATCAATGGGATTTGCCTGCAGGCCTTTTCTTAGGAGTAAAAAGAAGCCCTTGGTCCACCATCTACCAGTCCTACCTTAAAATGAAAATACTTGCTATCTGGAGGTATAGGATTGCTTAATCACACCGGCAGGGTTGCACAGTACCTGAGATTCAACCTTAACTGCACTACCTGCTCTGAAATACAAGAGAAGTAAAAGGTTCTCAAAAATCCTCTTTCTTGACCAGTTAAATTGATTAAATCAAAAGGCCTGGAAATTTGGAGATTTCCTATGGAGGAAAAATGATGGTGTATAGGGATGCTTGCATCCCAAATCAACATAACATTTGGATCTTGAAGAATTGTCCACATATCTCAGTTAATTGTTTTCATGATTGTGAAAGAATGTGATTTGCATTGCTGGGAAGCAGATATTTGATTAAATGCTTCAGGAGAAACTGAGGCGTGCCCATGTACTACGAGATAATCACAAGATAGCCATTATGGATTTTAAAAGTATGAGCAGATTCTCTAATCTCTTTGACCATCTCGGCAATACCTGCCTCTTACCTCAATGTGTTTAATATATTGTACTTATATGACACATCAGAAGCCATCTGCACAAAGAGTAATTTAGAAATATTCCGATTTTTTAAAAAAGATTGAAGACAGCATAATAGATTTGGCTTCCTTTTTAGAGTTTCACTGTCTTTTCCAAACTCCTATTGACTGAGGAATGGAGGAGAGTGACCCTACTGTGCCCAGTGGATTCTTACTGCGTCAAGAGTATCAGGATTATTGGCTGATCTCTGGCTGCAACGGCATGTTAATGCGATAATTAATGTTTTTATTGATGTTTTTATAATATTTTGTACTAATTGTTTTTACTGATTGTATTTGTATAGCATCATTGATGCATTGTGAAGCCGCCCTGAGTCCCCCTGTGGGAGAAGGGCGGGGTAGAAATAAAGTAAACAAATAAATATAAATAAATAAATAAGAGAAATCACAGACACAAACTACACTAGCAAACAAGGAAACAATTCTATGAGCCTCACCTCACTATCTGATGGTTTTTATTCCTTATTATTCTACTCCCTTTAAATAAATTGAATTAAGAGCTACCAGTCGTCGTGTCCATCGGTCGCGTTTCCCCCCCCCCGGATAACATAATTGGTTGCCATGTAGATCGGAATTCTGGAAGGTGTAGTGTGAAGATTATCATACAAGTTTGGTAAATTGCAGTGACAGCAGGATAGGGTGGTACTTCTCACATGACACAATGTTTTTTCCCATTGCTGCTTTGCATTTCCATTTTGATTGCAGTGCCTCTTTTCATTGGTGGTGGGAAAACCTTTTCGACAGCTCCCAATACTGCTGCTGTTCAGTTCTGTCTCTGGCGTGATGAGTTTCTTCAGCTGCAGTTCCAATATTTTGTCGGTCACCTGTCATGAGTAAGGGAAGCTCTCCTCCTCAATATTTCCAAGCAAAGTAAGTTTGCTTCTGCTCATTTGTCTTTTTCTTTTATATGTCTTTTTTCTTTTATCGTTTGCCGCAATTGTGTAACTGTAATAAAAATAAATGAAAAAAATGAAAAAATTATATACATGTATTTGGATAGGGCATACACAGGCAGGAAAGCGGGGTTAGCGAGTCAGTGTGGAAGAGTGATCAAAGGACCATACATCACCAAAACAGAGAATTGTGGGGTTTTTTTTTAAATGTCAGGAGCAACTTGAGAAACTGCAAGTCGCTTCTGGTGTGAGAGAATTGGCCATCTGCAAGGATGTTGCTCAGGGGACGCCCGTGTGTTTTGATGTTTTACCATCCTTGTGGGAGGCTTCTCTCATATCCCCACATAGGGAGCTGGATCTGACAGGGGAGCTCATCTGCACTCTCCCCAAATTCAAACCTCTGATCTGTTGGTCTTCAGTCCTGCTGGCACAAGGGTTTAAACCATTGTGCAACCGGTGGCATTGTGCTGCTTCCATTTTAATCTGTTAATGCTTTGTTTCAACAATGCAATTTCTGCAACAGGAAGCTGCTATGAAAATGTCCTACATTTTCCAAACTATGGGCATTTCTAGCTGCTTGGGATGGTGAGGGTGATTGTCCCTTCAGGTCTGTGTTTTAGGTTTCCTGGAAGAACTGGTTGTCGAAGGCTTTCATGGCTGGAATCACTGCGTTGCTGTGAGTTTTCCAGGCAGTATGCCCATGTTCCAGAAGCATTCTCACCTGACGTTTCACCCACATCTATGGCAGGCATCCTCAGAGGTTGTGAGGTCTGTTGGAAACTAGACACTTATAAACCCCACTTGCCTAGTTTCCAACAGACCTCACAACCTCTGAGGATGCCTACCACAGATGTGGGCGAAACGTCAGGAGAAAATACTTCTGGAACATGGCCATACAGCCCGGAAAACTCACAGCAACCCAACTGGTTGATTGCTTGGAGAACAGGATGTTGGAAAAGAAGATAATTTTATCCGTCAAGCTCAGCTCTTATTATATTTATTGCTGCTGTTAACTAGCCTGTTAGTATCAGCACCAACTCCCACCACTAAATAATGTTTTGTGGAGGACACATCTCTTTACCACACTCTCCCCACTACTAGGTTACTTCCAAAGAAGGAAAGTGGTGGGAGAAGACGTGGTTGCTAAGTATCAGGAGTGAGATGTTGAAACTGGCAATGCTTATACTCACTTTGCATGCTTATACTCACTAGATGCATGTTATTGTACTGTATAGGCTTTTAGGAACAGCACCGGGAATGTGGCACAGCTGGCTGGGTGTCAGCTGCATAAGATCTCTATTGACCAGAAGGTCATGAGTTTGAGGCCTGCCTGGGTCGGGGTGAGCTCTTGACCAATTTGTGTAGCTCGTTGTTGACCTTTGCAACCCGAAAGACAGTTGTATCTGTCAAGTTGGAAATTTAGGTACCACTTTGTGGGGAGGCTAAATTTAACTGATTTCTGGAATGTTAAATTGCCTCTATGTCTGTCTATATATGTTGTATGTCAATGGCGTTGAATGTTTGCCTGTATGTGTGCATTGTGATCCGTCCTGAGTCCCCTGCGGGGTGAGAAGGGCGGAATATAAATGACATAAATAAATAAATAAATAAATAAATAATAAATAAATAAATAATAAATTCGTATTTTCTCAGTTTTCATACATCCTCCTGCATCACATAGCCCTCCTTTGTTCTCTGGGGTTTCATAATTAAGCTCACCTTTTTTTCTTTCTCACTCCTCCATAAGACCAGGCATGTAAAGAGCCTCTTTCTGTGAGGTCCTCTCAATTTTCTTTACTCCTGTTTTTCTCAAGAACATGGTCTTTTATTAATTATGCACAAATATTCATAGAATCCTAGAGTTGGAAGAGACCTCGTGGGCCATCCAGTCCAACCCCCTGCAAGAAGCAGGAAAATCGCATTCAAATCACCCCCAACAGATGGCCATCCGGCCTCTGCTTAAAAGCCTCCAAAGAAGGAGCCTCCATTCATGTATAAAACTACTTTTATATATATCTTACAATGCCGACTATGTGCTAGATCCTGTGTATGGAAGGTGTGATAGTTGTTCAGCTTCTGCCTCTCCAGTGATTACTCTGCTTGAAAACCCTCACCTTTCAAAACAAGAGCTCGCTGTTCCCTAAAACTGGCCTATGCCAACCACTCACACACCAAGAAATCATATAGGAACACTTCTCTCAGCCACCCTACCCCAAAGCTTGTTCCCCTTTTGCTTCTAGACAAGGGTGATCTATGTTTTCCAAAGTCAAAAAAGTATTCATTTGCCTATTCCAAGAGTGGATGGTGTATCAAGCCTTTCTGAGTTGCCCAAGCACAATTCAGTACTGGGTCAGATGAAGAAACATTTGAGAGGTGATACTGGGAACTAAAAATTGGCTCTTGAGTATGCCAAGTCTTGCTTGAGAGATTTATAGGAAGTCTTGATTGGTACAACAGCATCAGAACATTCCAGTCCTATGGAATCCATTGAGAAGTTTGGATTCTGAGCACAAGCAGGAGGTTCTGGCCTAAGGCAGTGGTTCCCAAACTTTGATCCTCCAGGTGTTTTAGATTTCAGCTTTCATAATTCATAATAGCTTGCAAACTGGCTGGGATTTCTGGGAATTTAAGTCCAAAACACCTGGAGGACCAAAGGTTGGGAACCACTGCTCTAAGAACTCTAGAATAATAATAATAATAATAATAATGGCTTGTAAGTTTTTCGGGCTGTATGGCCATGTTCCAGAAGCATTCTCTCCTGACGTTTTGCCTGCATCTATGGCAGGCACCCTCAGAGGTTGTAAGGTCTGTTGGAAACTAGGAAAATGGCTATTAAAAAACTCTAAAATCATAACAGCAAATTTTAAAAAAACTCAAAAACGGGAACTCCAGACAAGAAACAATCAGGGAGGGCTAATCACCTCTCAACAAAGGATTCCCCCGTGCTGTAAGAAGCCACACCTTGAAACTGCTAGGCCATTAAATACTAAACATTGGGGCAATACACCAACAGTTCGAGAACATGCAAATGTGAGCAGGCACCGCTTCTTGAAATCTCCAGCTTTACTACGACGCGGCGGCCCTCACGTGGGTGATGGACTGGGCAAAGCTAAAGAAAAAAAGGCTTTTGAATCTGGAAGGGTATGATGCCAGAAGAGGCTGGCACTCATACCTGTGGTATGATAAGGCAAAGGTGGAGAAAAACTTCACAAATCACTACATTCGTGCGGCTCTGCTAAAAACCTGGAGCAAATACAAAAACCGATTTTATCAGGCAACCCCCCTATGGATTTCTCCAACTGAAGCCCAATATAAAAGAGAACTACCATCGACAGAGTGGCATACATACAAAAACTTAATAGAAAAAGTGGGCAGAGAATGGAACTTAAAAACGCTAGAAACACTCAGATCATCGGGGATTAATCTATCTTGGTTTCAGTACGCCCAAATCAAAGGATATTACAAAGCAGACAAAATAAAAAAAAATTGCTCAACAAGAATCGATATGGGACTTAGTGATGAAAAAAAGAAAAGAAACAAATACAATTATTATATAATACAATATTGGAATGGAGACGGAGACGGTGAAAGAAAATATGATAAAATGGGCCCAGGACCTGGAACACTCTATTTTATTAAGTGAATGGGAATCAGTTTGGAGAAAGAACACTAAATACTCAGGGGCAACAGTGATAACAGAAAACTGGCAAAAAATATTTTATCGCTGGTACCTGACCCCACAAAAACTAGCCAAGTATTACAAGAACGTCAACAAAAGATGTTGGAAATGTAAAGGGCATATAGACACATTTATGCACTGCTGGTGGGCATGCCCCAGAATCCAAAAATTTTGGAAGGATGTCCACAGACACTCCCAAAGGATCCTTGAAATGGAATTAGAATTTAAGCCAGATCTTTTCCTACTCAACCTAACGGACGCGAAACTTGAACCGAATAAAGATAAAAAAATTTACTCTATAACTGCGGCTGTGAGGGTCGTGCTCGCGAGGCAGTGGAAACAAGAGAATTCTCCAGCGATAACAGAATGGGCAATTAAGTTAGCAGAATTTACAGACATGGATAATTTGAACAGTGCAGTAAACAATAAAAATCCTCAAAAACGAACGGACTGGCAGCCCGTGATCAGCTACATGAAGACTGCAAAGCTATGACAACTGTGGTCAAAAACACAAGGACCAAGGGTGGAAAAGCCCAACTAAAAGACTGTAAATATCAAGCAAGGATTGATCCCTCAGTCACCCGGACTGGAAGTATATTTCATTTCTTCTCTTCTTTCTTTCCTTTTCCTATCCTCTCACCTCCCTCCCTCCTCGCCTCTATCTCTCTCTTCTCCCCCTCCCAACCTTTGATCTCCCCTCTCTGTCACAACCTTCTATCTTTCTCACCCTTTTATTATGATTGTAAAACAACTCAATAAAAATTATTTATAAAAAAAAAATAGGCACCGCTTCTGTGGGAAGGTAATGACGCTCCATGCAGTCATGCTGGCCACATGACCTAGGAAGTGTCTACAGACAATGCCAGTTCTTTGGCTTAGAAATGGAGTCGAACATGACTAGATTTAATGTCAAGGGGAAACCTTAACCTTAACCTATATAAGCTTTCCAGTAGCCTTACTTCTTGAACTACACCTTCCAGAATCTTGCAGCCACCGTGGCCACTGACCATTTAGCTTGAACAATTCTGGGAAGACTTCTCCAAAATAGTAACCTTTTAAAGAACTGGTAGCTACACAGAATTGGGAAGATCACAGTAGCAATTGTGGTGCATATCAGGATGACTGAAATGCTGAGGGTACAAAGGTTTCTGACCATTCAAATGGGGACTGGGCAAAACTAGGTAATTGGCACTGATGAGTAAATAAGAGAGTGATAACATATACTTCTGTTTTTCACATGACAGCTCACCCTGTTAAACATTGCAATGTCGTACTGTTTTAAACAATTAGCTCTTTAGTTGCCACCCTGTTCTAGGAACTAGCCAGATGGCATTCCTTCCCAGCATTCAAAGATGCGGGAAAGTCAGGCCTTTCAGAATTGCCCAACTAAAATTCTGAAGCAAGTGGCATAAGAGGGAAACATTTGGCACACTTGTTAACATTGGACCCACCCCTTATCAAAGGCCTGATCAAACTTCCTTGAGTGCTTCAATCCAGTGCCTCAGAATGTGCTTGAAACGTTTCCAGGGGATTTTAATGAGGGTACCCAGGTAGCCAACGTAATTGTTTTCTGGAAAGGTGGGAGGGGATGGTGCAAGGGCTTCATACCTTGGGCCCCAGGACAAGAAGCCACTTAAGACACCAGGAGGATAAAAGCAGGAGGAAAGAGCAGCTGCTCACTTATCTGACAAGCTTTGCCAAGATGAAGGTGTTTCTGTTCTTGGGCATCTGCCTTCTTGCAGCCGTGGCTGTGCCCAGCACTGAAGGCAACGAAATGAAGAGATGCGAACTGGCTCGGATGTTCAAGAAGAAAGGCCTTGAAAACTTTGTGGGCTGTAAAGTGGCTGACTGTGAGTACCCCTTGGTCTTGACCCAGAGCTTGGAAGAATATCCTCTTGAAAAACAACTCTTTGGCTTTCCCAGTCAGCGTGGTCACATGCCCGGGCTGCTCTAGATCAGGGGTGCTCATTAGGTAGATCACGTAGGGCATCCTGGTAGATCGCAGGCAGGGCGGGAGGAAGACTCAGTTCCGCCCTGCAGGCTCCCGACGCCGCCCAGGTGCTGCCGGCCAGTCAGCGTGGTGGCGGCGTGACCGACATCACTATGGCCCATATGGGAGCCATTCCTTCCTTCCTCTTCTCCTTTCTTCCTTTCTTCCTTTCCTTCCTTTCTCCCCTCCTTCTTGCCCTGCCTTCTTTCCTTCCTGTTTCCTCCCCCATTCCTCCTTTCCTTTTCTTCCTCTCTGCCTTGAACATTTGCTGTTGGTTGTGGGGATTCTGTGTGGGAAGTTTGTCCCAATTCTGTTGTTGGTGGGGTTCAGAATGCTCTTTGATTGTAGGTGAACTATAAATCCCAGCAACTACAACTCCCAAATGACAAAATCAATTTTTTTAGTGACGGTCACTTCTTGTAGGTGTCTTGTGACCAAATTTGGCAGCAATTCGTCCAGTAGTAAGAAATCAGTTTGTGTGTGTGTCAACTGTAAAATAGGACGTGTGGAAGGGCACTGGGTTATCTGAGGTCCTTTCCACACAGTTTAACAAAATCCCATGTTATCTGCTTTGAATCAGATTATATGGCAGTGTGGACTTAGAAAACCCAGTTCAAAGCAGATATTGTGTTATATGTTTCACATTTGTGTAGTTGGTAGGTAGATCATTTTGACTTGGTTGTTTTATAAGTAGCTTGCATGCTGAAAAAGTGTGAGCACCCCTGCTGTAGATGGTTAGAACTGCAGTCCAAAAAAGTCACAGCCAAGCTTTGAAGCAGTCCTACTGCTTTCCCATGCCTATGGGTTTCCGACACACTTGTTGAGGAGTTACGATCTCCTCATTAGGCCTGCGACAGACTTGCAAAGGAGAATGAGGAAAACTGTCTTAATGGCAGCTCTTCCTTTTCTTAGGTTTCTACAAAGGAAAATAAATAATTTCTGTATATCCTAGTGGAGGGAAACTTTAGTCCAATTGTATAAAATATATTAGCACGCACATAAGAAATTTCATGGGAAACCTCCCAAAATTTCATTTTTAAAACCAAAAAGGACAAAGAATTAAATTATTTGATATGGATGGGGAGCAAAGACATTTGGTATGGAACAGGGCAAAGACAACATTTGAAGACTCCATAGAATCTGCCTAACAAGTAAATTATATGTTTTGTGTAATGTTACATGCAGGATTTTTCAAAATACAGGAATTGTATTTAATCTGGAGTGTTGTGTGGTTTCCTGGCTATATGGTTGTGTTCTAGTAGCATTTTCCCCTGATGTTTCACATGCACCTGTGGTTGGCATTTTCAGATGATAATTAATGCGTTTATGGAAACTTTAGGCCAATAAAAATATTATGGATTGGCTAGAAACAGTGGTTCCCAACCTATGGGTCCCCAGATGTAGTGGCCTTCAGAAATCCTAACAGCTGCTAAATTGGCTGGGATTTCTGAGAGTTGTAAGTCAAAACACAGGTTGAGAACCACTGGGCTAGATGTGAGGGAAACCCCATCTCTGATAAGAAATATATTTTGAAGTTTATTCATTGTTTATTCTGTCTTAAACTACAATGAGCAAAGGAAAATACCCAGAGTTAACTATGTGAGCTATTGCTCTAGACATCATACAAGTGTACTATGTGGGAGAAAAATCAAAATCTGTTTTGTGAAGGGCTTCTTGAGAGGCATCCAGAATTACAGATCTTTGGTAATGTGACATGAACTTCCGATCTTCTTGCAGGGATCTGTCTGGTACAACATGAGAGTTCCTTCAAAACCAATGCTATCAACCGTAATAAAGACAAGAGCACTGACTATGGGCTCTTCCAGATCAACAGCAAATATTGGTGCGATGACGGAAAGACACCAGGTCATAAGAACGGCTGTGGAATTAAATGCAAGAGTAAGTTTGGATGTGTTTATGTGCATATGAAAATGTGCAATATGGAGAGATACACTAGCACCAACACCCCTTGCCTGTGATGTGGAAGCATGAAGGCACACAGATTTCCTCATTCAGACTTCCACTTTGGCCTGTGAGATTTATCCAATGTCCCCCCATATTTTTCTCTCTCTCTTGCTCATTCCAATCTGGTTTTTTCTCTCTTAAGGATTCCTAGATAATAAAATTGAGGATGACATCACGTGCGCCAAGAAAATAGCGCAGCAGGCCAAAGGGCTGTCTCCTTGGTAAGTGGACTCAAGATCAAATGAAAGAAGGTTGCTTAATTGTGGAGAAAGTTTGTTTGCCTGGCAAGATGGTGTGCAAGACAGATGGGGAGGGTGACAGAAAAAAAGAGAAGCCCATTCCATGGTTCTGGCTCAACCACCCTTGACTTCAGCCTGTGTAATGCCAGCAGGAGCCTCGGCTGAACATCACCACCAAGGGAACACATCCTTCAACAGAGCAAAGGTTCACCACACAATCTCCCAGATCAAGGCTGGAGATACTGATCTCTCTTAGCCATCCCTGTCTAATACGCTATCAAGGCACTTATAACAAAACAAAAAAACCCTCAATCTCCGAACATCTTGACTGAACTTATTATTTATTTATTTTGCATATTTGTATCCTGTCCTTCTCACCCCCGAGGGGGAGGGACTCAGGGCGGCTTCACAACAAGCAGCCATTCGATGCCATCACACAGATTTAAAATAACCATCACAATTGAAACAGTTAGTTAAAACATCAATTATTAACACATTCATTTAAAATCACACAAGTTCAAAATCATAATCCAGGTAAGTCCATTGTCGATCACATATAATCAATCCCATTCTCGATTGCTGCATCTACTGTTCGAATGCTAGGCCCCACAACCATGTTTTAAATTTTTTCTCTCTAAAGATCTGGAGGGAGGGACCTGATCTGATGTCACTGGGAAGGGAGTTCCACAGACAAGGGGCCACCACTGAGAAGGCCCTGTCTCTCATCCCCACCAGTTCAGTCAGTCAGTAGCCTTTATTTCGGTCAACAAACCATCGGCTAAGTCAGGTGAAAATAGAACCATAGAATACAACATTTAAGAAATTAATAACATTGCATTTGGGTTATGATTAATAAGAACAAGTGTCACAGTTCGCTATCGGTTGAATGACCACTTAAACAAGACTGATAGGAAATCTAAGGATAACAAGATCAACTTTGCAGGAACATGCTTAGCGCAGATGACAACAAGACTCGCCTTAAACATCCCCACCAGTTGTGCTTGCGAGGATGGTGGGACTGAGAGCAGGGCCTCCCCCGGTGATCTTAACCTTTGCAATGGTTCTTAGCAGGAGATATGTTCATAACCGTTCAGGGCTTTATAGCCTAAAGCCAGCACTTTGAATTGTGCTCAGTAGCAGACTGGCAGTCAATGGAGCTGGCGTAACAGAGGGGTTGTACGCTCCCTGTATGCTGTTCTGGTGAACACCCTGGCTGCTGCCGGTTGGACTAGTTGAAGCTTCTGAACAGTCTTCAAAGGCAACCCCACATAGAGTGCATTGCAGTAATCTATTGGGGATGTAACAAGAGTGTGGACTTCCATGGCCAAGTCAGACTTCCCAAGGCACAGGCGCAGTCTGGAATAGATATTGGCTTAGGAAGGATGGAGCAAGTGTGGACAGAATGGTCTCTCCTTTGCTAAACAACGTATCTCCAGATTAAAAAAAGAAAGATGAAGGGAAAGGATGTCTGTCTCTGAGTGGGTACGCGAAGGAATCTGCCCTTATAGCAGGTTGTGTCCATACGGTTTGCATTAATTTATCATTGGCTTTTCATTTCTTTACAGGGTCGGTTGGAATAGGCACTGCAAAGGGAAGAACCTTTCTAAATATGTCGAGGGTTGCTTCTAGTCCAGAAACTCTGAAGACAGTATTGTTGAGGGAGAGTGGAAATTTCAAAGCGGTGGTGGTAGTTGGGCGTGGGGAGCAAATGGAAAGAAAGAAAAATGAATGCATAGCACCATGTATTCAATCAAGAGATTGTGGCATTTGTGAACCTATGAAGCATGCGGGATGGGCTGAGCTTTCCAAATGGCTCCTTCCAAATCTTTTATGGTGGAATGTGTGCAACTTTTTGTGATTAATAAAAAGGATGCATAACAGATGTCGTTCCCTTATTTTGCTGCAGTCTTTAGATTTCTTTTGCTGTTTTCTTACAGAAAATAAGTTCTGAAGGAGAGTTCTACAGATGGGAATTATGTGTGATCGTAACGGCACATAGATGTTTGGGGGAATTAGAGGTTGGGTTACTAAGAAGGGGACTCTAACAGACGTTTGTGTCCACACTTCAGGTCCTACAGAGTAGGGCAAACTGCATGATGCAACACTATGTTCCTCAGAGAATGTTTACAATCATGTCTCTCTGGCATTACTTCGTGAACAAAGATTCTTAGGAAGGACTCATCCCACGCTTTCTACAAGCGCGTTGATGACTAAGACAGTTGGATGTGTCCTTCGAGCCTGTGCAATGGATTTTTCTGGTGAAGCGCGGCATGCACAGAACTGGCCTCACCCTTTAAACCAAAGGTTCATCTGCTGGAGCCTAGCAAGCTTAGGACGGTGGCAGCGTGGTCCTCAGGTTGTAGGTTTGGTTCGAGTTTCCTTGTCTTAGATGGTTGACCTTACAGGGTTAGACGAGCACCATCTGCCCGGGTTTGAATTTAGAGTTTTCCTTCTCTTAGGATGGTTGCCAAAAGGCTAGAGAGCCCATCCTACCCATTTGTCAGACGCTTCGGTTGTCGTTCTTTGGCAGACGCTTCGGTTGTGACCTGTCTGGCATGGGAGGCCCTACCGGTGGCTATTATGCCACCGCCAGCATAGCTCACAACTTCATTAGGGTACGCAAGCCTCTTCCCCACGTCAAGAGGGCACCAATCATGTATTACATTTTAATAGCAGGGATGACTTAGGGCCCTTCTACACAGCCCTATATCCTAGAATATTAAGACAGAAAATCCCACATTATCTGCTTTGAACTGAGTTATCTGAGTCAGTTATCTTTAGTCTCTAAAGTGCCACAAGATTCCTGTGTATATCTTGCTTTAAGTAACTTACTGATTATTCTAGTACTTTTCCATGCATTGGTCCAAAATATTGCAAGTAAATGTATTTCTTACCGAGGAGATGGCTACAAAGCTTTCTTAAGTGCTTGAGAGTAGTGGAAGGAGGACACCTGAAAATCTGGGGGGAAATATAGCCAGTGGTTTCCGTTTTCTCCATAAAGTTTGGGAGATACTTTTGAGCCTTTCGAGAGAGAAAAAAGGGCTGGGATGGTAAATCTGAAGCTTGTGAGAGCTTCTTAGACAAGGGTTTCTCATCAAACTCACCAGAAAATTTAGCCATTGTTTTTAACCATTATCATTATGTTTATTTATACCCCACTTTACCTATCCCGAAGGGGACTCAAAGTGGCTTAACATCTAGAAGATTCCAAACTGACTGCGCAGGTGCAGGCAATACCGTATGTGCAATTTCACAGAGACCATGATGGAGAAATTCAGAGTTAGAAATCCATCAAACATATTTAAAATTAAAAACAGCACCCTCTGACTAGATCTTAAAAACTTCCATATGTACATGACGGTTCAACCCCTCGTCTACTTTCCCTTCAGCCACCACCCTGTTCTAGAAACTCTTCCAGAATTGCTCAACTACAAGTCTGTGATGTGTGACATAAGAGGGACACATCTGCAAAGAAATCCTGTTGTTCTTAATAAACACACTGGTTAAGGATGGGACAATTCCATATGAATGGCCTCGCCTAATACTTCTTGGTTGTTTCAATCCGGATTTCCCAAAAATGTTTGGAAAATATCCAGGGGTTTTTTAATGAGCACTGAAGTGACCAACATAACTCTGATTCCGGGAAGAGGTGGGAGGGGATGGCATAAGGGCTCCATACCTTGTACTTCATGGTGAGAGGCCACCCAGGACACCAGGAGGATAAAAGCAAGAAGGAGCTGTTTGCCCATTTAACAAGCTTTGCCAAGATGGTGCTTCTGTTCTTGGGTGTTGTGACTTCTTGCAGCTATGACTGTGCCCAGTGCCAAAGGCAAGAGAATGGAGTGATGAGAAGTGGTTTGGTTCACAAAGTAGCATGGTAATTTATTTATTTATTTATGGGACTTCTAAAGACTCCCTAAATCATGGCACACAGAGGGTAGCTCAATATAATTGATGGATATCCAGCTCATTGTGGATATCCACTTCTTTTCACGCAGCACTTGGAAAAATGTCCTATTGGATAACTGACCAAACATTTGCAGGAGTCTACCGTATACCATGCAGCTGTGAACGAGTCTACATAGAGACCACAAAATGTAGCATCAAAACACAAATCAAGGAACATGAAAGGTGCTGCAGACTCATTCAACCTGAGAAGTCAGCCATAGCAGACCACCTGATGAACCAACCTGTACATAGCATATTATTTGAGAACACCACCTTGTCAGACTATGCAGAGAAGCCAATTAAATCTACAAGCATGTGGACAATTTCAACAGAGAGGAGCAAGCTTTAGTCCCGTCCCCGTCCCCGTCCCCCCAAATTCTCTGGGTGGTCTGCGAGAAGGCCACTGGTATGTGCCACTGGTATGTGGCATAGTGGAGTCCTTGTCTGCACCTGGGCCTTCTACGCACTCTCTTTCCTTTTTGGTGCCCCAGAGTGCACCGACAGCTCAGGCGCCAAAGAGGATGCAGTCGCTCCCATGCACTCAGCAGGCCTTCGCGCCTGTGCATTGAAGTCTCACCACACTGGTGGCTGGGAGGGGAGTGCATCGAGCCCATCAGCCGCCTTCTGAGACTCTCTGAATCCAGGTAAACAACAACTCCAATTTGAAAAAGGGCAAGCATTCCCCAATCCCTGCCTCTGCACAGTTGGACACATTAGCTATATTTGCCAAGTTTAGTCCAGATCCAGCATTGGCTTGGTTCAATGCCCTCTGGATAAGGGTGCACTGCAACACCCAGATCCAAGGTCAATCACCCCCAATCCCCGCCTGTCCTGTATGCACAGTTGGCCATGTTTGAGCCAGATGTTGGCTGCCTTCAGTGCTTTCTGGATCCAGGTAAACATCAACTACCATTTGAAAAGTGCAATCATTCCCCAATCCCTGCCTGTATGCACTGTTGGGTATACTGGCTCTATGTGCCAAGTTTGGTCCAGATCCAGCGTTGACTTGGTTCAATGCCCTGTTTCAATCAGTTCCAGTTTAGTGACAGAAGAGGTTGTTGCTAGAGTCAACAAGTCTGATTGCTTCTCCATTCTGGCTGTTGAAACTATGGATGTATCGGCAACAGAGCAGCTTTCGTTATGTCTTTGCTATGTAGATTTAAAGGAAAACTTACCAGTCATCTGAGAAGATTTTGTAGGATTTATACCCATATACAACCAATCGGCAGAAAATGTCACTAAAGTTATACTAGAAAAATGCAACATGTTGAAATTGAACATGAACAAGTGTGTAGGGCAGGGCTATGCTGGAGGTGCCACCATGGCTGGTCATCTAACTGGAGTTCAAACAAGAATTCGAAAAACATACCCCAAAGCAAGATATTTTCATTGTGCAAGTCATCGACTGAACCTTGCATTGAGTGATACATTTTCAAACTCATTTTTCAGAAATTGTTTTGGAACAATAAAAGGAATAACAAATTTCTTCAGAAACAGTTCAAGTGCTAGCAATATTTTGCAGATTAATATTAGCATTCATGTGCCAGAAACAAAGAAAAAAAGACTGACACATTTATGTGAGACTCATTTCATTGAGAGGCATGACAGTGTATTGACATTCGTTTAACTATTTAAGTCGATTGTAGTTGCCTTAGAAGAAATCTCAGAGAAACCATGGAAAATCTCTCCTTCAGCTTCAGACTCTGACTGCAATTGAAAAAAGTGATTTCATTATGGACAACTTTTCAGCCTTACTTTGCCCCTATCAATTTTCCTTCAGGAAAAAAAGTCTTGATATAGCATCTGCCATAAACCACGCTAAGCCACTGTTAAAGTCTTTAGAAATGTTGAGAGCAGATGCAAAAGGTCATTTTGTAAAACTCTTTGACTTAGCAAGAACAACATCTGAAAAAATATTTCAAAGCAACTTGATTATTCCAAGACAAAGTTCAAGACAGGTGCATCGGGCAAATCTAGGGACTAATTCTGTAGAAGATTATTTCAGAGTTGCTGTGTTCATACCATGTGTCGATTCACTCATACAGAACATTACTGAAAGGTTCATGTCAAATGAAGACATTTTAACCAGTTTCCAGGTTCTCCTCCTTGGGTTTTCAGGTCTAGTTAAAGTTCACCACATGGAACAACTGTCAGAATACTTTGAAAATGACACAGCACTTGCTTCCGCCAAGGCCGAGTACATAATGTGATGCAATATTACACCATCAATTAAGAAAGAGACTTTCTTAAGAAAAGAGAAAGATTTTTGATATCATGACAATGCACGTAATTGTTTTTAAACTTAATTTTTATTACGTTTATACTCTCAGGGAGGGGGAAAGATAAGTCTTCCTAAGTGAGTTTGCTTACAAAGAATCTCATTCCATGTTGAATCAATGTGCTATTGTTGCTATTGTTAGATCCAGAAAGAATATAAATTGTATCTTATGGCAGCTGATTATCTGGATATTCACATACAGCAAGAATTACATTTTAATCCAAAGCAAGGTTCTTAGCTCATCTATTATTTTTAATGAGCAACCTATGCATTCCTGAGTGCTCATACTCAAAGATCACAACAAATTAGCAAGGAAGAAAGATCTCCTGTTTGCCTTAAAGTACATATTATTAGTGTTCCCTTCCTGTGCTTTCTTCCGAACTAATGAGTTCAAATTAGAAGATAAATTTCACTTGAAGATTAGGAAAACTTCCCTGTTGGTGAGAGCCGTTTGACAGTGGAACGGACTGCCCTGAGCAGGAGCAGGCTGGCCTTCAATGGAGGTCTTTCAACAGAAGTTGTCCACTGCTTGGAGTGATTTAGTTGTAGATTCTTTCACTTGGAGCAGGGCTGTCCAACTGGCGGTCCGGGGGCCGTATATAGCCCCCAGCCCCTTCCCTGCGGCCCCCGCCTACCCTGCAAAAATTAATGTATTTTAAAATAATTTTTTTTAAAAAATTCGATCTCCGGCGGGCGGGGCTGGGTGACGTCAGGCTTGGCGTCGGCGCCGAGCCTGACGTCACCCAGCCCCGCCCGCTCCCTTCCTCCTCCTTAGGCCCGCCTTTCCCCTGGCACACCAATCGGGAACGCCGGGGGCCTAAAGAGGAGGAAGGGAGGCTCGCTTCCTCCTCCTCCATCCTGCCTCTCCCCCAGCGCACCAATCGGGAACGCCGGGGGTGGGGGGGAGGGAGGAGGCGTGCCAAAAGAGGAGGAAGGGAAAGGCTTCCCTTCCTCCTCTTTAGGCACGCCTCCTCCATTCTGCCTCTCCTCCTGGCGCACTGATTGGTGTGCCAGAGGGAGAGGCAGAACAGAGGAGGAGGCGTGCCTAATGTAGAGGAAGAGAAGCACTTCCCTTCCTCCTCTTTAGGCACGCCTCCTCCGTTCTGCCTCTCCTCCCGGCGCACCGAGAGGCAGAACAGAGGAGGAGGCTGGCGTGACACTTTAGGAGGGAGGGCGAAGCCATGGAGGGCTCCCCTTGGCTTTGCCCTCCCTCCTAAAGGGTCACGCCAGCCTCAGAAGCGAAATCGCCGCTTCTGAGGCTGGCGTGACACTTTAGGAGGCGTGGGCGGGGCCAAGGCCGGGGGTGGGGCCGGGAGCAGGGCGCAGCGGCGCAGCACCCCAGGTCATCATTGACTGGAAGTCCGGCCCTAGGTCCGGTAGAAGTTGGACAGCACTGACTTGGAGCATGTCGAACTAGGTGACTCTTCATGTCTCTTCTAAGGACTTGTAACTCAGTTAATCCCTTATTGAGTTTTCCTTGTCAGCTGTCACCTTTTCATATCTTTCCTTTGGTGGCAGCTTCTTCCTTTTGCTACCATTTAGTTGAATGGCTGCTATCTTCTGACAGATGAAGAAGCAGACCTATGGAACAGGTCCTTCAGCAGACCTGATAAGAGCAACCTGACTATAATTTCCCTTTACTGCAACTTGATGCAATGGCAATACCAGCTATGTACAGAGTAGTTCTCAGTAGCATGAACTCTCTCATTGTAGTGCTCATTGCACTTTAGTGAAGGACCCAACCATAGCAATTAAAACCATAGATTGAGACATGATTACAACTTGCCCTGGATGTCTATCTAGATTAGAAGCAAAATGGCAGTGATGAGCACTCCATTGCTTGCAGCTGGGCAAATTAGGTAAGTGCTGAGAAGCTAATGAAAACTCAATTAACAGTAGACCCACTCCTCCCATAAGGGAGGTATAAAGGTGCCACTTGGAGTGGGCCACCAACTTTTCCCTACCTTGTCGGTGGTCCCTGGAGGAGAGGCGTAGTTTCCCATTAGTTGGTAGTCAAGGCTGTAGCACCTGTGAAAACAAGGCAAGTAGCCACGTTGGCAGGTTCTGGGCTGGTGATATGACCACAGTGGGAACTTATTAGTTGCTTACCTGTAACTGTAGTTCCCTGAGTGGTCAACTGTAAAGTCGTACTTATGGTATTTCCTGCGCCTGCGCAGACAGTTCGGAATCTTTAAAAAGCTAATATCACTTTAAATGGTAGCCCCGCCCACACTCCCCTTGAGCATATATAGCCAGTGGGAGGGGCTGCCAGCTCAGATCCTTTTTTCTGTCGTCGTTGCCACAGCTAGGAATCTTATCTCATATTTCTTTGACTAGCGTATAAGGAATACACCTATTTTTAATGTTACCTTATTAATTATTATTCTTCACATTGGTGGTGTTTATTACCATCACTTATTAATTTGTTGGTTGCCGCATCTTATGGGCATGTTCTAGCCTTTCATCAGTGTTGAGATTATGCTGGCATGCTTTTACATGGGGAGATCTTTGATAACCCCATGGCCAGGGACAAATAGTCCAGAAGACCTCAGCCAAATGTACTTGCAAAAGACAAAAGCTGGGGACAGCAGTTTGCTCGTAGAATCCTCTATGAATTTAGCATGCTGTTTATGGAGACTTGTGATGATTTGTGACTGTGTTATGTTTTTATTTGATTGATTTTATTGTGTTTCTGTTTTTATCTGTAATTTTGGGCTTGTCCCTGTGTAAGCCACCCCGAGTCCCCTTGGGGAGATGGTGGCGGGGTATAAAAATAAAATAATTATAAAAGGCCTCTTGTTTGAAAGTAGTATGCGCTCTTTGTCCTTTAACGGGGAGGTGGCCAATATAGGCTTATCTGGTGTATGGGAGTTTTTGTATACTCCCGTATAAACACTATGACAGGCTAATCCAGCAAAAAGCTAGCCAAGGAGTAAATCCTCTCATGGTATTGAATTTCTTCTCCTACTTGTGACAGGGTGTGAAGTATGACCCTGAGGCACTCTGTGGTCAAGCAATGTGAGATTTGGCCTTAAATAATGTGAAGCCATCCCACATAATAGAGATCTATATAAGCTCTCGAGCTTCCATGGAGTCACCGGAAGTGGGGAATGGGACCCCCAGGTAAAAGAGGTAAATAGGTGAAAAAGATAAGGTAGGGCCAGAGGCACAGGCGTAGCAGGTAACTGTTGCTGCTGAGGGGAGAATGCTGAAATTTTCATAGGAGCTGGCTGCTGGATTGCAAAATGGCGGCCGCACCTCAGCCTGGCGGCCGGCCGCAGAGTAGCGGCCGCCGCCCAAAACAACCGCGGCCGCCAACAGAACTGACGGCCGCGCCCCCGAAATTGGCGGCCGTCATGACAGGGCGGCCGCGCCAGAGCCAGGCCGCCCGCCCGGCCCCTAGGAAGCGCCGCAAATGGCGGCTGGGGCCGAAAAATGGCGGCCGCGCCAAATGGTGGCCGCCACCCCCGCGGCCCCCAGCCCAGCGCCGGGCGGCCGGCAGGCCTCCCAGCCCGCCCGCAACACCGCGAGGCCGCCGCGCCGCCCAGGAGGGGGCCAGCCAAATGGCGGCCGGACGGGGGCCTGCGCCCCCGCGCCCTGTCCAGGGGTCAAGAGCCCCGGATCCCGGGGCCGAACCCCAGGGCCCCCCGCCGGCGTGACCCGCCACCCAAGCGCGGGGGAGGAGGAGGGGGGAAAGGGAACAAGAAAAAAGGGAGGAGGGGGGATCCTGCCAATGGCCCCGCAGCCCCCATCATGCCTGAAGCCCACCCCCGCTCCCCGCCACGCCCACGCGCCCAGGGAAGGAGGGGGGAGAAGAAAGAAGAAAGAATAGGGTGGGGAAGAAACGCCCCCGCCTCCCCCATTCCCCCCAAACCCGGCACCGACCTTAAGCCGCCGACCAAGCTCACGACCTCGTCCGCTGTCCTCGACGCTCCTTCCCTCTTCTTACTTCCTTTCTTTCTCTTCTCCCTGCTCACACACTCTTCTATCCTCACTCCTCCGTCTTCCAACTCTCTTCTTCTCCTCGGTTCTGCACTCGTCCCTCAGCCCTCAACCCCTTCCTCTTCACTCTGCACTCTTCCTCTTCAATCTTCCTCTTCTCTCTTCAATCCTCTTCCACTCTCCTCAATCTTCAATCTTCCTCTAATCTTCTGCTCTTTTAGTGCCAGGTAGCGTGCAGAGGGAAAAACCAACCTCTTTGCACGCTGAACAAGCTAGCAATGGCTTGTTGGGGCGGGGCCTCGCTGAAAGCCCCGCCCCCACGCCAGAAGGTTCCCCAGGAACCTTCGCTCTCATCGGAGCCGGGGGCAAATCCCTCTCATCCCAGCAAGCTGGGATGAAATGTCGAAATTTTCATAGGAGCTGGCTGCTGGATTGTTGGCAAAGGCATTGTGTACAAAAGTTTACCAAAAGGATGGAGAAGCCACACAAGTCCTGTGAGGACAGAGGCTCCAGGTCTGCCGTCAATTATGGCAGGGGAAGTTCTTCCTTGCTTCCCTCCTGCATTTCTCCAAGAGAGTGTAGTAAAGGAGGACCATGAAAAGCATCATGCTTATGAATTTAGGATTAGGTGATGGGAGATAACACACTCTGGTGGTGGGTGTCAGAAAGAAGGCAATGTTAGAATGCCAAGAGTTGTCATAAGGGCAATGAAAGGTGCCAGGATGATAGTTATGGTGTCTATGGCATTCATAGCCCCTTTCATATGAACGTAGAAATAATGGTCATTAGGCCTCAGAATGGGGTGATGGGAGCGCTTCGAGGGAGAGCCCTCTCCTGTGGAGGGTACATCCACAACAGGGAGGCCCATTATCTCACCAACAGAACAATGTGGGTGGTCGGGAGCTGCGGTGCTACCTGAGCTCAGGGAGACGTTGCAGAAGGCATTTTGTGGCCTACACCGAGTGGATGGGATGAGCAAGGTTTATTGTCAACACATTTCTTACCCTTTAACTGTCTCAGCTGGCTCCCACGTCATGACAGGCATCGTGGTCATGGCAGAAATGGGGGGTAAGTGCATACTGCCAACTTGCAAATCCCCCTTTTGTTATCATGATTACTCTCTTGATAGTGGCTGCTCCCACATGGCAATAAATACTAGAGCAAGGATTCTCTGAAATACAAGGGCGGAAGGCCATTAAGATCAAAAAGTAATACTGTTATATAATCACAATAATGTATATCATATTTATGCTTATAGCACTATAACATTCAATGTACTGACATCTAGTACAAAGTATACTTCATGCAATTCTCTAAAACAAAAGATTTCCTTATGTGGGATAAACAACTAATTCTTACAGCAAAATGCACAGGTCTGTAGGAATGCATGAAGTATACTTTGTACTAGATGCCAGCACATTGAATGTTATAGTATTATAAGCATAGATATGATATACATTATTGTGATTATATAACTGTATTACTTTTTGGTCTTAGTGGCCTTTCGCCTTTGCTCCCAAGTTGCGGCAGACATCGTACCCTTGGCCGAAACTGTGGGCGAGAGCATATTGGCAACACACAAATTTCCCTTTTTAGCCTTCTCAATTGCTTTCCGGTCTGTCTGTTCCCATGGTGCATAACTTTAACAAAACTGTGGGCTGCACCGTGTTTAACACAGAAAAGCAAATAGGGTAGCAAGTATATATCAGACACAATTAGAAAAATAGTTCATTTAGTCACTTCATCCAATTCAGGAGCAATATACATTGAAATAGTGGCATGACGGCGTGAGCTCTTTCCAGGGGCCGGCAACGGGCCGTTTCGTAACAAACTTCCTCAGAGGCTGTGTAAATATAGCGTCCTCACACTTAGATGAATAATCTACAGCAATAAATGAGGAGAATAATGCATAGTCTATTACCACTAAAAACGATGCTAGGAAAAGTAGGAATTAGATTAGCAGTTATATTTACCATATGATTTCTTCCAAGTCGCAAGGAGGACGGACCTCTCCACTCTAGGGAGATGGTAAGGACTGGGAGGCAGGAGGGGCCCATTTATAGTGATTAGAGATGCTAGGAGGAGGAATTACTTGTTTAATAGGGCATTGATACTAAGAGGATCGTTTAAACCTCCAAATTGCTTTTCTGTGGCCAGCTGGATTCTCCAGAAAGTTTCCTTCCTTTTGAGTAGGCTAGTCAGGTCAGAATGGGGGGGAGGGTGTCCCTGTACTTTTTCAAGTACTTGTATGGCAATTTGGTCAAAGGAATGTCCCAACTCCGTACAGTGTTGGTAAAGAGTGGAATCAGTGGCTTTAAGTTTAATCCTCGACTTGTGTTCCAAAGATCTTTCTTTAAGACTTCTGGAGCTGTATCCAGTGTATTGTTTTTTACATTTGCATTCTAGTAAATAGACTATCCCTGAGGTTTGGCAGTTGGCATAAGATCTAAGTTTGAACGTTCTGTTGTTGGTGCTACTGGTGACAGTTTTTGATTGTCTTATATTTCTGCATATGCTGCATTTCCCACAAATGTAAGTGCCCATAGCAAGTGTGCTTTTAAGTTTGGGCTGAACTAGGTTTGTATGGGATAGTATATCTCCTATGTTTTGTGTGCGTTTGTGGGCTGTCATTGGAGTTTGTTCTAGACCCTGCACATGTGAGACCAGGGGCCAGTAGCGTTTTACAATTTGTTCGATTTGGTGTTTATGGGGGCTAAGGGTTAAGGGCCAAACTATGTGATTGCTTTCTGTTTTTGGCTTAGGTTGGAAGAGGTTCCCTCTATTAGTGCATTCAGGCGTTCCTCAGGACATTGTCTGGATAGCCCCTAAGGCTAAGGTTGTGAAGGAGTTTGTCAGCTTCTTCTTTATAATGTGTATTGTTGGTGCAATTTCGTTTTAGTCTTAGAAGCTGAGCAAAAGGTAAGTTATTTTTAAGACTATAAGAATGGTAACTCCTGTAGTGCAGGAGAGAATTTTTTTGGGTTGGTTTTTGGAAGTTCCTTACTGCTATTCTGGATTGGGTGACGTATGTAGATACGTCCAAGTAATTGATCTGGTAGTGGTCAAAAGAAAAGGTAAAGGTGATGGCTTCATGCCACGAGTTTAACCATAGGTGGAAATCTTCCATGTTAAGGTCACCTTGAGCTATGAGATACAAATCATCAATATATCTGTAGCATTTCCGGATCTTAGGTACAATCTCGTTGGTGGAGTCTGTTAGCATTCTTTTCTCTAGATAAATCATAAAAATATTTGCTATCGTTGGAGCCACACTGCTCCCCATGGCCACCCCATCTAACTGCAGATATTGGCCGTTAAACATAAAATAATTGTAATCGAACACCACGTCTAGTAGTTCGATTAAAAAATGCGTGGGGGGGGGTCCTTAATGGGTCTTGTGTCCAATAGATCCATGACGATGGAGCGTGCCAGTTCGAGTGGCACGTGTGTATAAAGTGATACTACATCTGCTGTAATTAGGTAGTCGTCTTTGGAGATTCTGTATCCCTCGATTTTATTAATGAAGTCCCTGGCGTCCAGTATGAAGGTGGGAGTGTCTGTGGCAAAAGGATGTAGGATATCTTCTAAATATTTAGAAATAGGTTCTAACAAGCTAGACACTGCCGATACGATGGACCTGCCGACAGGGGGACGTTGGGGCTTGTGAATTTTTGGGAGGGTGTGGAAGATGGGAATTCTAGGCGAGGTGTTAATTAGGTATTCTGCTACGCTCTCCGAGATGTAGCCCAAGGTCTCTCCTTCATAGATAATGGATGAGATGGTTGTGGCGAATTTTTTGGTGGGGTCTCTATCCAAAAGTTTGTAGAATTTGGGGTTAGATAACTGGCGCATGCATTCATTGATATAGTCTGAACGATTGAGCAAGACTATCCCACTACCCTTGTCGGCTTTTTTCCAAACCAGATCAGGGTTGGATCCAAGTTTTTTAAGTTTGTCTATATCTGCAGCAGAAAGGTTGCACTGTCTTTTACCTGTGGTGTGGTTAATCTTGGAAACTTCCCTCAAAACAGTTTCCTCAAAAGTCTAATATTATTTGAAACCAAGGTAGGGGTAAATTTACTTGGTGTTTTGAATTTATGCTGAGACGTGGAGTAAGGATGCAAAGGTTGTTTATTGGAAAAGAATTCTTTTAGTCTTATGGTTCGAAAGAGGCCTGTGAGGTCTTTACGAATGTCCAAGTCTGCACAACATGGTGTAATAACAAATGAAAATCCTTTGCTCACTAGGGTAACTTCCTCCTCTGTGAGCTGGTAGTTGGAGAGATTGACTACTAGGTTGGGGCCTTTTTGCCCCGAGCCTGCCGAAAATTTCGTTTTTGTTTAGGGGGAGGTTTCTGGCTAGGGGCCCTGGCGCCACTACTTAATTGGTAGTGGCCTGAAGTGCTGGCTGTGGGTTGTTCAGATTCCGCACCACTACTATCACCTTGATCACCTGAATTAACAGATTCCCTAGAAAAATGGACCTGCCTGTTGGAGTTAAGGTTAGATTTTTTCTGCCATTTAAATATTTTCCCTTCCTTGTAGTCTGTTTCATCTCGTTTTAGTTTGGAGAGTTTACTCTTTTTGATATCATCATAGAGTTTCTGGCAGTCTAACTGAATTTTGTCTAGGTCAGGCTTGTTTGTGGGGGTGTCAAGGGTGGATTCATACAGGCATGAGCCTTCTTTACTGATTATTTGTTAATGTGAGTGGTGCTCCGCGATTTTACGCTGTATCTACTGGGGAAGAACACATTTATGCTCTGTGTATTACAATGTTACATGTATGACATTTAAGTCTAATTATCTTGATACTAATGTTTGGTAAACATATATTTGTATTTGTATACTGCCACTATTTCAGTGTATATTGCTCCTGAATTGGATGAAGTGACTAAATGAACTATTTTTCTAATTGTGTCTGATATATACTTGCTACCCTATTTGCTTTTCTGTGTTCCCATGGTGCGGCAGGCATTGAAGCCTTTGCCGAAATGGGGAGCGAGGGTGTAATGCCAATGCACGGTTTCCTCTTTTAGCTTTTTAGGTGCTTTCCTGTTACAATCTGCTCCCTCACCCGGTGATCAGACTGGCAGGGAGGATGTAGGCCGCTTTGCCCTCAGGGACCTGCTGGGTCCGGAGTATCTTCCGAGCTCTGCTCCACAAATGAGTGGGCCAGCATTGTTGAGAAGGCTGGTAGAGGCTCTAGCCCGGAAGTGGTGGGCTGTTCAACAGGCAAGTGCCTCTTGGGCTGGATGGGACCATTAGAGCCTGCTCAGGCAAGAGCACCTTCAGGCCAACTCACATTTTTTGTGAGCCTGAGGAAGGTAAAGCCTAGCAGAAATGCCAGGGCTGGGCCTTGAAAGCCCCACATTTGGAAGCCATTACTCGGGAGGGGGAGGTAGAGAATTAACTGGGCTGTTGAGGTCAGGCAGGCTGCAGACAAGGAATACTCAGGAAGCAAAGTCCAAAACAGGGTCGAGTCAGGAAACCTAGTAATTAAAAACTGCCAAAAATTATTAGCCTGAAAGGCAAGAGAGATTCCTAAACTGCTGTTATTGAGGTGGAAAAAAGGAACGGAAGCTGTAGCTCCGCCCAGTGGCTACATACCTCCATGGGGAGTGTGGCTGGGGATACCACCAAAATGTATCTTAGAGCTTCTAGAACAGTGGTTCCCAACCTGTGGATCCCCAGATGTTTTGGCCTCCAACTCCCAGAAATCCTAACAGCTGGTAATCTGACTGGGATTTCTGGGAGTTGTAGGCCAAAACACCTGGGGACCCACAGGTTGAAAACCACTGGTCTAGAACATTTTGAACTGAATGCACAGACGCAGGAAATCCCATCTTCAGAGACCATGAGGACGAAAGCATGTTACTTGCTTGGGAATGGCTAAAGGTTATGGAGGCGGCATGTCTGCTCCTAAAATGGATACCGATTTGGCTCTATCCCATGGGGCATTCTGCAAGGAAGGCTGACTTGTGGACACCCTTCTATGGTGATTGTTTAATACTAGAGACCTTACATTTTGGATGGATGGCTCATTTGACTGGGGAAGGTAACTCCTGTTTTTGTAAACACCTTCATTTTTCATGACTCTTCTGACGTATCTAAGAGAGCTGAGATATCATGTGCTCCCATTGCAGCCTTTCCCTGCCTGGAATAGCATACTGGAAAAGTGGTAGTTGGCTAATGAACCAATGATAGTTCTGCTTCTTAGACAGACTAGATACTATGGCTAATATCCATCTATTAATCTCAGCTAGAGAAGACCAATTAAATTAACTACTGTAAGGTAAACATTTATGTAATTCTCACAGATAGAACTGGTCTACTTTAGTTGAGACTTGTAGTTTGATTTAGGACAATGGTAATGATTCCCATCAAGAGGTTCAGCAGACTTCAAAGAGACATACCTATCTAGCCATATTCTTGTAGACTGGATAACTGGGTGGCCAAGGCTACCCCAGACTCCAAATTCTTTGAGCAATATATGAGATTATTCAAAACAAAAGATAACACGATTTCTGGAAGGCATTTATTTAAAACAATTTGTTTCTGGTAAACCACTTTAGGAACTTAACTTTGTTTTTGTATCAAGGGCAGGGCCTGTACATTATTTTCTATGGGGCTTTGCTTCCCACAGTCCAAGATCAAACATCGCTGCCTCAAAGAGGATCAAAGTCAAAGCATTCCACTTCCATCCAGTGATCCAAGTCAGATTGTTTCTGGGAGAAGGGATAAAAAGAGGAGTTACATTTGGAAATGAATGTCAAGAGCATCCACCCCCACAAAGACCCCTAATGTCGCACCGTATCACATTAGAAATAATCTAGTCTAACTTCACTCCCCTGCAAAAACCTTTCTTCTGCTAAGACTACTTCATAAGGACTTTCGTTAAGGAAGTCTGGGATGACTCAATGGCTCATTCTACAGTAAAAGGCAAAGAAAGGATGTGTATGCAATACAGCCTCCATATTGATGGTACATTACCTGTGTCTTAATTTATCTGACAAAATCTCTAGACATTTTCTAGGTCCTTCAGTGTGCTTCTTGGTTCAGAAATCCTCCCTTTCAATAGAGGGCATTATTATCTGTAACTTCACGTATCCAAGCAAAGCCCAGGAACGTCTCCCATGGATATGGTGATTATATTGTATTTTGTTTTTCATATACCGTATATTTACCACCTCCAGAACAAGCTGCTCTTTTGTGGTAAACACGGAAAATGACACCTACCTAACTGCCCCACTTCCATGAACAGAAACCTACCAATTTCATTATTTTTTCTGCCATCCTATGAGCAGTTCATTATTTGAACCTGATACTTTTCAAAATTAATTTGAATTGGGGAAACAGCGGGATTCAAAGTGAGTGAGGATATAAAGTTTTAGAACTAGCAAGACTGCTTAAGAACTCTTCTTTAGCAAAGGGGCATACTAAATGCCCAATAGCTTTTCTTTCTGTTCTTCTGATATATCATTTTCCTAAGCTACATTGCACTTTGCTCTAGGCAAGTTGAAAATAATGCAAAGAAGGCATCTCAACATCTAGAGATTTTTTAAAAATCCACAAGCTAGTTTTGTGGCCACAATATATATCATACTGGATTTTGACTCAAAATGCAAATTGGATCATCTAGAGCAGTAACTGATAAGGTGTGGAGGAGCTGCATAACTCTTTTGTTTTCTGATTCAGCAATGAATAAAGATCCTATTTACGCAGAGTGATATTATCACATTAATATCAATGGGGAATTTCCACTAAAGCCTATATCAACTTTAGAAGATATAGGACTGTAGCATGAAAGGATACAATTTAATGATCCCCACTAATTTTTGCCATTCCATCCTAATGCAATTGGCATTTAAGTCTGCACAATGAAAGAGCACATTAAGCTCACCCATAGTTTGGCCCCTCTGTAGGTAAATGAAATTTTAAAGATTTTGAATGGAATGGTATCCACAGACGATAAAGAGACTAATACGGTCTGTTTTTAACACAAGCAATTCATGAACCAAGGCAGGAACCACTTGCCTTCATGTTTTTTAGCAGGCAAGAGAATCCCAGATCAGTCTATGAAGCATCACTGATTTTTACCCAATATTACTCAAAGCTATAGATCAGGATGGGATGTGGGGAGGATAACCAAATCCAGTTCTTTGTAAAAGACCAACCCTGGCCTTCTGTGCATAAAAGCTTGTTGCTTCAACATCCCAACTCAGCTCTGAATTAGGTACTGAGCTTTTGGCACTCAGAGAAAGCCAGCCTTTCTCATTTTCCGGTCAAGGAAGGTGCAGGGGCAGCTGATATTACATAAGAACATAAGAAGAGCCATGCTGAATCGGGCCTCAGCCCATCATTCTGTGTCACACAGTGGCCCACTAGTTGTACACAGGGATCTCTAGCAGAAAGGAGGGCAAAACCCTCACCTGCTCCTGACCCCCACAACCAGTACCCGGGAAAATCCTGCCTGCCTCCATCAACACAGAGGTGGCACTTGGATGTCCATTTCAGTAACTACTGATTCCCTTGGTATCCATGAATCTGTCTAATCCTGCCTTGAAGCTGTCCAGGCTGACAGCTGTCACAACCTCCTCTGGAAGTGAGTTCCATAACCCAATGACCCTCTGGGTGAAGAAATATTTCCCTTTATTAGTCCTAATTTTCCTACCTTGGAGCTTCAGGGAGTGCCGCCCTCTAGTCCTAGTGTTGTGTGACAGAGAAAATATTTTTTCTTTATTCACCTTTTCTATCCCATGCATGATTTTATACACTTCGATCAAGTCACCTCTTAAACGCCATCTTTCAAGGCTGAAAAGACCAAGGCGTTGCAACCTGATTTCATAAAGGAGCTGCTCCATCCCTTATACTTCCTGCTTGCCTGACAAGGCTAAAGGAAAACGTATTGGAGAAATGTAGTTTGGCTAAAGATGAATAACATTATTTCACTACTAGAACTTAAAGGAAGAAGGGCAGGGAATTCAGCACTCAAAAGGAAGGACAAAAGAAAGGTTGGTACTTACCAGAGTATCTGAATTTTCTAATGTGGATGGAGAATATATCCTTGGATGGCTTGCTCCTCCCACTAGCTCCGATATGCAGAAATATGTAAATTGCTGCACTAATTTTCACTTGGTAGTCATACTGATGACTACAAGAGACGCATCAGTGCCAAAAGAGACAGATATTATCCGACTCTTTTAAGCAATGAATACACCTCCATATTTTCCATGCAAAGTTGAAATAAAGGCTTCATAAGCCAGCAAGATGGATACTCTGGAAGATCCACTAACATCATGATGCTAAACTGAAACTATAAAAACATGACTATCATTTCTTTTCAAGAGGTTTAGTAGCTTTGGCATTCTATGAAACACGCAACTGATTGCAAAATGCAGGTGAGATTAACATACTACTCCTTGTTGGATACATAGGTATTCATATACATGCAAATATTGGTATGTGTGTGTGTGTGTGTATACACACACAGAGATAAATATGCATGCACACACATACTTCTCCCAAGCAAGGTACAATGCCAGGTGTGCAACAACTGCACAGCAGTGTTGGCCACTATAAAGCACTGGCAAACATAAAGCAGTATTTCAACTCTTAGGACTGTTCAATTTCCAAATAGCTATTTTGAATGGCAAGCCATTTCCAAAGTTAACCATTTCAAAGCCACCATTATGTTGACAGAGAAAGTCAGTCAGCATCCAGGCATATAGCATAGTAGAAAGCTGCTCTGTGAAGGCAAACCCAGAAATATGCTATTTTTATTAATTGCTCCCAATAAAGCCTCTTATAATGCACATTAAAACAAAGTATGCACCCAGAGCTTAACGTCCACAATACAATTGTCAGTTCTGACACAAAAGCCAATCTTGATCTAGATATGCTTACTCTCTGGCTGAAGGGGGCTCCTGCCACTGAATGGGGTGCATGTGCTATTACCATTTTCTGCTCTCCATATAAAGACTTTCTTGACTTGGTTGGCACAAGCTACTTGTTTTCTCCATTCAAAACTTGTGAAGTATTGTTGCTGTTCAAACATCAGATTCACAGCCAAGGATAACAGCATAACCATGCCTCCTGGCCCTGTGAACTATACCTAGACATGTAGCAACTCATTATGAATAGCATTTGGTTCCTATAATGAGGTTGCCAAAGGTTTGAGGACTGGACTGAAACTGTCTCACAGATAAAGACATATTTCTGGAACTCATAACTTGCTGTTGCATGCCTTCAAACCATTTCCAACTTACGAAAGCCCGGGGCCTAACCCATTCCAGGATTTTCTTGGCAAGACTTGTTCAGAGGGGGCTTGCCTTTGCCTTCCTCCAAGACGAAAAGGTTGTAACCTGTCCAAGGTCTCCCAGTGGATTTCCATGGTCCTGGGAGATTCAGACCCTGGTTTTTAGAGTTATAGTCCGACACTGAAACCACTAAACTGTGATGGCTGTCTCTGTAATAGTTTATCTTGGCAGATTTTACAATTCACAATAATGCAAAGCTATCTAGTCAGATATGTGCTTACTAAGATAAAAGTTTACCCTTGATATTAAGTCTAGTTGAGTCCAACTCTGGGGGGGGGGGGGTGCCCATCTCCATTTCTAAGCCAGAGAGCTGGCTGTGTCTATAGACGTCTTCTAAGTCATATGGCCGGCATGACTGCACGGAGCAGTTACCATCCTGCCAGAGCAGGACCTATTGATCTACTCAAATTTGCACGTTTTCAAATCGCTAGGTTGGCAGAAGCTGAGACTAACAACAGGAGTTCACCCCGTCCCACAGGTTCAAACCGCCAACCTTCCGGTCAACAAGTTCAGCAACTCTGTGATTTAACCCACTTCACCACTGCAGTCAATATGCTAGTTCACATATAATCAAGTAACCATATTAACTGTGTAAAGTTTACTTTTGGTAGTAACATTGATCCCGTCCACCTTATGTCAATGTGTGAAATCTAACAAAAACTTTAGCATGATTGTTGACTATTTCATCTGCATACCTGTAGGAAAAAAGATGAAAATTAGGTAAAATCTATGTCAACATGTGATTGTAAACACCAATGACTCGGCAGGGAAGCATAGAAATACCAATTCTATTAATAGAAATTCCTTCCGTACATACATTTAAACCAGTGTTTCTCACACTGCTCCTCCTGATGTTTTGGACTTCAGCTCCCACCATTCTTAACAACTAGTAATCTGGCTGGGGTTTCTGGGAGGTGAAATCTAAAACATCTAGAGGAGCGGTTTGGGAAACCAAACTATCTGTAAATTTTTCTGGAGCTGATGAACAGACTGTTTCTGAGTTACACAGAGTTTCAGTACCAAGTCAAGCAGTTTGTTCCTCAGTGGGTTTTCCCAGTCAATGGAGTTATGCAGATGCTATTCTACTACTGCTCTGGAAGAAATGTCAGCTTTTATCTCTAGTGTCATCATATTATCTGTGAGTTATGCCAATCTTCAGAAAGGCTGAGATCTTCCAAATTTTGCCTTGAGAAGGTGACTCAAATCATATCAAGACCGAAACAGTAACCTTCCCGAGTGCCCTAAAATTTTGTTTTCTTTTAATCTGAGAATGAACACTGCAATGTCAGTGCTGTGAACCTCTCACTTGTTTAGTTTGATAAAGAAACAAGATGCCTTTCAATTTTACTTCTTAGGCAATGGACCCTCTAGGGAACTTCTGGATGGACTTTAACAGCAGAGGAAAGCTCCCCTTTAAAAAATTACAATTTTTTTCACAGGAGTGGAAGTACTTGTTCCCTATCCAAGACTGCTCCCTGCTGGAAATACCTGTTCATCACATCTCTGTACTTGGTTCTCTTCATATATTTAGCAAGAGCTCTTATTATACTCATGCGATTCTATCAAGAATTGACTCCTTAAACATTGGCTGAAAGTAATTGATGTGCCTCATTTGGAGGTTTTTTGGTCATGTCAAGAGCAACTTGAGAAACTGCAAGTCGCTTCTGGTTTGAGAGAATTGGCCATCTGCAAGGACGTTGCCCAGGGGATGCCCGGATATTTTATTATCCTTGTGAAGGAGCTGACGCTAATAGAGGGAGCTCATCTGTGCTCTCCCTGGATTTGAACCTGCAACCTGTTGGTCTTCAGTCCTGCTGGCACAGGGGCTTAACCCACTGCCCCACTTCTTTCTGCCAGTATTGGTTTGCTTCTATATGCATTAAGAGCCTGAGGACATATGTGTATATGCATATATAAGGCAGAGTCCATTGAAAAATTCAGGGTGAGGGCTGGGCTACAGACGGGTCAATAGCTAAATAGCAAGTTCTCTGTGTACTTGCTCTGAGTAACAGAATCCCCATACATTACCTCCAATGCCACAATCCGTCAGCAGGCATTTCTGGTTCAGTTCCATCTTGCACTACAAACTATAGGAGTGCTCTTTCTAATACTCAGATTGGGCCATGCGCCATCTCTGTTGCAAGGCCCACTCTGCTCCTTTTGGAGCCACTTGCATGCAGAAGCTCCATTGTGAATGACTTTGTAAAGAGGTGAAGACTCAGAAGCCAAGGTGACGTAATATTTACAGGTAGTGCCTTTGGGAAGAGAAAGCTGACAGCATAGGAATGGAAAGATGCCCTCTCCATTTTCCCCCCAAACAAATAAAAGGTTTTTAGAAACAGAACTGATTGCAAATGAGGCAACTAAACTGAAAGCAGGTTCCTCCCTCAAGCTTGATTTACCTAGTACTACCTCCTCTGCTGCAGGAAAACTATCCTTCACATCTTATTTATTCAAGCTTATATGCCGCAACTCCCCAAGGGCTCAGAGTGGTTTACAAGAGCAACTAGTGTCTAAAACAATTCTAAGAGTTCTAAAAATAGTATTAGCAAAGTTCAAAAGCCTGCCAAAATAGGTGTGTCTTACATGCCCTGCGGAAGGCTGATAAATTCCGCAAGGCACGAACTTCAGATGGCAAGTGTTCCAGAGAGATGGCACCACTACTGTAAAGGCTGTGTCTAGTTGCTATTAGATGCATGGTCTTAAAACTAGGGACATCTATAATAGATCTTGGTCCCCAGAACAGAGCAATCTCTGGGGTTGATAGGGGATGAGACGGTCCCTCAGGTACATCAGCCCTAGACCATATAAGGCCTTAAAGGTAAGTACCATCACTTTGAAAGTGATCCGGTACTCGATTGGTAACCAGTGTAGCTACAGGATTGGTGTTATGTGGCATCTCGTCGAGGCTCCTGCAAGAAGCCAAGCAGCCGCATTTTGCACCAACTTAAGCTTCCGGATAACCGACAAAGGTAGGACAATGTAGGGGGCATTACAGTAGTCCAATCTTGAGATGACTGTAGCCTGGATAACCGTAGCTAGCTCGTCCCTCGACAGATAGGGAGCCAGCCGTCTAGCCTGCTGCAGATGGAAAAAAGCAGTTCTACTACCTGGGCCTCCATCGTCAGCAGATGATCCAAAAGGACTCCCAGACTTTTTACTAATGGTGATGGGCGTAATGCCTCGCCCGTCACCATTAGTAATGCCTCACCCGCCAGGGTAGGCAACTGGATCTCCCGACTGCCAAAGGATCTCTTATCTTCGTTGGATTCACCCTCAACCTGCTGACACGCAGCCATCCATCCAGTAACGGCTTCAAGGCACAGATGGAAATTATCAGGTAGAGTCTGGCTGGCCTTCCATCTTCAGCACAAGCTGAGTGTCATCAGCGTACTGATAGCACTTGAGCCCGAAACTACGAACCAAATGAACAAGTGGGCGCATGTAGATGTTGAACAAAGGGGATAGGGTGGCCCCCTGAGGAACCCCACAAAGTAGAGACCTTTCAGAGAACAAGCCTCCCCTCCACTCGCTGCCCACCATTGTGGAGAAAGGAGGACAACCAATTTAGAGCTGTCCCCCTAACTCCAACAACCGCAAGGCAGCGAGTCAAGAGATTGTAATCGACCGTGTCAAATGCTGCTGTGAGGTCCAATAACACAAGCAGCGGCGACCCACCCTGATCAAATTGGCATCGAAGATTATCAGTGATGGAGACCAACAGTCTCTGTCCCACACGGAAGCCAGATTGGAAAGGATCTAGTCCGGTTGTGTCATCTAGGAACTGCCGCAACTACTCCGCTACTGCCCTCTCAATTACCTTGCCCAGATACGAAAGATTTGAGACTGGGTGGTAACTGGAGGGAATCGAGCGATCTAAATCTGGTTTCTCCAGTAGGGGAGACCACTGCCTCTTTCAAACCCCCCAGAAAAACTCCTTGCTCAAGGGAGCTGTTTATTATCCTCAACAGAGGGTCGCGTAATCCCTTGTTCTTGTTCTCTTTAAACAAAGTCTAAGATATGTTCCCAACTTTTTCTCTCACATCTGTTAAGTAGCAATAGTTTTAAATGTGTCTCAGTTACATTACTTATATTTAATTTTAATGTTATTTTGGCTCTTTAAGTTCTATACTAATCTAATATATAAAAAATATACACAAATCTTAAGCAGTATGTTCTAAATATCCATACTGAATCACTTTCAATGCATCTCTACAATCTCTGGAACTTGGTACATTATGCCCATTGGGGGTAGTGATCAGAAGAGGGCTGTCACCCACATGATGCTATTATTTTGAACACAATCACATCAGTTATCACATGTGTTTTATTGTTTTATTACTGTGCTGAAATTCTGTAAACCGCTCCGAGCCTCTGGGAGTGACGGTGTACAAATCGAATAAATTTAAAAAAAAGTCTCAACTAGGAGCAAACCTTTCTGTTGGCAAAGCCAGGACACATGGAGCCAGAGCAAAAAGGATATGTTGTCCCTGCTCTGATCCATTTACTCCTTACATAAATTATGTGAAATTTCACTGAGATTTTTAAAATAAAAATGAGCCTAACTGTAAATATGACCATTTGTTTGGTCACAAACTTGTGCCTGCACTATGTGCTCTCTAAATGCCTTGGGAAAACAGTTTAATTCTAGTCAATGTTAGTTGTAGCAAGTGCCGAAGCTTACATGTTTCATTCTTAATTGTGCAGTTTTTACCCAGACTGCATTATTCAGCTTAGTTTTTTTTGTTTTATCCCACTCCCACCCTTCCCTCTTGTACATGCAATTTATACAGCAAACTATAGAAGTTACATTTAAAACATAAATCTTAAGTCTTAATTTTTCCACTCCACATCCGAGTACTTTCTCTAAATAATTCCTAACTGGTTCCCACATCCTCTTAATGATTGTAACCTATTCAGTTTTATGTGTATGGTTTCATTTGCAATTTGTTATTTCCACATTTAACATATTAACTATACTTATACCAATTAGTCAGTGTCCATTTTGTTTTATCTTTCCAACTCCTCTCTAAAACAATTTGTGCATACTATTAATTTGTCAACCAACTTTTTTTGTATATTCTTCACTCGTTATCCTTGCATGTAGTACATTCATATTAACCATTACTATTTGTAGATTTAACGTTCTATTAATTTCTCCGTCATTCTCCAGTATTCTTGCATTCGATAGGATTCTCATATCATGTGACATAATTGCCATTATTCAGATTAGTGAGAAACAGCAATGAGCAAGGAGTTGGAATTCAGTCCCAAGATTTCCAGAAGCCATGCATTCATGTGTAGTATTTCCCCAGCTTTAAAACAAAAACAGCAAAAAAAACCCCTCACAAATCCAAAACCCTTATTACCACAATTTTGGATAGTGGAGCTCTTATTTTTAGGAAGGCACAGTATGCACTTATGGCATTAGTCTTCTCACCATACACAAACAACTTTATGTAACATTGCCAATTCACAATCTGGGCGACCTAAGCGTCTTAGAAACTCAGTGGGCTTGAGATTATCCAAGACATCCCACCCACCATTGTTGGTTTTCCTTTGCGATGTGTAGTTGTAGGAGATTGCTGGCTTTATTAAGAAATGCACCTATTTCTCACAGAATGACTGCCTAAAGGTCAGGCTGATGTTTTGTGTACACACCCATGAATATTTATAGCTTTATAGTAGAAAACTATGAAAAGCATTCCCTCTAGGCATACTGTGGACATATTAACAATATGAAATAATCCAAACAGCAGAGCGTCTGCTTTTAGCTATCCACACCCTGGTACACCTCTTGGCAATCCTCCACATAATCTCCAATATTTATTTTTCTCAAATACCCCCACAGCTGTTTCAATTGTGTGCCAGTTAGTGTATCTTTAGACTGGCTGCGTATATAGTTTAGTCTTAAAAGCTCGTGAACAGAATTAATTTTTCAGAAGGGCATTTAATAGGCTTCGTGAAGCCAAAGAACTGAATACAGGAATTCCTTAACCACTTTTAGTACAATATCGAGTTACATGTGAGTCTTCCAGTTTAAAAAAAAATATAAACAAACATTTTTCAAGAACAACTTGCAAGTTCTGCAAGCTTCAGTTCTAGGTACATCATACAGTATAAATTTCTGATTTCTGAAGATCAAACAAATGAGACTCCCTTTATAATGAAGGGGTTTGCCTTCCACCATACCCCTTCCTCGCTACACCATAGGACTTTTACAAAACTACAAGGTATTAATGCATTTATAAAAACAAGGAGGATCTTTACACCTTGTTCAGATTCTGGGAAACTGTATGTCAAATAAAGGTCAGAGCCCCCATCCTAGCTTTTTAAAAGAATGTGAGGGCAGGGGAAGCAAGTATGTATTCAAAATGCTTAAACACACCTGTAAAAAAAGGCAAATTAAATGTTTTCCTCCAGAAAGATCTAACAGGCCATCCTGTCGCAGAAGCTGGTGGGCTGCTCATGATAAAGACTACAAAAAAGGGAAATACAGGTAGAGAACTAAACAAGATTCAGCGAAGCTCCAAAAATCTTTATAAATACGACCATTGGAAGGACGATCTTGATTCAGGAAGGATTTATGCTCGGTGTAAGCTGAGGACAAGAAGCAGGTACAAATCGTAAAGCACAATGAAGAACATGTGGACATTCACCTAAACAAGACACCCTCCACCCAGCCCAGGGGCACTATTCAACCAGGAGACATGGTATACTGATCATTAACCAGAGTATGGTGAAGGATGACAGGGCACTGAGCTTCCTGCTTTTCTACAGCTTTTAAGACACTGATCTATCAATGAGTGGATATCTGCAGGCAATTTGTTTTTAGAAGTATGACTCTATTCGAAATGCGGCAGTTTAGTTCCCACAAACTTACGGTTCGGAGGAAGTTCCTGTGCGTAAAGGCCGTAGTCAAGATTTTTTATGGGCTGGCCCAACAGTCTCCCTTTAAAAAAAGGTTTGTGTGGATGGATTTAATTGTCCCGTTTTGTGCTATTTCGCCAGCTGGCCAGTTCTCCACATTTATGCTAGACCGCTGATGAGGACAAGAGTTTTGCTGGCAAAGTTAGACTAGGTGGTTAGAGGACTGAGCACTATGCTTCCGTAGCTACGGCAGGACAGGAGCCAATGGTATTTTAAATCCACTGGGATCTTTCAAACATATATTCTTACCTAGTTATCGTAGTTGTCTCTGTAGGAGCTCCCAGAATAACGGTCTCCATAGCCTCCTTGATTCCTGTAGCAAAATAATAATAATAATAAATAAGCACAACTGATGTAAAATCACTGCTGGGACAGAGTTAAGATTCTATCTATGAAACCAAAAGTGAAAATAAAATATTTTTAAACAACACAGAATTGCTCTGCTTATCTTCTATGAATCTTATTAGCTAAAAATATATGTTATTTGAAAACTTAAGAAAGACAATGTTGACAAGCTCTGCCAATACGAACAAGGATCTGTTTCCAACTATAGCCATTTTGAACATATTATTTCATTGCTGTGCAACTAATATTAATAGTTACATGAAGGCAAACTGCTATTACTTCCCTACTTCTGGATGGTGTTCAATGATGTCGAGCTGGCTACACAGACGCAGAGCAGTGTTCTCTTAGCTGGAAAAAGGAAACCCTCCACTAAACTCAAGGGCACCTAAGAAGTGTGCATATTTCATGACAGATATGCTAGTAACTGTTACTATTTGTAGAGCATATATGCAATCATAAGTCACTCTACTGTAACTAAGCCAAACATATAACTGAAACAATCCCATAACCTTTTCTTGTTTACATTAGGTTCCCTTGAATGATTTTAGACAGTAAGTTTCTTGGAACAAGGACCTATAAAATCTGTTCTTTATTCAGTTCCATATAACTATTCAGAATATTTATAGTGCCAAGTACTGTGCATATTCAACTACAGAGCATTTAAGAACACAATAACTTATGAACCTAGGCAGCGATTACTATTTTTTTGTAAACGTCAAGGGAGACATAAGCAGGCTTGAAAAAATCCAAGCATTGTCTCCATCCCACACTAAAGACTAAACCAACCAAAATATTTAAAGAATCTAGAATTCATAGCCAAATTTGATATTAGAAATTCATCTTGGATAAACCAATCTAATCTGTAAGTGGAACAACCATACACCCTGGCCACTCGTATTGTACTGAATGTAGCAAATGGCACAGTAAGGGAGTGTATGTGCCCTCCTTTCTATAGCAATCTCAAAACTGGGGAGCATGAAAACTGTAACTGGACACAATTCAGTCCAACAACCCATTTGCTATCCATCAAGTATAGCTCAAATTCATCATAAAATTAACACAAAATTTCATCTATAGGGAAACAACCAAAGTAAACACAGCAACTCAACAGGATTTAACTACCTGATGGCTCCATATTCAAAAGCTGATTTAGTGTCCGTACTCTAACCGTATTTCTGCTAAGTTGTCAGAGATGGTAATACCAAGTTTGGACACTTTTTAAATAGGCAGGAGCTAGAGTGCTCTTATTTGTGCTTTGGTCAATTAATGCATTTCTTTGATTGTAAGATTCACCCTAATTTCAGTACCACCACCAACCATACATACGACACACCTGTGATTCTAAGATGCACCTCGTTTTAAGAGATGTTTATATAGGGAAAAAGTGTGCCTTAGAATGGAAGAAATACAATGCTGTATTTTCATAAAAAGCTCAATTTTGACATGCATTTTTTTCACAATTCAATTATAATAAGAGCAGTTCCCCTCTGCTAGACTTACCTGCTGCCATAGTAATCTCTGGATCCTCCATAGCCACCGCTTCTGTTGTCATAACGGCCACCTCCATATCCTCCACCTCCTGAAACAAAAATGGAAGGATTAATGCTCACTGTCATTACACAGATAAGCAAATCAGGATTGGGAGGGAGAGGCCATTCATTACCTGACTCACCTCTAGAGAATCCACGGCCACGGCCTCTGCCTCCTGAAGAGCCACGGGAAGATTTGCCAGCTTGGTCAACTCTGATCTGACGGCCATCCACAGACTTCAAGGAAAAGCACAAGAAAGTCAGACTTAAGAATCTATTACAATGATAACGGCAAGAGCATGGACTGCAAGAGGTGCCTCTTTGGGACACGAATCAAAGTGTGTAGGTCATATTTGTTCTGATCTCTTTCGATCCTCTCTGCTTAGGGGAACAGGGCAAATTCCTTTAATATTGAATACTGCCTAACAACAGAGAAAAACACACCCAGGATATTCCAACTTCTGGTCATAAGCTCATGCTTTTGAAATAATGTTACCAACAACATTATGGCCCAAATAAACTTCAATACTACAGGCTGGGGCCTTTAAACTGAAATATTATGTAGCTAACTGAAAACAAACACCACTGAACTTTGTGGATTTGTTTGTGAGTGGGCATGGCTAGAATTTCTTAGGCATAAAAAGCATTTTGTTTGGTTTTGCTGTTTATATTTGTTTAGTGTGCAGTAAATATCAGCAAGAGGTGCCATTTTCCAACAAAAGAAAACATAAAGCTAACATATCAATTCGTTTTAGAGACAATTTCTCACTCTTTTGCCAATATCAATTCCATTTTAAAATGTCTCGTGAATTTTAGTAAAAAGAGCCACTAGATTTTCTTCATGTTTACGGGCCTTCATAACACTTAACTTATGGCACCTTCATGAATTTCACTGGTGGCCTTTCATACAAGTTTTAATTGGGGCTAGCCATTTAGATATGGTTTCTCTAGGGTACTTAGGCCCAAAACTTTCATTAGCTTGAGTTAAAGGGTTTTGGTGAAAAGGAGGCTCAACACAGATATATCTGGCTCTTCTTCCTGCTTCAGAATGCAGAAACATCAAGAAACCTTTTTATCCAGGGCCATTTTAGCAATCTAGAAGACACAATTACTCGGGATTATTTTATTTATTTATTTACAGTATTTATATACCGCCTTTCTCACCCCTGGGGGGGGGACTCAAAGCGGATTATGGGTTAGATATTCAAATCCAAGTTCAAACCTACCCAAATTAAAGTATGTTTTGCTTTGTATCAACAGATCTCAAGGCAATGTAGATAGAAGACTAAATTAATATAAAACAAAACAATGTAAAACTATATATTTATGCAGTTTCAACCAAAATCTATTGTACCAAGAACACCGATTAAAAGCTATCCTTTAGCTTGGCATTGAAGTGAAATGAACTATACATTTTTGGCAAATAATCCTTCAAGCATTCCACAACCAGATTTGTTAAAAGTAGAGAAGGGTCTCAATGCTCAGGGGCAAGCACACACCATCAGAGTATACCTAGTGAATCAACTCTAAGTAAAAGCTAATGATTCAGTGATATGAGTTAATAAATGTATTCTTTGGCAGCATAGTTCTCACTGTGAACATCAGGTGGTAGAGCAATACCCACAAAAGAAATGTGTGTAAAATAGAATATTTGATCTAGTAACCCTAGATATGCTAGGACAATGTTGAAAGAGATGGATCCAGTGACATAAGAACAATGCACAATGAGAATCTCTGTGGACTTTATGCTCACCTCTCCATTCATGGCTCTCATAGCATCCTTAGCATCCTCTGGGCGGCAATAGGTAATAAAGCCAAAACCCCTGGACCGCTGAGTCTCTCTGTCTTTTACCACCACAACTGGAAATGACAACAAAGTATTACCTTTAGATCACTTCAACCTTTCATAAATTATCTGCAGAAATTACTTGTTAGTCTTTTCCTCTAGCTCTCAACATAATCTGTTAGACAGACCACAACAGCTTAAGTACACTCTTGAAACATCATACAAAAATTAATGTTCTGTGTTAAGGTTTAAGAACTCTGCCATTTAAAATAGCTTTCCCCAGCATGTTACTCCCCAGATATTTTGGACTAAAGCTCTATTAGCCGTAGAGCTCTATCAGCCTGAACTCATTCACTGGCCATAATATGCCAATGGTTAAGAGAGTTGAAAGTTCAAAACACCTGGAGAGCTGTGTGGGCTGCTGAGATTAAAGAAAATAGTATTAGTAAAGAGAAAGGTAGTTTATTAAGCACCATTCAAGATATAACCTGCCTATAGAATGCCCGGGACAAACTGCAATACAGGATATCAGTTAAGAACACTGTTATGTTTGATTGTTAATATTTTGAAATACAACCACTTTGAAAATGCTTTTATTACGTTTCTCATATAACTCTTAATGGGGAAGAGTGCTGTTATAAGGAAGTGGAAAGCAAACAGGCAATGAGCTCAAACATTGATGGAACTGTAAGGCAAAAAAATGGAACAAAGGAGAGACATTTCCTTGGTAGGGAAGGTAGGGAGGAATAGTAAGGACAGAGTCCATGGGACAGAAATAGCATTGTTTGCCTATTTCGTTAACTGGGTTCATATCAAAACAAACTAAGATGGCAAAGCCATTATGTCCTGACTGTTCCCTCCATGGCCACTATAAATGACAATATCCTAGAGCAGGCCTCTTCAACCGTAATCCCTCTAGGTGTTTGTGCCTTCAGCTCCCAGAAGCTCTAACCAGCTTGTTCAATTGGTCAGGCATTCTGGCAGCAGAAGTCACCTGGAGGGCCACAGGTTGAAGAGGCCTGCACTAAAATATGTACATCTCAAAGAAAACAAAACGTGTAATATCCACTGTAGCAGCACCAAGCACAATACTTCAGAATAGTGCCATATGCTTGCCTATATTAGCAAAACAAACCACTTTGTGCGAGAAAGAAGGCTGAATGGGAATAATTTACCTCACACACTAATCATGTGCACACAAGAGATCTGCTTTAACACAAATGACCATGGAAACCTACCAGAAATGGCCATGACTTACCATTGCACACAAATCGAAACAAAAGATTCTAGGATCCTTTGTCTGACAAGCTAGCATGGCACATATTTGCACGGTTCTCTAGTGCTATGTGTAGTTAAATGTATCCAAGCACAAACTCACTAACTCCAACCATGTGGCTTCCCCGTGCTGTAATGTTAACATGTCTGACATATTTCCTTACCTTCTGCAATGTCTCCATAGGGGGAGAACAACTGCTCCAGGTTCTGCTCATTGGTGTCAAAACTGAGTCCTCCAATGAAGAGCTTTCCTTCATCTGATGCCATTGTTCTAGTGATCTGTAGATAAAATAATGCATTCAAATATAAAAGGTGCAGAGATGGGAACATGGACAAGAACGGACTACACACTGATGTACAGGGACAGATTAACAACCTATTATCCACTGCACAGCTTAGCTAGCAAACTAAAGGATTACCAATTGTTACTTTTTTCCACTACCATCCAAGGTATCTTTTACAACTGCAGTTTCTTTCCTCTTGCCAGCTTAATCACTACATCTGGTGCAGAGCAAGAACTGCCATAAAGCAATCATATGATCATACTTTATGGCTACAGACTGCCCCAGGTATGCATGGCTAAACCTTCTCACGTGTTCTGTAGACTTGGGGGTCCAAGCATAGTTTCAATTTATGCTAGAAGCCTTCTTTAAAGACCCAATCCAGACTAACAATCATCTGTACTACTTGAGTACTGCAAGGTTGCTGTGTTTGCTTTCTCCTATGTGCCTTCGGCAGGGTCACGTGGAATCTGGAGGACTGCTGTTGGTTCTTTTTTGTTGTTGCAGCCATTCATTTTTGGAGGAGGCTATTCTGTTTATGTACAAGATCCTTGCTCCCATGCATGCTTAAATGGAAAAACCAGTCAATTTAATAGTTTTTCTAAACTTAAAAGTCATTTTTAGAGGTACACATGCAGAAAACTGTACCTGTAACCTTGTGCAAACCTATATGAAAGGAAATATCAATGAAAGCAGTGTGACCTATGTGATTAAAAATGCATGACTATGGCTGTACATACATCCATTTGGGTAGCATAGGGAATATGAGGCTGTGACATTTTGTGGGAGTTTATTTAAAGTTATTTAAGACACCATTCCTTCTTGTGGTGTTTCCATTATTTAAACTGCAAACCTAGAGCAGCAACTTTATCCCCCATTACTATTAAAATGGCTACAAATTGAACAAAATGTTTGTAGTATCTATGTTTGCAAAATAATAGCCCTGAATTTACAAGGCCATCATTAAATAGTTGTATTAGACCATACTCCTATATTGCACACCTTTAGTGGCATTTCTGCATTTAATGAATATAAGGGTATCCACACAATTCACTGTAGGAATAAATATGTACTGTGAATTATTTTTGGGGGGTAGGGGCGGGACATATCCATGCCCAAAGCAGTGGATATAGTTGGGCACATGTGCCTTTACAGTATTGCATACTTAACTTTACTGAAAAAAGGCATAAATGTTTACACTTTTCATGCTGCAGGATCCTCAAGTAAAAAATAAATACAACACATTTACACCTGATAACTGATCCTGACAAGCACCTATTTTCAATTTTGCTTCAGAAAACATGAAGGGCTTATCCAATTTACACTAACTATTTAACACAGCTCTAAGCTAGTAGTGCTTTTGCACTACAAAAGCAAGTCCTTAATGTTGCTCTGTGCCATCACCCGGGCCTCAAACCGGTTTATTTATACATACCCTGCTTTATCTCTTCATACGGAGACACAAAAGCTGCTCACAATCAAAAGCATTACAACTTAAAATATAAATGTACAATAATGAAACTATATTGTTGAATATTATACATTACCAGTCGTAGATTTAATATTATAATATTACAGTATTATTATATTGCATTGTTAGCATTATACTGTATTGCATTATATTATCAATATTGTATTTATGTATATATTATTAGCACAGCACATTAGCATTATATAGCATTATATTGTACTATACCATATTAGTAATATTTATGTAATATATGATATAGTTTTGTATATGGAAACTGCATTAAAAGGTCTGTGTAAGTATAGTCCTTGTTTTCATACATTTGGCAAATAGCAGCACAACACTTTATTGGAGGCTTTAAAGGAGAGGCTGGGTGGCCATCTGTCGAGGGTGCTTTGAATGGGGTTTTCCTGCTTCTTGGCAGAATGGGGTTGGACTGGGTGGCCCACGAGGCCTCTCCCAACTGAAGGGTTCTATGGTTCTGCACCACGGTTCAGCCTCGCATTCGGGTTGTGCATTGGGATGTATAGCACGCGGTATCTCTGCGGGTCCAATCAGAATGGCCAAATGCACGACTAAAATGGCAGTGCCTGGGAACATCCCTCACGTTTAACTTACTTCCGAGCCAAACACGCCCAGAGCGGGATTGGTGCCTCCCGAGACGCCACGCTTTGCACTCCAACGTTTAGAAAAGGGCTGGTAACGGAGGGGTTTCGCCTGCACAATGACTCCCGGCACACGTGCTGTTCAAACACGCAGGCCGTGGGTTAAAAGGAGAAGCCGCAATGTCTGCTCCACGCACAAAGGAGTGCCGTGTGCTTGTACGTATGCGGAAAAGGAACGAGGGCTGAGGAAGAGCTCCCTCAATGAACCACTCCTCCTCCTCCCCCCCTTGAAAAAAATGGCCGCGAGCACGTGGTCTCCACAGAATGCGGGAAGGCGCGCGCAACCTCTGTTCACGTCCCAACGGTAGGCGCGCGAACGCCGGGTGAGCATGCGCAGGAGGGCCCCTCCCCCCTCCTTTGACTCGCGCTCGGCCAACGGCCTTTTGTGTGTGCGTGCGCGCGCGCGCGCCGTAAGCAGGCCCACGCCTCGGTTTCTCTTCGGCCTGGCTTCCCTCGAAAGCAGGCCTCGCTCGCTTCTTTTTCCGCCCTCAATGCCAAGCAAGGCGCGAGGAGGAGGAAGTGGGGGGGGGAGTAAAAAAAGGCGCGCGGGGGTGGGTGGGTGTGTATGCGTTTGCGTTTTACTCGCGCATGCGCACACAGGCCCCACTTGTTCTTTCTACGCCATTTTGTGCAGCGCCTCTCTTCCCCGCCACCCCCCCTTCCCTCCCTTTTCCTAATTTTCCAGGGGTTAAAAAGAACCTTTTCTGCCCCCAATTCCTCAACTGGACTCGGGCTAGTTATCCCCGCCTCCCGCCACTGCCTTGCCGTGCTTTTTAAAAAGCGAACCCACTCACCGGTCCTGGAGCGGGTGATGCGCAAAGAGCCGTTAGCCACTGAGGCAGGAGAAAGGAGCGCGATGGCGGCAAGAAAGAGGGCGAGACAAGGGAGAGCGAGAGCGAGGCTGCGCCGAGGACACGCCCCCCGCGCGGATCCCGAGCAGTGATTGGCTGGGGGCGCCCAGGGGCGGCGCTTATCAACAATAGTGGCCGCGCCCACCTCCCCCAATCAAAAGGAGGGCCCGCCAGGGGAGGGGGCAGGGAAGGAGGGAGGGAGGGCTCGCCTTTCTCTCCCAGGCACCTCCCCCAACTCTTGCCGGCATTTCCAGGAGAGGACAAGGCCCCGGGCCCCATCTGGGCCGCCTGGGGAGCAGCCCTCGCAGCCTAGGACTGAGCAAACTTAAGAAGACACGCGTTTGTACTCCCCTACACATAGATAGGTTCCTAATTTCATCTCATATAGCTTTTATTAATCATTGTATCTTGCACATGTGGCCAGCTCATTGTGGTGTTCAGGTTTTTTTTAAAATTGTATTACTTTGCACTGCTTATTATATTTAGCATTTGCTTTTATTTTACTGTAACGTTGCTTTGTTACTGTATTGAAATGCACTTCTGGGCTTGGCCTCATGTAAGCTGCCCCGAGTCCCCCTGGCGGGGTATAAAGGCTATTTGCTCCCATACCCAATGTCCACAGGACCAGTTCTGAACCTATTGCCGAGCAGGTGTAGAAAGTGGACAAAGTGCCCCCCCAAATGCTTCACACGTTATGGCTGGTTCCTGCATTTCTTCTACCTGTAGGAAATTGCTTTTGGGGCACCCTGCAACCAGAAATCCACGGCCTTTACATAAAAATCCCTTTTTCCCCTCATGGGTCACCCTTTCATACCTTATCTGCAAAGACTACACCCTTTTGTGTCCAAGTGGTGTTGTGTGCCATCACAGGAAAGACCTTTATCTTCACTTTGTCTTCCACTGTTCAGCAGTAAAAGTGGATCGTTTTATTACCCCCATGAGGATGTAGCCTCAATCAGGAGAGCTTTGTGTAACCAAGGCTCACCATTCTGATGATTTCATGACTAGGAAGCAGTTCATACACCTCTTCTGGTATGTCAAACGTCCAATGCAAAATTACAGCCCAATGCGGTTTTTAAATTATATTCTTTGCCATGAATTTCCTTCTACTAAATGCCTTGACAGCTTTTGGGAATTGCCTAACATTGAATTATGCAATTTTCCCTGTTAATATATTGTAGACACACAACCTATTTACAAAAAAATTACTATTTTGTGTGAAAAGCATTGCACAAATAGGTATGAAGCTGATAAAATAAAGGAAGCACAAGGGGCTAAATAATTGTAGACCAAAAATGGGCAACAGCATTTATATTAACATCAATTGTGTATATTTTAATATATATAGCATTGCTTACATTTCCGGATAAATAGGTTTTTTTAGTCCAAAATGCTTGTGAAGAAAGTGGCTGTACTGAAAAGTCTGGCTGGAAAAGTGCTGCCTTGTTTGGTATAGTAATACCAATTTTATATATTTTAATACAATTGGTATTACTATACAAAACAAGGCAGCAGTTTTTCCAGACTTTTCAGTACAGCCACTTTCTTCACAAACATTTTGGACTAAAAAAATCTATCCGGAAATGTAAGCAATGCTACCCCCAGACTTCATTTTAGAAACGGAATTTTAAACTGAACACGCAAAACCAAACTTATTTCAGTTGACAACTGTTTTTCACTGGCGATGAGAATAAAGGTTCATTTAGAATGGGCCTAGCTGATGTGGCTACTAAAATTACAAAAAAAAGTATAGAAGGTTAAATCCAATTGAAGCTTACTAAAAAAACGTGAGCTTTTAACAAAAATATGCTTTAGCAATAAATGTATGCTGTTCCTTTTAAGGACACTAGATTACACTATAAAAATGACAAGGGTTAAAGGGCTGTTTGTGTAGTGTGCTGTGCATTCAAGAATTCCTTAATCCTCATTTTGGAAAACTAGCAATGGGAATACTCTTCCTATTCCATGAAAGATTGATTCCGAATGAAAAGACTCCAATAGGTCTCATATAGATGTCAAATAGCAGATTAACAAACTAGTTTAAATTATACTTTAAAAGAGTATCAGGAGTGAAAAAAAGTTTCACTGCAGATACTATTTTTGAAGTTTTTACTGCAGACACTTATAAAGTTTAACTGTTTTTTTATTCCTACAGGAATATTATTCCTATTATCTTAACAATGTGTGTGGTTTCCTTTAAATGATTCCTTTTGGCAGCATATCACAAACAAAATGACACTCAGTGACTATTCAATCAAAGTACTTTATTAAAAATACACAATGGAAACAGTTTTAAAATCAGACATAGCAGTTTTCCATAACATTGCCAGTAATTTGAGGCATTATTACAATGAAGACTTTTATACAACCAAACTCTCCATGTTATATCTAAATAGAGTACAAACTTACCCAAACTATTAAAGACACAAGCACACCTTTTCCTTTTTCATTTACTAAAAGTGGCAGACACAAGAATGTTCAGCAATTCACTGAACACTTCCATCTGCACTTGAATAGCATAAACACTTTGTTCAAATGTTCCTCTATTAGGTAATGATATCACAATATTGCATGCACCATGAAATCAGTTCTTGCTTTGCTCAGCTGCCACATGTTCTATTAGCCTCAACACAGATCAGGTGTGGTGATGTCAGCACCTGATATAAAATAGAAGAAACGGAATTAAGCACAGTGAACTAAAACATTGATTTAAGTGCATAGTAAATTTGCTCAAGGATTTTGTACAACATCCGCCCCTTTATTCAAGCATATGTGGTTCTCCCCACCTCTAATTATGTCTCTATACAATTTAAAACAAACCTGTCTTTCACAAATGAACTCCTTTCCTCCATGGGACCTGGAAAAATAACAAAGAATTCCGAGTCATTACACTGGTTGTCCATATACCAAAAGTTAGCTGGATGCAAGACCAGGTCTTTAACCATTTTAGCAACTTACACATACAATACAGGGTGTCTCACAAGTCACGCCACATAGGGGAAATAGACCTTTATTTACAAAATACTTATTCAAAAATTTTACAAACTATTGTGTGTGGTATATCTCAAAGTATAAGATAAACATAAGATGGTTAATTTTGTCTATGTATGGAGAGACTTTTGGGACATCCTGTATTATCCTTTATTTTGAATAATTTTTTTTAAAAAATCTGTGTCCATGATAGGTCTACAAATTAATTCTATTACAAACATTGCAACATAGTATGGGTTGCATGCATATCATCAAACTGAATCAGACTAGATTCCTACCATTTTCAATATCACTAAGGTAACAATAAACATTTTAATTATGCTCTGCCTGCAACCTTTGAAGCAGTTCCAATTCACAGTAGTATCCCTCTGCTGAAATTTAACAATGACGGGAAGCATGCTCCAACCATGGTAAAATTCAGTGCCAGGCAATGAAAGACTTGTTACCAGTCTTAAGGAAAGGGCAAAACCTTGCTTACTTTGTAGCATGGGTTCAAAATCCTGAGTGGAAGTGTTCCACTTCATATTCTTTTACTCCATTGCTGGATGAAGCATAGCTTTTCAGGACACAGTAGCCACCATCTCATTTCTTACCTGCCAAAAACAAGTCAGCATCACTTAACACAAGATCACTTAAAATTCTCAAGTGTAGCAATTACATCCTAATGGAATACTCCAGGTCTAGATGGTGTTTCACCTAGCCCTCAGGAGATTCCCCAAACTGGTATTTATTAAGATTTTTATCCCATATTTAGCTACTTGACCAAATCCACCATATATTTTAAAAAGTTGTTTTATGAAGTGGGAACAAAAGCCTCCCTCACCCAAACCATGCTGCACCGGGAAAGACCTTTCCAAGTAACAGTCCAAGGTCCACACAAGGGATTACAAGGTATTGGACACTACTGGTATCAGAGCCAACTGGACGAACCTTAAGTTTAGCATACTGCCTTCTATTCTGGCAGAATCTCAAGTCCCAAGAGCCAAGGAGGCCCTCCCACCCAGGACATTTTTTTTAAAATAGCAGATTCAGTCCAAGTTCTCCTGGGGTCTCAAGGAGACCCCAGACCTGCCCAAGTTTGTTAAAAGTAGGTAAGAATCAATGGATTGCTGTAGCCACAAGTATGAGCTCTCTGGAAGAGAAGATGCAGACATGAGCAAAAGAGTTACCTCGAAATACAGGACTATTTCCACAATTGAACTAGCCAAGAGCAGCTTTCGTCTCACATGGATCGCACTGAAGGAGGCACAACACACTTCGGGGTCTCCAAGGACATTGGCTTCCACACGCTAGCAGAGAATTCTCACAGTGTAAGAACAGGACAGAGCTAACTACAGGTAGGCCCATCTAAATACCAACATCAGTTCAGCCTTAACCATGGACTAAGCAGAGTCCCCCAGTTCTAACAGCTTCCTTCTCCACCACCTCTTCAAACATAACCCATTTGTTTCCAGCCAAATATGGCATATCCTGTTTTAGGGAACATTTGTACAAGTGTGGTCGCTTCCCAGGTCTTCCTTACTAACAGCAGTACTAAAGTGTATTGCGAGTGCTGCTAACCCTTAAGGCTACTACACTTATTTGAAAGTTTACAAATTTTGAGGTTACCAAGTCTAATATTACACTGTGCTTTACTAAATTTGTTTGACATCCCATGTTTTGTTCCCTCCATGAATCTAATGACTCCCAAGCCAGAGAGGCTATTTTGCCTACTAAAATAAAGGCTTCATTACATTAGCCAACATTTGGTAGGTCAAATAGAAAGCCCAGTATCTTCAGGGACCACCATAACGAGAAACTCCACTGAGATCCTTGTCAGAAGACTCCCAAGGCTACTTGACCACCACTGGTTGCCACCCATTTACAATATTCATTTCCCCAGGACAACAATGTTGATACTGGCACATAAAACATTCAGTAGAATTAGAAGCATTGTTGATATAAGGTTTCCTTTGATAGCATCTCCTTAAAATCTGAGCCATTTGATACAAAATTACTTGGGTATATATAATCTAGCTAGCAAAATGCTTCTACAGATTATGGTGCTAATCCATGTTCAGACAATGCTCTATTTACAAAAAGTGCAGGTATGTTGCCAACCGAATCATTACATTGCTTGGCTTTCCTATCATTTTTAATTTCACATGAACATTTGTTAGATATTGGTTTATATCAAATGGATTACCTAGGCATTAATCCTAGACTTTTCCCAAAGCAAGGATTAGCCTGAATTTACTTATGTGCCTCTAAACTATTCAAGTTGTGCAGTGCAATATGATGTTAAACGTCACGAGCAGAGAATTGTTTCAGATGGGATTTTAATGGGCTTCGTAAAGCCAAACACTCAGTACAGGAACTTCCTTATCCACTTCAAATACAATGTCAAACGATTTATGCACGTTTCTTCCAGTAAAAAAAGGACAATATAAACAAACATTTTCAAGAACCGCTCAAAGTTCAATTTTGAGTTCTGGGTTTACTTTACAGTAAAACAGTTTTTACTAGTGACCAACGTGAAATTATTGAATGCTTTAGTAATACCAAGGTGGTTCACTTTTGTCACCTTCCCTCGCAATACTAAAAAGTTGAAATTTAGTGCATTGCACTTAAAAAAAATTGCTGAGCTTCCATCACTTATAAGTTGTAAGACCCCATGTGTCAAGTTAAAAGAGAACCTTGGATTGACAAAGGAAGACAAATAAAACTGGATTTCAAAAATGCTTAAAAATCACTCTTGAAAAAAAACCAATTCTTGAGCAAATTCTAAACAGACCATCTTGCAGAGGAAGCTTTCAGGCTGCATGTGACAAAAGCTATATAAGGGGAAGATACAAGTAGGTAACTAAACAAGATTCAGCGAAGCTCCAAAAATCTTTATAAATACGGCCATTGGAAGGACGATCTTGATTCAGGAAGGATTTTTACTCGGTGTGAGCTGAGGACAAGAAGCAGGTACAATCATAAAGGCACAAGCATATGGACACGTTGCAGCAATTCACCACTCCTAGACTTTAGATTAGTGTTGCTAGGAATCTCTGGCCCTCCCCCAGTTAGCACTCATGACAATTTTGCAATTTGAAGTTAAAAGATCACTTTAAGGTCCAACATGCACTTAAAGTTACTTAACAGTAACGCAAATGAAGGCCTGTAACGTTTGACTTCACTCAATGGCAGATATGGGAAACAACAATCTTTGCTATTAACAACTCAATAGGGAGCTGTAGTTTCTGCCGCTAGCCAGTGTAAGTCGGAACACTGAAAATTTAAGGGTATTTTGACAAGGTAGCATTTTAAACCCTTCCCAATATGTGCTTACCTCAGTTGTCATAGTTGTCTCTGTAAGAGCCTCCTGAAGAGTAGCGGTCATTATAGCCTCCCTGACTTCTGAAAACAAAGCATTTTTTAATTTTATTCTCAGGGCTATAATTCCTTGAATTCCACACAAGGGCTGTGCTAACTAAGGGTTAGCAGTCTGAACACAAGAAAATATCACACTGAATATAAAGCTGACCATCTCACCACAATTACCTGCCATAGTCTCGGGAACCACCATAACCTCCACTTCGGCTGTCATAGCGTCCACCGTAGCTCCTGTCTCCCCCACCTGCAATGGAGTAAGATGTTTCAATGAGAGCTGAACCAAGAGCAACCTAACTCTTTCACCAGGAATCGAACAAAACCTCTCCATTCACTCACCTCGGGAATATCCACGCCCTCGCCCCCTGCCTCCAAAGTATCCACCTCTGGATCCACGAGAAGATTTTCCAGCATGGTCAACTCTGATCTGGCGTCCATCTACAGACTGATAATAAAACAAGTATGCCAACTGTATGTAATAGGAAGGTAACGACCCAATTAAACAGTTAGTTCATATCGACATGTTCTTTTCCAACAGAAAAAAAACTACATGTTATCTAATTTATTAAAGGTATTTCTTTATTGAGACCCAGCATGGTGGAGTATTCTGAAACCAGGGTTTGAATTTACACTCAGACATGAATACCCAGGGGGTGACTTTGGGGCATGGTTCAGAAAGAAGGAAGAGACAAACCACTTCTGAACAAATGTTGCCAAGAAAATTATTTAATAGGTTCACCTTAGAGCAGTGGTTCTCAACCTGTGGGTCCCCAGGTGTTTTGGCCTACAACTTCCAGAAATCCCAGCCAGTTTACCAGCTGTTAGGATCTCTGGAAGTTGAAGGCCAAAACATTTGGGGACTCACAGGTTGAGAACCACTATCTTGGAGTTACCATATGTCAGAAACAGGGCGATTAACAAATGTTCAGTGCCACAAAGTGGGATTTAAAGTATTTTAAGTGAACATATTCAATCTAGGATTGGTGAAGTTACAATCAGTAGTCTGGCATCTCAATATGAAATAAATACAGTAATTTTAAGTGCAGAGTTTAATGTAAGGATTTGTTTTGTTATTCAACACAAAGTTTGGTAAACTGCCTTCACTTCATTCTCTGCATTGCTCCTGGCACGTCTTATTTTTGAGATGTACATGAAAAAATATCTTGTACATTTTACAGCAAACAGATACCCCTAATGTCCCCTTTCTTCTCATGGTGTCAACAACTGTGCAAACACTCAATACAAAAACTTGATACATGAACCAACTGTAGGCCAGTGGGGGAAGAACTTAACCCTGAAGAGACAACTTGGAACAAGGGCTTGTCTGAACTGTGAAGAGCTGGATGGAAACATGGCCTAAGTACTCCACCAGAGTACACCAACTACAAGAAGCCTCAAGTAAAAAAAACCGGATGAACCAAAAGTTCCAGAGATGTAGGTAGAAGTCAGGCAAAGGCCACTAACATGTATTATGTGTAGTTTTGGAAAGATCAGATCGGATGGGAGCAGACTGAGCTCCACACCATTTTGCATTTTAGCAATAAAATGGCTGCTGATGCCCAAACATCTCATATTGTGTAATTCTTAAGACTAGAAATGATGCCTATAAGGTGTGGTAAGTGACATATTACTGCTATGCAAACTATTTATCTGATTGGGCTGAAAACTGTTAAGTAAATATGGTCTGACTGTAAATAGGAAATGAAATAAAGCCAAATATGGCAGGACAAGTCTTATACCTGCAAGCAAACTATTGTTTTGTATTGCATACTTAAAATAGTTAGGACAGTTAACAAAACTGACACATTTCAAATTCTTACCTCTCCATTCATGGCTCTCATGGCATCGGATGCATGCTCAGGATTGGCAAAGGTGATGAAACCAAAGCCCCTTGATCTCTGGGTCTCTTTGTCCTTGATCACAACAACTAAAAGCACAATACAAGAGGGAGAGTCACTTAACTCTTTCATGATTATGCAAAAAGGCAATTTCCTCTACCAGAAATACTCCAAACTTGCTTACCTTCTGAAATGGGACCAAAGGAGGCGAAATGCTGCTCCAGGCCTTGTTCATCAGTATCAAAGTTCAGCCCCCCAACAAACAGCTTTCCTTCTTCAGAAGACATGATGGTGATAAGGAGGATTCTAAAGAAAAGACATGTACAAGGGAAAAGAATATGGATCAGGACTGGATATAGGTCCCATCTATCCTGACCACTTAGGGCAATTTCAAACTGGTGTTGAAGAAAATGGTTTCACTGGGCAGATGATTACACAGGAAATCCTGGAATCAGTCTGTGGCCCACGTGGTGACCATGCAACCTAGGGTAATGATGCTTTCTTTTTGTAGGAGTTCGTTGGCCGATTTATTAGTTTAAAGACAGTTTCAAACTGCATTGATGGGAGTCTTAATTTTAAATTGTGATTTTAATCTGCAATTTATCAGTGGATTTTAACTTGTATTTTAATTGTGCACCACCTTTTAAAGAGAAACATACTGTTCCTGATCATTTCGATCAATTTGTTTCTACTGTACTTACAAAATGTGTTAATAATGGCTTAGTGGGGTAGGCTGGCTGCCAATGTTTCAGGTGATGGTTTTGACCTTTACAGCCCTAAACCAGTGGTTCTCAAACTGTGGGTCCCCAGGTGTTTTGGCCTACAACTCCCAGAAATCCCAGCAAGTTTACAAGCTGCTAGGATTTCTGTGAGTTGAAGGCCAAAACATCTGGGGAACCACAGGTTGACAACCATTGCCCTAAATGGTTCAGGCCCAACTTACCTATCCGACACTTACCAACCTGCCCGATCAATAAGATCTTCTGGGGAGTTGCCACCACAATAAATACAGGCAGTGGTGAGGGCCTTCTCGGTAGCTGCCCCAGCCCTTTGGACTCCCTCCCCTTCCCTGTTATCTTTTAAGAACAAGTTGATGACCTAAATGTTCAAACAAGCTTTTGGTGAATGAATTCAACTGCTAATGACAGCAAGGTTTGAACCAAGTTTAGCAAAATATACTATTTAATTGAAGAGCCTCTACAATCATTGTAATTAGTTTTAAATATTTAGTATTTATTTATATCTTATTTCTGGATTGTATTATGCTTTGTGGGATTTTTTGTCTTGTATTTTAGGCTTTCCACTTGTGTTGTGAGCTGCTTTGGGAGAAAAGAGATATATAAATTATTGGATTATGTGATTTTTTTAATAAAAAATTTATACTAGGATGTTTTAAATTCTTTTAAATGTTACTTCTGTCTCATGTTTAATTGTTTTAATTTATAGTTATATATTAGTGTTTAGTTATTATGGTTTTTTTCAGTCTACAAATGTTTGATCTTTATTTATATCTTATTTTTAGATGTTATTATGCTTTGTGGGATTCTTTTTTGTCTCGTATTTTATATTAAATGTGCTTTCCACTTGTATTGTGTTGCGAGGTGCTTTGAAAGGTCCCGTAAGGGAGAAAAAAATATTGGATTATGTGATTTTAAAAATATTTATACTGGGATGTTTTAAATTCTTTTAAATGTTACTTCAGTCTCGTGTTTAATTGTTTTAATTTACAGTTACATATTAGTGTTTAGTTATCATTTTTTCTGTCTACAAATGTTTAATCTTTATTTATATCTTATTTCTGGATGTTATTATGCTTTGTGGGATTTTTTTGTCTTGTATTTTATGTTAAATGTGCTTTCCACTTGTATTGTGTTGCGAGTTGCTTTGAAAGGTCCCGTAAGGGAGAAAAAATATTGGATTATGTGATTTTTAAAATATTTATACTGGGATGTTTTAAATTCTTTTAAATGTTACTTATGTCTCATGTTTAATGGTTTTAATTTATGATTATATTATAGGGGTTTTTTTTAATCTACATGTATGTTGGCATTAAATTGTTGCCATTAGTATGTTGTAAATCGCCTTGAGTCCCTCAAAAGAGGCGAGAAAAGCAGTATATAAAAATATTGTATAAATATAGTAATTAAATAGAAAATCATTATATTTGGCTTGAATCCTTGGCCTGATCTCAGGGGGCACTAAATTCTAGTTCCCATAATTGATACCTCATGTGCTTCTGGGAAGATCCGGGAATGGTCACTTCCCATTGCTAAATTTCCTCAAGCTCCAGTTTGGGGCTTGCTTTTATTATAAACCAATGCGCCTGTAGCCTAATTCTCTTCGCAAATAGTAAAGGAGGGAGCTGCCTAAGAGGGGGAAGGATGAGGACAAAATGCCTGCCTGCCTTCCTCCCCGCCTCCATTTCCCCGCCCCGAGCGCCATCTTGTTAACCCCAGCTCCAACAAGAGGGGCCTGTGGAGCGTCAAAGATGGCGGCGGCGGCAGCGCTGCCTGCTTATTAAGAGGCCTCGCGCCCAACGGCCGCTTTCGCCTCTTGGGCCGAACTCAGCCTTTCCGTATCACTTCTTTTTTTCCCCCTCCCCCAAAGCCGCCCCACTCCGCATGCGCAACGCTCGCGCCGCCGCCAAGCGACGATTTCCACGCATGCGCACACCACCTCCACTCCCGAGGCTTCTCGAAACGTGCCTGCGCTTTTGTCAAAAGATATAATTTCCCGCTTTATCCCGTTCACCCGCTAGTCACGAACAATCCCCGGACGCTGTCCTATTATTATTAATAATAATACAAGGAGAATTAACGTTCCTATCACCACAACAAGAAGCCATTCTTTTTCAACCCGCCCCCCGCCTTACCAAAAAGGTGTTATCAGGACTGGAGCAGCGGGAAATGCGGCCGAGGCGCCGCCCGCTCGAGGCTTATATAGGGGTCCGCCCATGAGGGAGGGACACGTGACCGCTGCCGCTCCTTTTATGGGCATCGGCGCCCGCGCCTGCGCCCTTGGGCGGGGACTTTCGCCCAATCGCTGAGCCCGAGAGGACTCGCAGAGCGCGGGGACATCCGGGTACTTGCTCAACTTTCTCCCTCCAAAGCACATTTTTAAATCAATTGCGTAGGGAAAGGTTTCCGCCCCAGAACAGCAGCGTCCTTTTGTCACGCAGGGAAATCAAAATGTCGGTTACTCACTTCCGGCCATGATTGGAGAGAGAGAGGGAATGGAAGGGAAACCAATAAAATCACAACAGCCATTTGCCAAGGCATTTATTATGATGATGGACTTCAGGACATCCACACACACACACCATGCTTGCAAAGAAATGGAGGGGCCCTTTGTACTCTTTGTGGGCCCTACACCCTAGGATCTGAGCCCAGCTCTTCTGCTTTAAACTGGATTATATGAGTCCACACTGCCAGATAATCTGGGATAAACAGCAAAACTAGGACCAGATCCTGGGGTGAAGGGCCCTGGGTTTACTCCACTAAACGACAACTTACATTTTAGGTAAAGCGGGACATTGCTGTCACAAAAGAAAAGAAAAAGGCCCTTCCACACAGCCATATAAACCAGAATTTCAAGGCAGCTAATCCACAATAGCTGCTTTGAACTGGATAATCTGAGCCCACACTGCCAAATAATCCACTTCAGTATGGATTTGAACTGAATTGTATGGCAGTGTAGACTCGGTTAATCCAGTTCAAAGCAGATAGTGTGATATTCTGGATTGTATGGCAGTGTAGAAGGGGCCTAGTCATGCAGTTGTTCAATAATATCTGGGGACCCAAATTGAGTAACAACTAAAGAGCACTGACCACTATGTTATGTTTACGTGTGTGTGTGTGTGTGTAACACATAGTGGTCAGTGCTCTTTAGTTTTTACCATACACACACTAAAGAGCACTGACCACTATGTTAGGTTTACATTGTGTGTGTGTGTGTATAACACATGGTGGTCAGTGCTCTTTAGTTTTTACCCTATATATATGTGTGTATATATATGTGTGTGTATATATATATATATACATACATACATACACACTAAAGAGCACTGACCAATATGTTAGGTTTACATGTGTGTGTGTGTGCGCGCGTGTGTGTATATAACACATGGTGGTCAGTGCTCTTTAGTTTTTACCCTATATATATATATATATACACATACACACACACTAAAGAGCACTGACCACTATGTTATGTTTACATGTGTGTGTGTGTGTGTGTACACACACACATAGATATGGTAAAAACTAAAGAGCACTGACCACTATGTGTTATACACACACATGTTAACATAACATAGCCATTGGATACATGGATGGAGAATCTGTGGAGAGAGAGAGAGAGAGAGAACATAATATAACATTGTGGTCAGTGCTCTTTAGGTTTATATATATGTGGATTATCTGCTTTGATATTCTGGATTATATGGCAGTGTAGAAGGGGCCTAGTCATGCAGTTGTTCAATAATACCTGGGGACCCAAATTGGGTAAAAACTAAAGAGCACTGACCACTATGTTTATACACACACATACTAAAGAGCACTGACCAATATGTTATGTTTACATATGTGTGCGTGTGTATGTGTGTGAGTATATATATATATATATATATATATATATATATAGTGGTCAGTGCTCTTTAGTTTTTACCCAATTTGGGTCCCCATGTATTATTGAACAACAACTGCATGACTAGGCCCCTTCTACACTGCCATATAATCCAGAATATCAAAGCAGATAATCCACATATATATATATAAAGAGCACTGACCACAATGTTATATTATGTTCTCTCTCCACAGATTCTCCATCCATGTATCCAATGGCCGTTTGAAGGAACCGTCCGGCTGATATGGCTCTCAATGAAAATGAGTTTAACAGCCCTGTTCCAGATTGTCAATTTGGGTTACAATAAATCCACTGGTATAATGATCAATTTTGAAGTGCCAATCGTAATCATGACAGTCCCTTTAGCTACACTTAAAAGGAGATTCCCAAAACAGCTCTGTTGGTCTATTTTTTTTCCAAATCAACTCCACTGGAAGCAGGTCTTTTGCATATCCAATGGATCTTGCTTATGAAAGGCCCAGTCACACCCAAATACTTTGAAATTTTTTTGGTCGTGTCAGGAGCGACCTGAGAAATTGCAAGTCACTTCCGGTGTGAGAGAATTGGCCATCTGCAAGGACGCTGCCCAGGGGACGCCCGGATGTTTTGATGTTTTACCATCCTTGTGGGAGGCTTCTCTCATGCCCCCGCATGAGGAGCTGGAGCTGATAGAGGGAGCTCAACCGCGCTCTCCCTGGATTAAAACCTGCAACCTGTTGGTCTTCAGTCCTGCCGGCACAGCAGTTTAACCCACTGCGCCACCAGGGGCTTCACACTTTGATTTATAACAGAGTACTATTGAATCCATTTTCCCTCCAACTAATGTGGGAATTGCAGACAAACCCGGCCTCTTTTCACACAGCTGTATAAAATCCACATTGAACTGGATTATATGGCAGTGTGGACTCAGATAATGTAGTTCAAAGCAGATATTGTGGATAATCTGCCTTGATATTCTAGAGGCCCTTCAACACATCCCTATATCCCAGAATATCAAGGCAGAAAATCCCACAATATCTGCTTTGAACTGGGTCATCTTGTTGAGTCCACACTCAGATAATGTGTTGAGTCCACACTCAGATAATGTGGGAAAGGGCCTTACGTGTCTAATGGGTTCTACTGATCTGAAATGGAGTCAGAGTCCTGAACATGTCCAGTTCTGATTACATGATCTGCAGGCCTTCCCACAACAAAGAGGTAAGGTAAAACTGCAAAACAATACGCACAATACAATACAGCCAGCAATCTGAATTATACATAACAAATAACACCCTGTTGGGAATGCAGTTAGAGCAACATGTTACAGTTTAAATGCTACTAGACTCGCAGTGTGCTAGACCCTTCCCCTTTAGTGCCCCCCACCAGTGTTTTCAACCTCTCTCATCAATCTCTTCCCTCCCCCTTTGGTTCCATACCTGTTACAATATCCTGTCTTTTAAAATATATTTTATACTGATTTCTAATCTAATTTTAAATAACTGCTTACTGGGGAGTTGTCCTTCCCCTCCCAGGGCGCTTGTGCCCGCTTTGTGCTGGTCAGTGACCGTAATCAAGTTTTGTTGTTGTTTATATTCTGGGATATAGGGCTGTGTGGAAGGACCCTCAGAGGAAACAGGAGTGTAAGGGGCGTGGCAAATGACATCAGAGCCATGCTATTCAAATCCCCCCCCCCCTGGCTCCACTACCACACTAAGTAGGGTTGCCATATGTCCCTTATTCTAAGGGACGTCCCTTATTTTGGCCCTAAAATTTGTGTCCTTTATTTTCAGGCCCTGTCCCTTATTTTTGACTAGCAGGACAGGACTGGGTGGGGTTGACCAGAGGAAGCTGCGCTCTGCGGTTTCCACGACAATGCCTGCCCGGGGATTCCAACTCGCAGGGCAGCCTGCGTCCCCGTTGGAAGGAAGAGGCGATACAGGACTTTTTCAAAGTACAGTAGACTAATTAACCATTACCAAAGGGAATGTTGGATCATGTTGGATAAAGATAGTTTCTGGTTGCTTGAGAGTTACTCTTAAAATAGGCCTAGCTGTGCATCCGAATACTATACAATGCTGTGTATCCCATACTATACTATACCATTAACTATTGACATAATAATCATGAAGATGTACTGTCTTATAAAAAATATTTTAATGTTTAGACAGTGCACTTTTAAAGTCAGCAAAGTCAAGTACTAAATACAGATGGAGAAAATTAGGTAGTTCTAATAATGTTTTTTCTGCATGACAAAGCATGCAGAAACATACCATGTCCTGTTAAGAGGGCGTAAGTCAGTTTCTTTTGTGAGTTTCAATCATTATCTTATTCTGCTAATAAAACTATTTCTACCTAACATTTGAGTTTCAAGTTTTTAATGAAGTGTCCCTTATTTTTGTGAAAAATCCCGTAAATGTCCCTTATTTCTTATATAAAAAAATGGCAACCCTACCACTAAGTATAAGGCCTAAGAAATGTAGCCAAAAATGTGTCTATGCACTGAATACACATTCTCAAAAATGTCACTAAACTGTCAGTAAAGCACCGCTCTTTCATGGTAAAGGCATGGGTATTCCTCATTAGATAGGTTGCCTCAAAGTTGGCAGGGGTTGAGATAGGGTGTCACGCTCCGGCTTCTCCTTAAGTGTGGCTGTGTATTCCCTATGTTTATGTGCATTATCCATATCTTTGCATGCAAACAGACTCTCAGTTCCAAAGGGTGCTGGGATCGAGGCTCAGCGAGATCATGGAAGGTGGGGAAGTAACTGTGGGGGATCCAATAGTGCGCAGAGGGGTGTACCAGTCTTCATGAGTGCGGGCAGTTTGGGGACATGGGAACTGAGTTGGAGCTCCAGAGGGAGTTGCAGGAGGGAGAGTATAGCTGGAAGTAAAACGAGGCAGGTGATGGTGCGGCCCAAGGGCAGGTGGGTACTGATACTGCCGCGTAGGAGGCGTGGGAAGAGGACAGACAGAGAGAACACCCGTGGTGGCAGATTTGGGGAATGCCCGTTCCTGCTTTCTCTGTTTTGCTCGCCGATTCTGAAACCAAACCTGTGAAAAGGAAAGCAGACCAAATACATATTGTGCAGTACAGTCAGACTTACACATTTGCTGGGGTTAGGGTTTGAGAATGCCTGTAAAAGTGGAAAATCATTAAAATACTTCTAAAATAACCTACTAGCTGTACCCGTCACATGTTGCTGTGGCCAATCTTCCATCTTTCTCTTCTTCTTTCTTTCTCCTTCCTTCCTTCCCTCTTCCCTTCCTCCCCCCCCCCCTTTGTGTTCCTTCTTCTTTCTCCCCTTTTGTCCTTCTCTACCTATTCTTGGACTGCAACTCCCAGCAGTCCTCCTGATCAATCTACCTACCTACGTATCTCTATCTAATCTATCTATTTTTTTCTCTCAGGAGGATTGCTGGTTGTTGTAGTCCAGAAATAGAAAACTGGAAATATGCAGGGATTGGGATGCTCTCAAAGAAATCCAAATAGAAGAAAGTTTGCAGCTTGGAAGCAGTGCATTTGGATCATCCTCCTCCCCTAAAGGGCCTGATCTAGGGGATGCTGGGAGCTGTAGTCCGGAAGAGAGTGTGGATATTCTATTGTGTGTTTTGTTTGCTGGGGGAGTCATTTTGCGCATGCGCTGTTGCATCTTTTTGCTTTTTTTGGCTGTTTAAGTCCCTTCCACTGTGTTTTTCAGTGTTTTTATGCATTATGGTCACTTGTTGGCCTGATACGTGTATTGTATCCAAATTTGGTGTCAATTTGTCCAGTGGTTTTTTTAGTTGTGTTAATCCCACAAATGAACATTACGTTTTTATTTATATAGATAAGAGAATCTCTCTAGGAATCTCAGTGGCCCATCCTACACTGTCCTTATATTCCAGAATCTGAATTATTGAGTCTCTACTTCAATATAATCTGGGATGAGATCCTGGGGTATATGGCAATGTAGAAGGGACCTGTTGTAGCACTACATTCTCTCAACAAACCCCTACATCCTCTAGTACAGTGTTTCTCAGCCTGGGGGTCGGGGCCCCTGTGGGGTCGCGAAGGGGTGTCAGAGGGGTGTCACTGTATTTTCTGTTGGTCATGGGGATTCTGTGTGGGAAGTTTGTCCCAATTCTATCGTTGGTGGAGTTCAAAATGCTCTTTGACTGTAAGTGAACTATTAATCAGAGCAATTACAACTCCCAAATGTCAAGGTCTATTTTCCCCAAACTCCACCAGTGTTCATATATGAGCATATTGAGTATTTGTGCCAAGTTTGGTCCAGATCTCTCATTGTTTGAGTTCACAATGCTCTCTGGATATAGGTGAACTACAACTCCAAAACTCAAGGTCAATGCCCAGCAAATCCTGGTCATGGGAGTTCTGTGTACCAAGTTTGGTTCAACTCCATCATTGGTGGAGTTCAGAATGGTCTTTGATTGTAGGTGAGTTATAAATCCCAGCAACTACAAATGACAAATGACAAAATCAATTCCACTCCAACCCCACCAGTATTCAAATTTGGGCATATGGGGTATTTATGTCAAATTTGGTCCAGTGAATGAAAATACATCCTGCAGATCAGATATTTACATTTACATTAAGATTCATAACAGTAGCAAAATTACAGTTATGAATTAGCAACGAAATAATTCTTGGTTGGGGGTCAGCACAACATGAGGAACTGTATTAAGGGGTCGTGGCATCAGGAAGGTTAAGAAACACTGCTTTAGCACGACTTTATGCTCAATTTCTGTTGTTAGTTTCAGAATATTTCTATGGCCCCTTCCATATAGCTGAATAAAATCCCACATTATCTGCTTTGAAGTGGAATATATGGCAGCGTGGACTCAGATAACCCAATTCAAAGCAGATATTGTTGGATTTTTGACCTTGATATTCTGGGTTATATGGCTGTGTGGAAGGGCCCTGTGCTTCACCTCCTCTCTTTCAACAACCTTTTTTCTCTATACAAAAGATATATTAAAAACTCTTCTCAATTTCACTTTTAAGCTTTTCTCTTCCTTTCCGCCATACACCCAACTGTTCCTGCATCAACAGTTTTTCTCACTGTATACCAAATTTTCCCCCATTGAATATACGCGTTTGTGACAAGCAAGTCCAGGCATCATTATTTGATTTTATACAAAAACGCTTTACTGTGACTTATATTTTAGCAATTATATTGGGTTAGTAAACATGTGAACATCTTGTCTTACCCATTTTATTCCTTACACATTCTGACATGATTTTTGTTCCTGGGTTATAAATGTCATTTCCTAATTGGCCCAACCATAAAAGCATGGAAAAGGTGTATTAAACTGTAAAAACGTTGTTTTTGCGGGACATCCTGCAGCATATTTTTCTATCATTTTTCAATGAATATCTCATAGAGTCTCAACCAATTAAACATAGTTTGTGACAGCAACAAAAACAAAGTTTCTGGAGTATAACAACTACTTTCAAAGTCAGTTTTGCACAATTAAACAGGAAATAACACTTTCAAACCAGGAACAGAAAATATTTCAAATATTGTTACATATTTTTTTCTGAAAAAAAAAACATATAGCAAAATTATGGGGGAAGACGAAAAAGGTTTATTTCAAAAATTTCCACCCCTCTGCCCCAGGCCTTCACATTTACTGTGGTTTATCTTGATAAGATAAGATCTTCTTTCATTTCCGGTATTTGGAGGCTGTGCTTGACTCCTGCCATGGGGCGGAGGAGTGTGTGCTGTTGCTCCATTTTCCATGCTGAGGAGCTTTGTCATCAGTGGATGTCCTCCCAATTGAATAGCCAGCATGTCCTTGTTATTGTTTATTCGTTCAGTCGCTTCCGACTCTTCGTGACCTCATGGACCATCCCGCGCCAGAACTTCCTGTCGGCCGTCACCTCCCCCAGCTCCTTCCGAGACAAACTAGTCACTTTGAAGATACTTTCCATCCACCTTGCTCTTGGTCGGCCCCTCTTCCTTTTTCCTTCCATTTTCCTGAGCATCATTGTTTTCTCTAAGCTTTCCTGTCTTCTCATGATGTGGCCAAAGTACTTCATCTTTGCCTCAACTATCCTTCCCTCCAGTGAGCAGTCGGGCTTTATTTCCTGATGTATGGACTGGTTGGATCTTCTCGCAGTCCAAGGCACTCTCAGAACTTTCCTCCAACACCACAGTTCAAAAGCATCTCACTTCCTTCGCTCAGCCTTCCCTAAGGTCCAGCTCTCACCTCCGTAGGTTACTACGGGGAATACTATTGCTTTGACTATGCGGATCTTTGTTGCCAGTGCGATGTCTCTTCTCTTCACTAATTTATTGAGATTGGATATTGCTCTCCTCCCAAGAAGTAAGCTTCTTCTGATTTCCTGGCTGGAGTCTGCGTCTGCAGTAATCTTTGCACCTAGAAATACAAAGTCTGTCACTGCCTCCATGTTTTCTCCCTCTATTTGTCAGTTATCAATCAGTCCAGTTGCCATAATCTTGGCTTTTTTGATGTTTAGCTGCAACACAGCTTTTGCACTTTCTTCTTTCACCTTGATTAGAAGGCTCCTCAGCTCCTCCTCACTTTCGGCCATCAGAGTGGTATCACCTGCATATCTAAGGTTGTTAATGTTTCTTCCAGCAATTTTAACCCCAACCTTGAATTCATCAAGCCCTGCACATCGCATGATGTGTTCTGCATACAAGTTGAATAGGTTTGGTGAGAGTATACAACCCTATCGTACGCCTTTCCCAATCTTGAACCAGTCTGTTGTTCCATGGTCAGTTCTTACTGTTGCTACTTGCTCATCATACAGATTCCTCAGGAGAGAGACAAAGTGATTTGGTATACCCATACCACCAAGGACTTGCCACAATACCTCAATGCAGATTTAAAGGAGGATATTTATATGAAAGCACCACCAGGACTCAAGAGCAATGAGGTTTTCAAATTAAACAAGGCTCTTTATGGATTAAAACAGGCTGACTGCCTTAATGAAAGTTTATTGAAAATGGGTTTTGTTAGGAGCAGGGCAGGCAGACCCGTGTGTATGTTTATTATTACTATCAAATGTTCATTATGATTATCAAATTCTTTTAGTTTATGTAGGTGATCTTGTTTTATGTCCTTATGTGCGCCTTTTATTACCTCCCTGCTTAAAGCTGTAGTACTGTAGTACTACTACAGTACCTATCACATTTTTGTTTTCGATCTGCTAGGTGAGCAGGAGCTGGGGCTGAAGGCGGGCACTTACCCCGACCCGAGCTTGAACTGCCAATCTTTCAATCAGCAGGATTTTCTGCAGTTTAGCAGTTTAACCCATTGTGCTAAGCCTGGTAAACATGTCACCCACCTGGTTTTAAACCTTTCGTTCATCTTTCTAAAATAACAAAAATCTATTGTCTTTAAAAAATCTGGGGTAAAATCCTGAACTTTTCCAACTTCTTCCCAACGTGCCTTCATATCTCTATTTTAGTTATGCCTCTTCTCATAGGTCTTATTCAGTCATGTTTAATGGATTTTCCTGATCTGTATGGAATAGGTACCTGAATGCGAGCCTCATTGAGCTTGGTAGCTCTCGCCAGCTCTTCTCGACAGTAAATGTCAGGATAGTGGTTTTTTGCAAAGGCGGCCTCCAGCTGATCCAGCTGATCCTGGCTGAAGGTAGTCCGATGACGGCGACGGGCAGGAATGGAAGCAGCCAGGAGAGAGGATGGGGCAGAAGGCAAGAGCAAGGGCCCCCCAGCCAAAGCAGACGTATCAGGGAACTTCTTGTAGAAGGAAGCTTCAATATCTGAAAAGAAACACAGGGGGAATCTCCCTTACCTGCAACGCTTGGGACCAGAAGCTAGTTGAATTTTGGATTTTGGAATCCTTGGGACCAGAAGTACATTGAACTTTGGGTTTGCATATTTGTGGTTTTGATTTTTGTGGATCTGATTATCCATGAATTTGATGGCAATGTTCTCTCTAGGAATCTCTGGGTCCTCCAGTGGGATTATATGGTCAACTACAAGCTCCCAAATGAAGAGTTGTTTCTCCTCTCCTGAGAACTTTGATAGGCACCAAAGGGCGGCAGTAAGTGGTGACTTTAACAGCCATAGCCACATATGGGGTTATGCTCATGAGGATAAAAATGGAGAGGCTGTCCTCTACTGGGCTGAATTGCATAAACTCTCACCATCCTACAACAGTGGGAGATAGTATTGAGGATATAACCCAGACCTATTTGTGAGTGACAGTATTGTGCAACAATGCACTAAATCAGTGGGATCACCAATACCAAACACAGAGCATCTGCCAATAATATGCCGGTTGTTTCCAACTATAATGGCTCTATTTAAACGAAGATTCAACTTCAGAAAGGCCGATTGGTCTAAATTCTCATATATACTGTATTAGATGACAAAATTATATCTGTTGCACCATTCCCTGAGAAATATGAATGCTTTATTGAAATAGTAAAACCCTGCTCACAGGCTTCTGTACTGAGAGGCTGCAGGACACACTATCTTCAGGGCATTACTCCTGAAACAGCTGCCTTGTTGGAAGATTATTACAGACTCCACGATGAAGACCCATTTAGTGTGCAAACTCTTCAGGAAGCATTTTCTCCTCCATCTATGAAACCATGAAAGAACAGTGGATACAGCTGATAACAGAAGTTGATATGGGCAGGATCAGTTTTTCTATGCTGACGATTGTGCCATCACTGCTCAAGCAGGGAGCTTTGAAATGATTGAACAGAATTTCTCCTAAACTTTAGGTGCTCTTACTGCCTATTATGTGTGCTTTTCCTCTTAAGAACAGACACGCACCTTGAGCTCTGAGAATTACTTGGGAAGGAATCTTACTGGAGCATTGTAGCACACCAAGATACCCGGGAGTTACTCTGGACCATGCTCTGACTTACAAGAAGCACTGTTGAACTATCAAGCAAAAAAGTGGGTGCTAGAAATAATATCATACAAAAGGTGACTGGCACAACCTGGGGATCCCAACCAGAGACAGTGAAGACATCTGCCCTTGCACTTTGCTACTCTGCTGCTGTGTATGCATGCCCAGTGTGGAACACATCTCACCACATTAAAACAGTGGATGTGGCTCTTAATGAGACATGCCACATTATCACAGGATGTCTACTCTCCACACCACTGGAGAAATTATACTGTTTAACCAGTATTGCATGACCTAATAGCTGCTGGGAAGTATTAGGACCTAGGCATTGGCATCTCCAGCCCATCCTCTGTTTGGATATCAGTTAGCATGCCAATGACTTAAGTCAAGAAACAGCTTCCTAAGATCTACAGAGATACTCTTAGGAACATCTCAGCAAGCGAGAGTCCAAAAGTAACAGGTTAGTACCCAGAACCTCAATCCATCACTGATACCAGATGAGAAATTCCCCCCTGGGCGCATAGAAAACTGGGCAACTTGGAAGGTGTAGAACAGACTATGCTCTGGTACCATGAGATGCAGAGCCAACCTTGAACAATGGGGCTACAAAGTGGAGTCTACAACATGTGAGTGCGGGGAAGAGCAATCCACAGACCACCTACTAAATGCAGCCTGAGCCCTGCCACAGGCACAATGGAGGGCCTTCTTACAGCAACACCAGAGGCACTTGAAGTGGCCAGCATCTGATCAAAGGAAATTTAACATAATGCCAAGTTTTTAACTTTTTTGTGTTTTTTTATACATTATAAATGTATTCTCAATTTGCTTCTGACACGATAAATAAATAAATGCAGTCATTTGGAGCATAGCTTCCTAAACTTTTCCACTTGGAACCCCTTTTGACCTCAATGCAGTTAATCTACATTCTGAAACTGGATTGTATGGCAGTGTAGATGAAGTTTAAGAGACACATCTTTCGCGTTCTCTGTCACCAAGTGTCAGGATTTCAGAGCATTGAGCAATGGCCGTTCAAATATACTAGTTTAACAGTGCTAGTGCACCCTCAGTTTATGAAAAATTGTACAATAATCTTCTTTCAGTTAACTTCAAAAGTGTTAGAATATCCCTTTACATACCAATCCAGATTTAACTTGGCTCTGTCCTTGAATTCTTCTTTAGAGGAAGGCCACATCTTAAAGCAGCAGTTGGATGCCTCAGAAATGGTGACCCTTTTCTCCCATCCCAATAATGGAGTGCCATTATGTCAACCTTTTCCCCTTTCTTTCTCTCCTTTCTCCCCCAATTCCTTCTCCCAATCCCTAGGATTAAGTGTGGGGAACATGATGCTTTGTCCCCCTCTCTCTGGGTTAACCTGAGCTCGTGAGAGCGAGGGGAGCACAATGGACTCATCTGAAAAACTAATTAATTTGGTACCCCATTGTCGAGGAACTTGAGCCCCCAGGATCTGAGCCAAATGGCTTTCTCATTAAGGTGGATGCATCCTGGTCTTTGGGGAAGAATGTGCCCCTAGAGAATTACAAGTCCCCTCAGCCTATTTCAATTTTCTTCTGCTCAACAGTGTAGTCTGCTTTTTAAAGAAGCTCTCATGTGGAAAATGAGTTTCCTTCTGACTCGTCCTCAGCTTTTGTTGAGAAGGTGGCACAGTTATTTCCCTGCTGAAAAGATCTCGTAGCCAGCCTACCTCTCCTCCATGCATAGAAGTAGGTCAAAAGTTGAGCAGCAAACCCAAGAGAGATCCTATCGGTCTGATTGGGGATCTCTGTTTCCTCATAGCTTGGAAGCTGATTTTGCAGAAAACAGGAAAGACAAAGACCCCCGACCCTATAGAAATTCTTCCCCACTTCCATTGCTGTTTGAGGTAAATGATGTGAGGCCATTTAGATGGAAAAGACACCATCTACCGGTGGATCCATGAAATATAGTTCATAAACGCCAATACCATGGCTGTCACTGTGGCCCTCATCACACTAGAGCATGGATCCACTTTAAATCTGGTTGCTGTCTCCTGCGGAATTCTGGGGCTTGTAGTTTAAAGGAGGAGCCTTTAAAATGCTCAGCCAGAGAGGCCCTGGGATTCACTAAACTACAAACCCCAGAATTCCTCAGGAGGCAGCAACCATCTTTAAAGTGGATTCATAGTCTGTGCTGTGAAGCTGACCAGGTGAATGCTGATGTGCACAGATGTTGAGAATGAGAGGTGCCTGATATTAGACAGGCACCTCTTAAGCATCCATTGCTTAAGAAAATGTTATGACATCCACGGTGTTTCCAAAAGGTGGCTTAAAAGGTCATGTTACCACTTATTTTGCTCACATTTACTTGCTAGTACTACTACAGTTAGTAGATAGATAGTTTAGTTACTCTATTCTACCATCAAGTCCCATTCATGTTTCATAGCTAGATGCATATTCTATCTTGTCTGTTGACTTGGATTCTTCTCAAAGATTATTAAACAATAATTTAAAGGGGAAATCAGGAGAAGTATAATGCCGTCAATGTATCCAATTTAGCAGAGGAAAACTGCCTAGAAACAATCATTGCCTTATGCTAACTTAAACCTGGCTGTTAGAATGTAACCCACAAAAGAAAGTCATATGTTGCCTTTTGTTGGTTTGCATTGGACTCCTAACCACTAGACTCCAACGCCCTTCTCAGAGTAGGGAATGGACCATCGATGCCCTGGCTCCAGTGTTCCCAGCACCGAAACCCCTTGTGCACTGCTTTTGGCTTACTGCGCAACCTCCTTCTCAATGGTCCATTTCTACACACTCTCTCTGGTGTCACGATGCCCTCCTTGGACTCCATCTGTTTATGGATCAGGGTTCCCCAACTCACCAGCTGTGGAGCTGACTGTCTCAGGAAAAGTGTTGGTGAACTTTGCGCTCTTCTTCTTGCTTGCTAGTTCGCCCTCCATCTCTTTTGATCCCTGCTGCATCCCAACATAGAAACTTTTAAGCTAGTTCTGACGTCATTATTTTTTCCTGGGCATGAGCATGTGAAGGTGTGGCTTTACCTACCACCTCCCACTCCTGGCCTAGAGCCCACCTTCTCGAGGGTGGGGATGGCCAGCAGGAAAGAAGGAGGGATGGAGACCGACAAGGTAAGAGGTCATTCCAACTCTGGGTGCATTTGCAGCTGGATGTCTGCATTTTCCCCTCTTTCCCTCTGCTTCCATGGATGCATGTCAATGTCCATGCACTAGGTTACATTGTGTGGAGGTAGATATCTACATCTGGAAATAAGAGTGGTAGCTCTTTGAGCAGATGCATTGTTTTGTTGGTGAGGTCCCCAGTCAAGTGTGAGAGACCTTCTTACGGTTTTGAGACTTGACTGGTATGTGAGTGTTGAGTTCCTCAAACATACCAATTGCTTTGTGAGCAATTGCTTTGTGTTGAATGCCTGTCTGCTTGACTGGGCTCTGAAGGCCCTTGGTGGGTGGTGGAGGCCAAGTCTTCTGTATCCTGGGCAGGCATGTAGCCAGGGGGGGGCTAAGGGGGCTTCAGCCCCCCCCCCCCAAATTCTCAGGGTGGTCCGCGAAAAGGCCTTACTGGTACATTATTTAAACTGTTATGTTTATTCATATCATGATCTGATCACCATGCTCATTATATCCCACATTAATGGGGTTATTGGGATAACAATATAAAAGGTTTGCTAGGGTAGACCCTCTTCCACCCAGTCTCACCCCCCGAACCAAACTCAGCCCCCCGAATCAAAATCCTGGCTACGGCCCTGATCCTGGGATAAAGTTTCTGCAGTCAACAGACACCTCTATTGTCAAAGCAAATCCCCCAAATAGCAGAAACCAAGGGGCCTAGAGAGAGGCACTCATCAGCCATTCTGTCCTCAACTGCTTCTTCACCTCTACAAACTCTCCCAACAGTTGTTGCTTCAACAATCAGATCCAGAAAGACTTAGTGAGCTTGGAAAAGGTTTCTTTTAAGGAACACAACACCCAGTATTCCCCAGCCAACATGCCCTCTGGATAGTCCAGTTAGCTCTTCTATTTGGAGTAGGAGGGAGCTCCATCTTCCTTTTGCCTCAGATAATAAAGTTACTGTCAAAATGTGATGGCAACCCAAGAACAATTGTCAAATAGGCTGTGACAATCTCAATTAATTTTTTTGTCATCTCACTTTTTCAGTTGTCTTTAAAATGTTCAGTCTTTCTCTTCTTCCTCCTTTTCCTTTCATCCTAGCTTACTTTACTTGCAGCAAACTGAGCTCAAAGTGCAAAAGTAATTTGGACTTCTTTAAATTGGGATGTGAGGGAGAAAAGACGAAGAGACTCTGGGCTTACTTATAAACTTTACTCCACATGAATCTAACACTGATGGTTTTCACAATGCACGGGGACTTTCAGTAAGTAGCCTGAACTCTTTGCTGAGTTTGCAGGAAACTGAGGTATCTGTGGGTTTTGCAGCCATCTGGACAGCTGAATCCACTGACTAGATGTTCATTGCCACCATCATCCTTTTCTTACACTGATCAGCACAGGGAATGGATGGATCATCCATGAGTTGCTATCACCACTCCCTGGTGGCCATGAAGCTTCCAGTGAGCACCTGACCATTGGGGTTATATGTGATGTGGTCAGAATGAGGCACCGGCAGAATCTATAAGAAGAAGAGGGTCACTCAGCCACTACTTGCTAGTTGTATAGACACCCTGTTATTACCTCAGCAGATATGACAGGCAATGGGCAATAAGTTGTGTCCGGTGAGGACTGGCAGTGGTGGTATATGGACAAAGCGACAACCTAGCAGGGCCGATAGGGGTTTAGCCTGACTGGATACCAGCCCAGTGTTGTAGGCAGGCCCGGATTACCCATAAGGCCACCCTAGGCCATGGCCTAGGGCAGCAGCCATGGCGGGGAGGGGGCAGCAGATCCGGACCCCCCAATTTTTTTAAAAAAATCAAAAGAAATTTTTTTTAAATTCCAAAAAAAAGTGCGAATGCGCGCGGTGGCGAAAGCGCCATTCACGGCCGCCCTGCCGCCTCCCCCTTTGCTCTGCTCCCCTCAGCTCCAAAGGCTCTGCCCCCGCCCCCGGCTCCGCCCCCGCCTTTGGCCTAGGGCGGCAAAAGGCCATGATCCGGGCCTGGTTGTAGGGCACACCTGCACAATCTGGCCTTCCAAGTGTTTTGAACTTCTGCTCCCAGAATTCCTGACCATTGGACAAGCTGATCTGGGCTTTTGGGGGTCCCAAACATCTGTAGGGCCACAGGAATAAAACTCCCAGAATGTGTGTTGTTCTTCTTTTATGCTGAAGGCATTTTTTCTTCTTATTTCTATCTTTAGTACCAATTTTGTTAAAGAAGTATTGTCCAGGAACACATCTGCTTCATTACCTGTAGTATATCTGCATTCCCTAACCACATTGGTGCTCAGATCTGGAAATAGGGTCAAATCTTAACTTTTGATGATCAGACATACACATCGGTGAAAAAATAAAAATTCTGAGGAGTGGTAGTTTTGACGTGAGTGGGGCAGTTATTCTGCTCTGGCTTTTAAGATATCTTTAAAGAAACTTTCCAGGCTCCTGGACCTGTTAGAGAATGAGGTTCATCATCTCGGAGCACTTATTTAAAGTTAAGATTAATGAGATATGCAATCATCCCACCAGGCATATTCTCACCAGCACTGACCAGCTTGGTAGAATATTGTATGTTGTATTATTAAATGCAAGGATACAACATAACTGTTTTCATACTGAATAACACTGTTCATTTATAGAGTTTGGTGTTACTGATAGCAGGTAGTAGCTGTCTAGGATTCCACAATACAGTCCTACCTGGAAATGCTGGGGAATTAAACTGTGTTTGAACGTTGAACTAGGACACTGGGAAACCAGGCTTCAAATACGTATGTACTTTGTCAGAGAAACTTAGGGCCCTTCCACACAGCCATATAACTCAGAATATCAAGGCAGAAAATCCCACAATATCTGCTTTGAATTGGGTTATCTGAGTCCACGCTGCCATATATTCCAGTTCAAAGCAGAAAATGTGAGATTTTATTCAGCTGTGTGGAAGGGGCCTTAATGGGTAACCTGGGGCAAATCACACTCTTTTGCCCTCACAGCAAATCAATGGCAACCTTGCTAAGATAGGTTCATCTTAGGATCTTCATTAAATCAGAAATGACCTAAGAAAAACAACAACCACAGTCATAAACAAAATGTGTATTCAACCAGTGGACTTACATAACAGGAGAAAGGAAGCAAAGAAACAGAGGCAGATGTTATCTCTTTTTAAATGACAATTCCTAATTCTGTCTGTAACTTGGTACATGCTATATTACATTTTCTCCCTTGTTGCCCTGATTAGAGATGACTAGAGAAATGACTGCCACGTCTGAGATCCAATTTACTGAGTACAAACCTGCAATCTGAGTTCGTACTTCCAATGGTGAAATTTATCTCCATTCTTGTCTGGACTTGCCTGCTGCCTTCAAACCTCATCCGTAGTCTACTTAGACTGAAGCTGTAACACTGTGTACATAAGGGGGAGGGCTGCAAGAGGCATTGAGTGAACAAAAGAAATGAATGGGAGCCAGATTGGGCTGTATAGAACCTAGAAGAAATGCATTGCAAAATAGTGGTACTTTCAACATACTACGTACCATGCCTGGTAAGAAGTATCTAAAGATGGCAAAGTTATTTTTTCACCTGTCTGTCTGTGAAAGGCCAGTTGGATGGGTCCATCCCGATCTATCTATAATATAAATGATGTAAATCAGGAGTGCTCATTAGGTAGATCGCGATCTACTGGTAGATCGCGTAGGGCGTCCTGGTAGATCGCAGGCAGGCGGGAGGAAGGCTCAGTCCCACCCCGCAGGCTCCCGACGCCGCCCAGGTGCAGAAGGAGGTTGGACTGGATGGCCCTTGGAGGTCTCCTATTCTAGGAACCCATTGTTGTTGTTGTTATTATTATTATCAGAGGCTGAAAGGCCATCTGTGAGGAATGCTTTGATTGTGTTTTTCCCTTATGGCAGAAGGAAGTTGGACTGGATGGCCCTTGGAGGTCTCCTTCTACTCTAGGAACCTATTGTTGCTGTAGTTACTACTACTAGTAGTAGTAGTAGTAGTAGTAGCAGCAGCAGTGGCTGAATGAATATTATCATCCTCATTATTATTAATAAATTCAGGGTCTTATTAAACTCACATTTAGTTGAATTCAATCTTAAAATGTATTATATGGCTCTCACTGAAATAAATTTCCAAATATTTTGCTTTTAAGGCTCTCTGAGAAGTGGGTAGGTAGATCATTTTGACTTGGTTGTTTTATAAGTAGCTCTCATTCTGAAAAAGTGTGAGCACCCTGATGTAAATAATAATAAATAAATAAATATCTAGGGAGGGAGGTCCACAGTCTAGGAATAGCCACCAAAAAGCCTTTTCCCTTGTTCTCATCAAACACAATTGAGATGTTGGTGGGACAGAGAGAAGGCCCTCTCCACAGGATTGTAGAGTTCTAACAGGTTCATACACAGAGAGGTATTGAACAACTACAGGTGATTCACAGTTTTTAAGGTCCTGTGGAAAATGCAGTATGTTGTACTGGGAAGTTGAGGGAAACTATATCTTCTTCATGATAAACCAAGGGTTTGAGGCATTGTCAATAACTACAAGTAGTTTGCATTTGAAAACAACTGCCATGGAGAAAGTATTGAAAGTATTCAAAATGTTTGAGATTGTGTTCCACGACTACAAGCAAGTTGCATTTGGGAAAGTGTCATGGAGAAAAGTGTTAATGATACCTTTCTCTCCACTATATCATTACAGTTTGGAACCAAATCACATTTCTGTATTTAACAACAGCACCATCATCCAAAGACAATATGAGTCTACATACCCCTCATGTCTAGGTGTACTTTGGCTTAATATCTGTTCAAGAAGATGTGATCCTTGTGAGCAAAGCCGGCAGTCTAAAAATGGTTGTTCTCATGAGCAATAGATAGGCGCAATAATGTCCTCCATGATACTTCCTTTTCCCAAGGCAGGATACCACCTTAAAATGAACTTTGAAATGACCCTCTAACAGCTCCAACATTTCACAGCTGAAAACGAAGACATGTGTAGATAGGTAAGTCACATCAGGGTGTGGCCAAGATAGGATCGGGTATGAATGAGAAAAACCAGAAGAGGCTTCAGCACTTTGCCTGAGTATGTAAAGAAGGGTGGGATTCCCTCCTCTTATTTTGCTTCCCCTCTGCTGAATCAACTTAGTACTTTGAACTCAGTTTGCGGCATTAGAAATTGGATGAAGACAAAGGGGGAAATGGGAAAAGGAAAGCCAAGTACATTTTTAAAGTTGCTAAAAATGGGATGACAAGAGGGACGATCAGAATGGTTCCTGCCAATTCAGGGCAGTCTGAAATGTTATACATTTTTTCTGAAATAATTTAAGTAGGTACATCAGGGACATAAAATGCAATCCGAAGAGTTGCCCAATCTTTAAGGTATAGATCAGGGATGAGCAAAGTGTGGTGCATGTGCCATTTTAAGTGGTCCCAAACCACACACCCCATTTCATTATTTAAATCTCCAAATGATTACAATGACTGTGGAAGCATTTTGCCACTGTTTGCACTTCTGGGCTCATTTTAAGTCTAAAAGGAGGCTTCCTCCAAAACAATTAAGCTACGTTCCTAAAAAGATATAATAGAGACAAGTATTGGGGGTTTTTTTGTTGGGAGAGGGGGCTATGGCCTCCAAGGTCTCCAGGGAGACTTATGTGCCTGCCTAGCCCACTCTTTTTCTTAAACTGGTCCAAAATATTTATTTATTTATTTACTTTATTTATATTCCGCTCTTCTCACCCCGAAGGGGACTCACAGCGGATTACAGGTACACATACTTAGCAGACAATCCCTGCCGTTTTCCACATACACAGTACACACTATACACAGTACACACAGTACACACATATAAATGAACAGAGGCAAACTCTGGCCACCAGGGGGGAGCTGACGCACTCCTCACCTCTCAGCATCATTTGTTGTTCCTTCCGCATTCCTTAGCGTTTTCTGGAATTCTTTTAATGGCCTCATAATTCAGTCAAAATTTGCCTCCCCACTTAATATGGTACCTTTATCACCTACTTGACAGATGCAACTGTCTTTTGGGCTGCAAAGGTTGACAGCAGGCTACACTTAAGGTCAAGCACCCACCTCGACCTGGGCAGGCCTCGAACTCATGATGTACTGGTCAGAGAGATCTTATGCAGCTGACACTTAGCCAGCTGCGCCACATTCCCGGTGCAATAAGTCACAGAAAAAGTAGGGTTTCTGTCCCTGGTTTCAGCTGACATAAAGTTAGCACTGGTCTTGGCCTTTTCTCTGTTTGAGGAAAAGTGAATGTAGCCTATAGGAACCTGTAAAGAAAGGTTTAAAAGCCATCAGATGAATCAGTTCTAGGAAAGAAGAAGAAAACTTTCTGAAAGGTTATTTTATAGCATTCTCTGGTTCTTTTTTGAGGCTTCCTTACAGAACGTGTCTCCACAGAGTTCTCAGGATCTCTCCACAGAGGTCTACAACAGAGATGGGATCACCCTGGGGCTTTTCTGTAGTCTACTCCGGATCTCTGGGTGGATTCCTTTATGTGAAGGCCAAGGAGGGTTCCTCTGAGGTCTGCTTCAGCATCCTTGAGGGAAATGATGTCACAGTTCAACTCACGTTCTAGAATTTCATGGAATTTCTCCAAGCAAGAGGAAGAATGCTGGAAGCTCATGGCGGCAGCAGGGCTCATGCAAAAGCAACAGTGACCCCAGGCTTTTCAGCACTGCCTTCACTTTTGAAACACGTCCTGTGGCCACCTGTAACCAGCCTGGCTGGATTTCATCCTTTTCTTACACACGGTGAGCTCAGTCAGCTCATCCATGGGCTGCCATGCACTACTAATTTAAAGGGAGCTTAATTAAAAAGTATTTTTCACCCCATATTTCAATGCACATACATAATCAAGGCAGCCTAACATATCCATATCAATAATAAAACACAGGGTAAGCACAGTTAGCTATGGAAATGCAACCTATGCGTGGAATCCACCAGGCTTTTGATTTCATTTCACACAGGAAAATGCATGCCAGCCCTCTTATTTTATAGGGAGGTAAGAAAGGGAAAACACAATCTTTGACTTGTTCGTTCAGGACCCAATGAATGTCTGGGCTAAGTGTGGGACTCTGGGTTGCCATATAACATCTGCAAAACAGCTTGGGGAGATTGTGATTTATCACAGGGAGTGGTTCCCATGACACTGGGAATCCATGCTAGGTTTTGGCAAGTTGTAAAGGCATTGTCCAAGATTATGATCCATTTTGGAGAGTGGCTTTAGTATCTCAGATATCTCCTTCAAAATCCGCTGAAAACCTGGCATGCATTCATTGCCCCACAAACATCCAGCATGGATGATAGGGAGTTGGTTCTTAGTTGTTTTTTTTAAATTCAGGCTGATCGTCTCTGCAGCTTTGCTCTCATAAATATTGCCCTATACATCCTGGTTACTAATAGCAGCTGGAGTCAATGAGGGGGCAGTAAATCTGCTCCAAACTTTAGCCTGAGCTTTTCAAGAACTAGCCAAGGTGCTGAACCTTACCACCCTAATTGGTGCCAGCACCATGGAGAGCTCCTTTAAAGTTTAAAATCAAACTCACCACTTCGTGGAAGCGCCTTCTTGCCACTCTTTGCCAGACTGTATGGAAAAATGTGTTTGATGTGAGGAGTGGTTTGTGGGAAACTGGACGCCATAAAATTGTTAAACATTTTAACTGCTGAGCAGCTGAACTTGCTGACGAAAAGGTCGGCACAGTTCAAATCCGCGGAGCGGAGTAAACTCATGTCGCTAGCCCCAGCTTCTGCCAACCTAACAGTTTGAAAATATGCAAATGAGAGTAGATCAGTAGGTACCACTCTGACAGGAAGGCAATGGCGCTCCATGCAGTCATGCCATCCATATGATCTAGGAGGTGTCTATGGACAACGCTCTTAGAAATGGAGATGAGCAGCTGTATGAACATAGCTCCAAATCAAAACTATGCTATTGTCTGAATACTATGGTGGGGACAGGTTTCCCCTGGATCCTCCTCACTACTCAATCAGAAAGTGGAAAATCTACTAATGGTGGGCTTGTCTACTTTTGGAGTAAATTCTATAGTGGTTTGAATGTTGGACTACAGGGTTCAAATACCTGTTCATTCATGGAAACCCAGTGGGTGATTTTGGGCAAGTCCTATTCTCTCAGGCTCAAAGGACGGCAATGGCAAATGACCTTCGTAGAAATTTGGCACTAGGAGAGAGTCTCCATAAGTGAAGATACTTGAAGGCTCGTAATAACAAATCTATATAAATAAATAGTAATGTTCATTTGTGGGATTAACATAACTCAAAAACCACTTGACAAGTTGCCACCAAATTTGGCCACAGGACACCTACTAATCCAAGGAGTGACCATCACTCAAAATTGATTTTGTCATTTGGGAGTTGTAGTTGCTGGGATTTATAGTTAACTCACAATCAAAGAGAATTCTGAACTCCACCAATGATGGAATTGAACCAAACGTGGCACACAGGACTCCCATAACCAACAGAAAACACAAGAAGGGTTTGGTGGGCACTGACCTTGAGTCTGAGAGTTGTAGTTCACCTACATCCAGAGAGCACTGTAGACTCAAACAATGATGGATCTGGACCAAACTTGGCACAAATACACAATATGCCCAAATATGAACACTGATGGAGTTTGGGGAAAATAGACCTTGACATTTGGGAGTTGTAGTTACTGGGATTTATAGTTCACCTACACTCAAAGAGCATTCGGAATCCCAAGGCTAGAATGGGGCCAAACTTCCCACACAGAACCCCCATGAAAATACTGTGTTTTCTGGTGGACTTTGGCAACCCTTCTGACACACCCTCGTGACCCCCCCCCCCCAGGGGTCCCAAAACCCAGGTTGAGAAATGCTGCCTTAAGGCAATTCAATCCAACTCCATTCACCAGGGCAAAAAAACATAATCAAAGCCCTCCTGACAAAGGGTCATCCAGCCATATATAGAGATCAATATATATGATTCACACACACACATTTATATGTATAGGACAGATATCATAACATAGATTTGAAAGGGACTCCTAAAGAAGGACAATTGCATGTCAAGGTCTATTTTTCCCAATCTCCATCTGTTTTCACATTTGGGCATATTGAGTATTCATGCTAAGTTTGGTCCTGATCCAACATTGTTTGAGTCCAAAGTGCTCTCTGGATATAGGTGAACTACAACTCCAAAACTCAATGTCAATTCCCAAGCAAACCCTTTTAGTACTTTCTGTTGGTAATGAGAGTTCAATATGCCAAGTTTGGTTCAATCCCATTGTTGCAAGAGTTCAGGATGCTCTTTGTTTGTGTGTTAACTATAAATCCCAGAAACTGTAACTCCCAAATGACAAAATCAATTTTTTGACTAATGGTCCCTCCTTGGGTTAGTATTAGTATGTTTTGTGGCCAAATTTGGCAGCAATTTGTCCAGTGGTTTTTGAGTTATGTTAATCCCACAAATGAACATTACACACACACACACACATATATATATACATATATATATATATACACTGTATATATATATACATACATACACACAGTGTATATATATATATATATATATACAGTATATATATACTGTGTGTATATATATATATAGATATAGAGAGAGAGAGAGAGAGAGCACAACAGCGCAGGCGGAAAAGCAAACATCAAAGGGAAGCATGTCTGTGTAGAGCAGGGGTGCTCATTAGGTAGCTCGGGAGCTACTAGTAGATGTTTGGCCCTCTTCCAGGTGATCTTCAGGCCTCACCAGACGGATGGGGCGCTTCTGCCATGCGTGCGCACCCCCTGCACGCACGCGTGCTCCTGCTGCTGGCTTCCGCTGTTGTGGTGCTTCTTTTGCCTGCGGGGCATTGCAGGAAGAAGGAAGCACAAGGCGGGGCCTCTGGAGGAAGCACCCTGCCTCTCTCTCTCGTCCAGAAGCAGCTGTGCAGCCTCCATTGCTGGCGAGACAGGCAGGGCGGAGCGCTCCCTCTGGATGCCCCGCCTTGTGCTTTCTCCTTCCTACAATGCCCCGCAGGCGGAAGAAGCAGCAGCAGGAGCATGCGCGGTGGCAAGAGCGCACGGCGGCGGGAGTGCACGGCGGCGGGGGCAGGTAGATCTTTTGAAATTGGTTGCTTTAAGAGTAGCTCGCATGCTGAAAAAGTGTGAGCACCCCTAGTGTAGAGGGTCATTTTGTGTCATTTTGGTTGGTGGTGTGCCCCAGGATTTTGTAAATGTAAAAAGTGTGCTGCGGCTCAAATAAGGTTGGGAAACACTGTTCTAGAGGACATTGATTATAGAGCCATGCTGGAGAATGCGGAAATCCTTAAAGAGGGTGTTCTCTTGCATGAAAAAGTATTTAAATAAATTTATTGAGATTTCTAGAATACCAATAGATAAGATACACAATAAAAATTAGCATTTTTTAAAAAAAAATCACAGTTACTTGCTTTCAGTATATGTTTTTTGGGCAACTAAAGGAACACATCTGAAACTCTGCTGTATATATTTCCAAAAAGCCACTTGACCAGTGGTTTTCCAAAAAGGTTATGAATCCCATTTCCCAAGTGGTTATGGAGATTCACATTTTCCAGAAATGATGATCTCCTTCTTAACTCCTGAATGACCAAGAAGCCTACCTGGTCCTCTCATATTCCATAAAGGAAGTTAAACAATATCCCTATGAACAATATCCAGGTTTGTGAAGGTTTTTTTTTTCATGCAACGACCAATCAGTGGTATTCACTCAGGCAGGACGTGGGCTACAACAAATGAAATATTTCACAACAAGTTCCAACTCGCTTTCTTCTTGGACTACCCCAACAAAGAATCTTCCATCTATATTGGGAACAGGGAAAGTTAAGAGTGAGGGTGGGCACATTTAAATGTTTTCACATTGGAGTCAGTGTGACTTCCTTCTCCTCCTGCCAGGTGGCCGAGACCATGGCTCCTTTGCTCCAGACCCTCCTCCTCCTTGCCTGCTTTGTGGACACAACCCAAGCCAAGCTGTTTGATCGCTGTGAGCTGGCCCATCTGCTGAAGGACAACGGGATGGATGGATACAACGGGTTTAGCCTATCTGACTGTGAGTGCTGATCCTTGGCAGAGGACCAAACAGAAGGGCACAGAGCACAAGTAGAGTCAGCTTCACACATTCACTGGGGTTAGAGGTGCAGGAACCATGCAAAAATGGGGGGGATGGACCAAAAAACCCTACAGAATAATAATTATATATTTTTTCATTACAGGAGCAACTTGCGAAACTGCAAGTCGCTTCTGGTGTGAGAGAATTGGTTGACTGCAAGGATGTTGCCCAGGGAAGGCCCGGAAGTTTTGCCATCCTGTGGGAGGCTTCTCTCATGTTCCTGCATGGGAAGCTGGAGCTGACAAACGGGAGCTCAGCCTGCTCCCCAGATTCAAACCGCTGACCTTTTGGTCAGCAGTCCTGTTGGCACAAGGGTTTAACCCAGTGGTGTTTTGACCTACAACTCCCAGAAATCCCAGCAAGCTTACCAGCTGTTAGGATTTCTGGGAGTTGAAGGCCAAAACATCTGGGACCCACAGGTTGAGAACCACTGGGAACTCATTCCACCACTGGGAGCTCCAATAATAATAATAATAATAATTACACGTTTCAGCAGAGACGGGCAATAAATAATAATTATAATAATGTTGTATTTATTGCCTGCCTCTGCTTGAGATGGGGTACAACAAAGTCAAAAACATATAAGCATAATATACATACATACACATAGAATTTTTTTTCTATACATCTCTAGGTCCTTCAGCCCAAATGTCTCTTGGAAGTTGCCCATAGAAGCACACTGGAGGGCTACCAAAGAGTTTCTAAGAATTTCTTATAACGTTTTAATCAAATTTGAGAATAATCAAGTGGAGGTCTGACTGGGCATGTTGGGTGTCTTTTCAAAAGACAGATGTATAGAATAATAGAGTTGGAAGATACTACATGGGCCATCTAGTCTAATCCCCTGCCATGCAGGAAAAGCACCATCAATGTACCCCTGTAATAATGTTATTAAGGAGGTTCAGGCCACTCACCAACGCATCTTACTTCAACTAGGGATGGGAAGAGTGGTGCATATAGACCAAGAGCATTTTTGATCCCAGGTAACATTCCTATTTTTAGAAATACATAATTTGGAAAATATGTTTTGGTGTAGGAACAATTTTGCTATGTTTTCAGCCCGTTTTAGCCCAGGAGAGACCTTTTTTTAATGCAATAAGTGTAGTAGAAATTTATTGGAGAAGGAGGTCAGTTGGTTCATGCAGTCCTGGTCCACTTGGGAACCAGCATAACTCCGCAATCCCTCATTCCTATTTAATTTCAAAGTATTCCTTTTGGGTTTTAGGGAGTCTTGAGGATCCCCCCCCCCCCCTAAAAACCTACAAGAACATCTCTCAGCTTCCACCAGAAATTAATCATAGAGTCACATTGGAGGATCTAGAAATTCATAGAAGTGTTCTCTTTAGGACTGTATAGCATGACTCTACAATCAACTTCCGCCAAAGTTTAATCTGTAAATGTGAAAATCCAACTGTATAACTAGGGCATACTTAATATTTATTTATTTATTTATTCGATTTTGTATACTGCTCCTCCCTGCAGGCTCGGGGCGGTTCACACAACAATCAATTAAAATACACATAAAAACGCATAAAATACATATAATAGATATAAAACATTTGGTCAGATAAGGGCATGGTCATGATATCCGGAGAACTTAGTTGAAGGCAAGCTTAAACAGGGTTGTTTTACATGCCCTCCGGAAAGGAACCAACTCCGTGATGGCGCGAGCATTGTCCGGCAATGCATTCCATAGTGCTGGGGCCACCACAGAGAAGGCTCGTTGTCTTGTCACAGAGAGGTGACATGAGAGGACTGATGGAACTGCCAGGAGATTTTGTTCTTCTGAACGTAGTGATCTCGGGGGAACGTATGGGGTGAGACGGTCCCTCAGGTACACTGGCCCTAGACCATACAAGGCCTTCAGGTACACTGGCCCTAGACCATATGTCCAGCAGTTGGTCATATTGAAAAACAGATACTTGGTCAGGGATTCAAGTGGTTTTTAAGAGCAAAGACTGGAAGACCTCCCCATCTTTCACATACATACAATAATGTCCTAAGTAGATATTGTAGGGGACTTGTGCTGGAATCCACTTCGTGACTGATTCTGGAAGCTAAGCAAGGTCACCCTGGTTAGTACTTGGATAGGAGACTACCAACGAAGACCAGGTGCTGTAGGCTGTTTCATAACAAGGTACTGGCAAAACCACTTCTGAGTATTTCCTACCCAAGAAAAACTGAAATTTGTGGGATCGCCAACCTGAAAAAAACATATGCACATACAGCCCAGAGTTGTGCAAACATCACTGCTTTTTATGTCATTTAGCAAGGAGCTATCCAGTGCCTCCTTACTCAATTATTTAATTGGGCCACATAACAGCAGTAGAATGTCACTGTGGCCCAAGTACATCCCTTTCAATCTCAATAGGCACTGGTTGACCAAATAAGTGCCAGAAGGTCACCCTTGTTCCTACATCCTTCCCCAGGGGCCCTCCTTATATCCTCAGTGTAACCAGAGCCTGTTCACTATATCACCAACCATACTGACATGAAAGTGAGATCACGGTTCACATTTTCCCCACTGCTGTTTTTAGAGAGTGCATCTACAATGTAGTATTGATCCAGTTTGACACTACTTTAGCTGCCATGGCTCAATGCTATTCAATCACGGGACCCATAGTTTCACAAGGTCTTTTCTGTCAAAGAATGCTGGTGCATCAGCAAACTACAAATCCCAGGATTCCACAATGTGGAGCCATGGCAGTGAAAGTGGTGTCAAACCGAACACTGAGTCACTAGCTACATAGTGTGTTGTGCTCACTTAATACTCAAGGAGTATTACCTGACCCACCCCCCCCCCCTTGCATTCTCTACAGGGATCTGCATGTCGTTTTTTGAGTCTGGCTTTGACTCTGAGGCTATTGATTGGCACAAGGACGGCACAAAAGACTATGGAATCTTCCACGTCAACAGCGGCTGGTGGTGCAAAGATGAAGCTCTTGACAGTTCATCGGAGAACCTTTGTTCCATGGCTTGCAAAGGTTAGTGTCTCTGGCCAGCTTCCTGTTAGTGGCATTATGCAGGTATGCAGGGATGTGATTTTGCACAGTAATCAAATCCTATTTACCATGGGATTTGGTTAACTGTGAGATAGCGCCAACTTACTGTCTTGATGATGGGTGGCATTGCACAAAACCCGGAGAACCTCATTGCAGAAGATACGTTCCATCACCACGGGATGATCAGGGGCTTTGTCCATCAATAACCCATGACGTCTAGATCCCAGGGAGGTGACAGACCAGCAATGATGTTGTGTGATAGGGACCATCAACACTGGCGATAAAGTCCATGGTCTAAAATCTCTACCAAATACAAAAGTCTAAAGCAAGGTTGTCAAATTCATTTTAATCGAGGGCCACTTCATCCTTTTCAGAGGGCCACTGAATTCATGAATAGTGATTCGGTGGATACAAAAGGCCACTATTTCTTTTTTTTAATGGATTGGTGGGTCCTCTCTAGTTTTGACTCAAGTTTTGGCTAGGGGATTATTGGAAGTGTAATCCAAGGAAGGAGGGAAGGAAGACAGAAAGGGAGGAAAAGAAAAAGAGGGTGGGGATTGGGTTGTTGTAAGTTTTCCGAGATGCCTGGCCGTGTTCCAGAAGCATTATCTCCACATCTATGACAGGCATCCTCAGAGGTTGTGAGGTCTGTTGGAAACTAGGCAAGTGAGGCTTAGATATCTGTAGAATGTCCAGGAGAAAGAACTATTGTCTGCTTGAGGCAGGGCCGTAGCCAAGATTTTGATTCGGGAGGGGCTGAGTTTGATGGGGGGGGGGGCTGAATCTGAGTGGGAGAGAGTCTACCCTAGCAAACCTTTTGTATTGTTATCCCAATACCTCCATGCATATGGGATATATTGAGCATGGTGATCAGATCATGATATAAATACACATAACAGTATAAATAATGTACCAGTAAGGCCTTATCGCGGACCACCCTGAGAATTTCAGGGGGGGGAGTGAAGCCCCAAGCCCCCCCCCCCCCCCGGCTACATGCCTGGCTTGAGGCAAGTGTGAATGTTGCAGTTGGCTACCTTGATTAGCACTGAATGGCCTTGCAGCTTCAAAGCCTGGCTGCTTCCTGCCTGGGGGAAATCCTTTGTAGAGAAGTGTTACTGGTCCTGATCTGGAATTCCCCTGTTTTTTAGTGTTGTTCTTTATTTGTTGTCATAATTTTAGAGCTTTTAAAATACTGGTAGCCAGGGAGAGGTCGTCCCCCTCCCCCCCAAACTCAGTTCACAGTGGAATCCACGGTCATTCAAAGGTCTGGAAGCTGGTTGTATATGACCCTAAAGTGCTGGGCTTCTTGTGCTTACATTCCAATTCCCTTAAACCATATTGATATTTTTTTTTGGTTTATTGCTCATTGTATATAATGTGAGACTTGAGTTTTTAGGGACCTTCCTCCACCCATCATAACCAGAAAGAGAAATTATGGTACAACACTGCCACCTGCTGGCTATTTGCCTTCAGTGACACACATGCTTTGCACAGGTTTTGCTACCACAATTCAATCTTCTCTTCCTTGATGAAAGAGACAGCAATAAAACCCATGGTAATATCTACCCCATACAATCCAGTATTCCTACCCTCCCACTGCCCTGATTTGGCAGGGATGGCCCTGATTAATTCTCTGCTGTCCCTTTAAAATGTTCCAGTTTTTCTCTCTTCCTCCTACTTTGCTCCTTCACCTTCTGCATGCTTCATTAGCTAGAACGGGCCTGTCCAATAGGCAGTCCACAGTCCGCACACGGCCCGCCAACCCCTTGGATCCGGCCCTCCTACCCTCCTGCAAAAAATCAGCTGTTGTTTTTTTTTAAAAAATTAATTTTTTTTAAATTCCCATTTAAAAAAAAATTCCAAAAAAAATCCCCCCAAAAGTGCGCATGAGCGCGGCGGCGCAAGCGCCATCCACGGCCACCACCCCTTTGCTCTGCTGCCCATGGCTCCGCCCTCCCTCCTAAAGTGACATGCCGGGCGGTCTCAGAAGCGGGCGAAATCGCCGCTTCTGAGGCTGGCGTGACGTTTTAGGAGGGAGGGAGGAGCCAAGGGGAGCCCCCCATGGCTCCGCCCTCCCTCCTAAAGCGTCATGCCGGGCAGCAGAAGCGGGCGAAATCGCATGCGCGGCATCGGCTCCGGGGGTGGGGCTTTCCTTCCTCCTCCTCGCGCTGGCGGCCCCCCAGGTGATCAGTGACCGGAATTCTGACCCTTGGGCCGGTAGAAGTTGGACAGCCCTGAGCTAGAAGAAGAGGAGTGGACAGAGTATTGATTTTCATAGGCAAAATAAACCATTCCAATTTCTCTTGATTTGTATGTTCTTCCTCATTAATAACTTCTGACATCTTGATGACACAAGTCACAATCTCTCACCATATTGACACCACTCTGCATTTGCTTGGTCACATATGTTCTGGTTTTCATCTGTGAAATGTTGGAAAAATATGAGCGTTTGTAGCAGGACAGGAGTCACATGTGGCACAGTGGGTTAAACTGCTGAGCTGCTGAACTTGCAAACTGAAAGGTCGCAGGTTCAAATCTGGGTGGAGTGGGGTGAGCTCCTGCTGTTAGCCCCAGCTTCTGCCAACCCAGCAGTTCGAAAACATGCAAATGTGAGTAGATCAATAGGTACCACTCCAGTGGAAAGGTAATGGTGCTCCATGCAGTCATGCCGGCCCCATGGACTTGGAGGTATCTATGAACAACGCCGGCTCTTTGGCTTAGAAATGGAGATGAGCACACACACACACACCCCAGCGTCAGACATGACTGGACTTAATGTCAGGGGAAAACCTTTACCAAGCAGGACAACTGATTCTTTGAATCCTAGGCCCCTTCTAAATTGCCATATAAAATTCAGATTATCTGCTTTGATAATATGGATTATATGGCATTGTAGAAGAGGCCCAAGTTTTGGAGAAAAAGTGGGAAATTAATCAAAGAAATACATCTACAGTGTGACTCCCTTATCCATGGACTCATTACCCATGGTTTCACTTACCCACGGTCTGAAACATATTCTGTCCCAGAACTGTTTGTGAGCCTTTATGGCAGGCATGGGCAAACTTTGGCCCTCTAGGAGTTTTGGACTTCAACTCCCAGAATTCCTAAAAGCCTACTGGCTGTTAGGAATTGTGGGAGTTGAAGTCCAAAACCCCTGGAGGGCCAAAGTTTGCCCGTGCCTGCTTTATGGAAAGCTTCCAGCCTAAGTGTAGTCAAAATGTAGGGTTCTCCATCATCTGTGGTTTCAGGGTGCATGATACTACAGATTAAACTTTATTACTGTTTTCATTGAAATTGTGTTACAGTCTATGATCCTATCTTTTGACAAGTAAGGAACGCGCTTTGAACTTGGAAGGGCTTTGGTTTTTTGAGAGGGGAAAAAGCAACATTAGCATACCCTCCAACTGTCCCGGTTTGCTCGGGAACGTCCTGATTAATCCTCTCTCATCTGGGGTAGTCTTAAAACAAAGTTCATACTTATGCAACAGGGATTATGCCCAATACCCATGCCTTGTCTTTCTTTTTTTTTCTTTTCCCTTCCAGATTTATTGAATGATAACATTACAGACGACATCAACTGTGCCAAGAAGATTGTGCAAGATGCCCAAGGCATGGCGACCTGGTACGAGAGCATCCTATATTTGCTGCCTACAGATTGCCCTGATTTACTCCAAATGACACAGCTTTCATTACCCTCTCTTCTATGTTCACTAAAGCAGTGTTTCCCAACATTTTTTGAGCAGCGGCACATTTTTACATTTGCAAAATCCTGGGGCACACCACCAACCAAAATGACACTCTAACACAGTAATACATATAGTTAATATGTTTTAAAATGTATTTATACACTCAGTGTGAAACGTGGGCCTGTTTTGATAAACACAACATAGATATCCTGGCAGGAATGGCAGAAAGACACAAACTTCCCACACAGAACTCCCATAACCAAGAGAAAATGCTATAAGAGTTTGGTGGGCATTGAGCTTGGGTTTTGGAGTTGTAGTTCACCTATATCCAGAGAGCACTGTGGACTCAAACAATGTTGGATCAGGACCAAACTTGGCATGAATGCTCAATATGCCCAAATGTGAACACAGATGGAGTTTGGGGAAAATAAACGTTGACATTTCGGAGTTACAGTTTCTGGGATTTATAGTTAACACACAATCAAAGAGCATCCTGAACTCTTGCAACAATGGAATTGAACCAAACTTGGCATATTGAACTCTCATTACCAACAGAAAGTACTGAAAGAGTTTGCTTGGGAATTGACCTTGAGTTTGGAAGTTGTAGTTCACCTACACCCAGAGAGCACTGTGGACTCAATGTTATGTTATGTTGTTGTTTGTTTTCTATTCAGAATCACAACGTTGGAAGGAGGCTCACCCTTTAAGGTCCCTAAAACAGGCATGGAAAAACTTTGGCCCTCTGGGTGCTTTGGACTCCAACTCCCACCATTCCTAATGGCCTGAGGCCCTTTTCTGCTTAAATGGCTGAGGGGGGAAAAGGAAAAGGGTCTGAGGCTGCTAGGAATGGTGGGAGTTGGAGTCCAAAACACCTGGAAGGTCCAAGTTTGCCCATGCCAGCTTTCGACAGAGACCTCTTCCTCCCCCTTCGCGCCCTTTCTTCCCTCTCCTGCTGAACACTTACTTTTTCTTCTACACTGCTGCTTCTGCTGTCATTTTGATCCAAGGGGGCAGCGTGAGCGTGTTCAGGAGGGAAGGGAGGAAGACGTGACCCGTGCGGGCGCTACTGCGCAGACTCGCTCCAGAGCAAAGCGAGGCAAAGCGAGCAGAAGAAGGGAGCCTGAGTGGAGAAGAAAAAGTGTTCAGCAGGAGGGGGAAGAAAGGGTATTGGAGGTTGCAATTTCCCACGGCACACCTGATGATCGCTCACGGCACACTAGTGTGCCACGGCACACTGGTTGGTAAACACTGCACTAAAGGACTGGGGTCTTGTCTCTAGCCTTGGTCCTGTGCCTTTTGTGGCAGCCGAATACACTGTTATTAATTTGCCACAGCTTTCTTCACCTCTCGGTCAGGCAGCTGTGAAAGACACAGGCGCAAGGACAGATTTTAGAAACATTTCCCCTTTTACACTGCCCAGTTGGAGTGCTATTATCCCACTTTAATTGTCATGGCAACATCTTGGGGGAATTTTTAATCAAGGCTGGAGCATTGCGAATCCTCAGCCAGGATGTTTCTCTGGTGCTTCTGTTCAAACTACAAATCCTAGGATTTCAAAGGACAGAGCCATGGCAGTTCAAATGTCTAAGGGCCATAGAGCTGAAGAATGGATGACTTTCTGGATGCTGCTGGTCTAGCGACTCCTACAAGCCCTAGGCAATATTGGCAATGAAGAGGGATGATGGGAGTTGTAGTCCAGCAATATGTAGAGGATCTCACTCCTGCATGCCATATTTATAGGAGGGCATTGCAACAGATGACTGGCAGGACTTCTTATTCTTCTACAGTAAGTCCCATGTAACTGTGGAATCCACAATCAGGAGTTTCACTTGTCTGAAGCCTAGGCAAAATAGTCTCCCAAGATGTTGTTGAAGGCTTTCATGGCTGGAATCACTGGGTTGCTGTGAGATTTCCAGCTGTATTATTTATTTATTTATTTGCCATGCTTCTATACCGCCTCTCTCAGACCGAAGGCGACTCGAGGCGGTGAACAAGCGGCAACAAGTACCCATATACAATACATCACAAGATAAAAACAGTCATATAAAACATATAAAATTAACAGTTAAGAACTACAAAATACAAATCTCAGCTCCACAATCTTAAAATCGGTTTCCGTTTCGTCCTCATAGTAATCCTTGATCTCGATTAAAATTCGTCTGTGAATGCTTGTTCGAAAAGCCAAGTCTTGACTTTCTTACGAAATGTCAGGAGGGAGTGGGCCGATCTGATGTCACTAGGAAGAGAGTTCCAAAGCCGAGGAGCCACCACTGAGAAGGCCCTATATGGCCATGTTCCAGAAGCATTCTCTCCGGACGTTTCGCCCACATCTATGGCAGGCATCCTCAGAGGTTGTGAGGTTTTTTGAAAACTAGGCAAGTTTCCAAAATTTTCCAAAAAAGTTGGAATTTTCTGAAATTCCTGGAATTTTCTGAAATTCCTGGAATTTTCTGAAATTTCCGAATTGCTTCATTAATGGCAGGATCGATTGTGCAATGCGCGAAAACCTGCAAATGGGACAGGCAAAACTTGGGGGATTCCCTTTTCCTCAGTTTTAGACCGCTACTGACAAAACTTGCCAAAGTGGTAGAAAAGATTCTCCTCTGTCAGCATACTAACTTTCAACATGTATAGAAGATCCCTGGGGTTTTGACAATGTAAAAAGTAATTTCAGTAATTTAATAAGGAATATTACAAGAAGAAATGTGCTGTCTCCAGGATTATCTTGGAAAATTTAAATCTATCTGCTTTGCATATTTGTCTAGAGCACACCCCTCTGAATATGAGAAAATTGAATTTATCTCATAACATTAAATTAATTTACTACATTTGCTTGTTTCCAAGATTAGTAGATTTTTAGTTTCCAAAAATACAACTTGTAACCCCAAGGAGAGAAAAACCCCTTAAAAGCTGTATTCCTTGTTTCAGGAAGGGAATTATTAGCAGCAAAGGGGAATTCTGGTTTTCCAAAGCACAGAAGTCAAACCCCAGGAGAGGAAAGGCCCTTAAAAGTTGTCTTCCCTGCTTCAGGAAGGGAATTATTAAGCAGATGGTAGTAGATTTCTAGTTTCAAAAACGACAACGTGTAACCCAAAACAGACAAAGGGGGCTCATTAGTGGTATTTTGTGTGGTTCCCCAAGGAAATTATTTGTTCTCAACCCAGTCCTTTCCTTGCAAAGCGGTGGCGTGGCACCTTTCCCACCCAAGCAGCCTGCCCTAGTCCCGTTCTCTTCGCATCTCTGGCTCGCAATGAGACCACAAGGCATGTGTGGCCCTTTGTAAGGGGCAATGGCTGCCGTGTCAAAACCCCTCCTCTCCCCACTTGGTTCCCCGTCATTGGCTGGAGGCAAGCATCCCAGCATGCAAGCAGCTGCTTGCCCCCAAAGGCTGATTCATTTCCGATTCAATTCCTGAATCGGAAAAAAGATGGTGACAGTGGCTTTGAAAGGGCAAGGATACTTCTGGGTTCCCAAATCGCTTTGAAATCGCTTAAAAAAGGACTTTGATCCAAATTTAATCCGAATTACGAAGATTACGACTGGACCTACCCATGCCTACCCTATAGCCCAGAATATCAAAGCAGAAAATCCCACATTATCTGAGTGTGGATTCAGAGAACCCAGTTCAAAGCAGATATTGTGGGATTTTCTGCCTAGATATTCTGGGACACAAGGCTGTGTGGAAGGGCCCTTAGTCATTTGCAGGGCAATCCCTTCACAATATATGCATTTCTGCTTAGGAGTATGAATTGTACTAAATGAGCCATTTCTCTCTCTCTGATTTCTTTCCTGCAGGGATCAGTGGCAAAAGCATTGTAAAAACGAAGATCATTCGCGCTGGTTGAAGGGGTGTTAGGTGGGAAAATGAATCTGGCCACAATCTGTCTGCTCCCTGAAATGATAAATGATTATTTTATTTTTAATATCACTGTCGAGTGCCTTTTGTATCGGGTGTTATTTCTGATGATTCATTCAATTCCGCAGATTAAAGATAAATGCTTTCATTCTTGTGCATTCTCTGTGATGCCTGCTAGTCCTCTTTCCACATGGCAGATCGAGTCTGGATCTGCACTATCATATGAAATTCAGATTGCCTTGAACTGGATTATATGGCAGTGTAGACTCATATAATCCAATTCAAAGCAAATAATGTGGATTATCTGGATCATATGGCAGTGTAGACTCATATAATCCAGTTCAAAGCAAATAATGTGGATGATCTGGATTATATGGCAGTGTAGATCCAGCCTGAGTTGATGGTCATGGGACACACCTTAATGTGAATAGGTGTCCTGTGAGTGTCCATGTCGACCTCACGCAAGGTAGACACACTCAAGGTCATTAAGTAAATACACAATAAAGATTATAACAATGAACTTCTATTCAGTCATTGGAAAATAATAGCAATGCATCAATCATACAATAATTACACAGGCCGCATATAGCACATAAATCAAACCCCCATAGACACAAAATTGGCAATACACAAGCAAATATCCTTTTGATATTGGACCTCACGCAAGGAACAATTTGCCTGCCTGTTGTCGACCTCATAGGGATCAACATTATTGTTGTTGACATTAAAGATGGCATCACCTGCGCCAAGAAGATGGTACAAGATCCCCAAGGCATGCAGACCTAGTATGAGAGTACCTATGCTTGCCACCCACAGTTTCAATTGTTTCCAAATTCTGGTAACCCTCCGGTGAACTATCATCGGATTTTCATAGAAAGATTTCTTCATAGAAGATTTGCCATTGCCTTTCTCTGCGGCTGAAAGTGTGACATTCCCAAATTCACGCAGGTTAGATCTACACTGACATATATTCCAGTTTCCGAATCCAGATTATCTGCTTTGAACTGAGTTATATGAGTCTAGGTAAAGGTAAAGGTAAAGGTTTTCCCCTGGCATTAAGTCCAGTTGTGTCCGACTTGGGGGGGGTGCTCATCTCCATTTCTAAGCCAAAGAATCGGCATTGTCCATAGACACCTCCAAGGTCATGTGGCCAGCATGACTGCATGGAATGCCATTACCCTACACTGCTATATAATCCAGTTGAAAGTAGATAATCTGGATTGAGAAACCGGATTATATGGTAGCGATGATACATCCCCAGTAGGTTTTCATGGATGAATAGGAGTTTGATCCCTGGGCTTCTAGAGTTCAGGTCCAGTACCCAAACCATTGCGCACCATTAGCTTTAGAATCTAGATTAACATTTACAGTACTCCACTTTCACTTGGAATGGAATACACTGCCATATAATCCAGGTTATCAAATCAGATAATCCATAGTGGATTATATGAGTATACACTGCCATATAATTCAGTTCAAAGTAGATGGTCTGGATTTTATATGGCAATGTAGAAGGGACCAGAGATGCAGGATCCCTGCGAAAATGCAAAGACCCCCCCCCCACAACACCCCCCTCTCTCTCACACACACACACTTTTTCAAGTTTTGAGAACATTTGTCTAGGAATCTCTAGGACTTTCACCATAACTCTATATTCAGCTACTTGGGTCACTATCATATACCCCAAATAAGATCTCTTTAGCTTAGCTCAATGTTGGGGTCATGAAAATTTTGGCAACAGTAAATTTGTTAGCAACAACATGCAGTGTTTATAGTGGATTCTGCAGAAAATGCTTTATCCATACTTCATAAAAAGGTTAAATCAATTTGTTTAGCAAGCATTGCAAATGCTTATTTGGTATCAGTAAATATTTGATTTTATCTCTATTTTATATACCTACTAGCTTGGGGACCCGGCGGTGCCCGGGTCATTTGAGAAGTGCAGCAGGATGTAGAGTGGGTCATGGGGGGCTCTGTGTGCCAAGTTTGGTCTTGATCCATCATTATTGGGAGTTGCAGTGCTATCATGAAATTACTGAAGGTAGTGGAAGTCCCATCATCTCTGGTCCACCCTCCCCCAAAGTGTAGTAAGATGTAGATTGATCATGGGGGCTCTGTGTGCTAAGTTTGGTCTGTATTGGTGAATGGATGAGGGTTGCATTGTTTTTAGGAAGTGAGTGAAGGTACTTCAAGTCCCATCATCTGTGGTCCGTCTCACACAAAACAGCACCAGGATGTAGAGTGGGTCATGAGGGCTCTGTGTGGCAGGTTTCGTGTTGATCAGTCATAGGATTAGGTTTGTAGCAGTCTTGGAAAGTGAGGGAAGGTACTGCAAGTCCCATCATCCATGTTCTGCCCCCCTCCAAACTTCAGTAGTATGTAGAGTGGGTCACTGGGGCTCTGTGTGCCAAGTGTGGTCTTTATCAGTGTTTGTTGGGGGCCACAGTGGTCTGTGGGAACAGAGGGGTGTGAAAGGACTACAAATCCCATCATCCATTGTCAGTCCTCCCCCAAACCTCACCAGGACGTGAAGGCAGTCATAGGGGTTATGTATGGCAAGTATGGTCTCGATCAGTGATTGGATGAGGGTTGCAGCGGACTTGGGAAGTGAGTAGAGGTACTTCAAGTCCCATCATCCATGGTCCACCCTCCTCCAAACTGCACCAGGACGTAAGGGGGTCATGGGGGCTGTGTGTGCTAAGTGTGGTCTGTATTGGTCCTTTTTGGTGGCCTCAGTGGTCTGTGGGAACCAAAGTGTTTGAAAGTACTACAAATCCCATAATCCGTGGGTCATGTCCCCCGAACCGCACCAGGACGTAAAGGGGGTTAGGGGGGTTATGTGTACCAAGTTTGGTGCAGGTCCATCACCCGCGCTGGTCGCTGTGGCCTGTGAAAGTGGTTGCCACATATCCAACCTTCTGCCCTCCGCACACATACATACATACAAACATTCCGCTTTATAAAGGTACTAGCTTGGGGACCCGGCCCTGCCCGGGTTATTTGAGAAGCGCGGCAGGATGTAGAGTGGGTCATGGGGACTCTGTGTGCCAAGTTTAGTCTTGATCCATCATTATTGGGAGTTGCAGTGGTATCATGAAATTACTGATGGTAGTGCAAGTCCCATCATCTCTGTGTGTCCCGTTCCCCCCAAAGTGTAGTAGGATGTAGATTGGGTCATGGGGGCTCTGTGTGCTAAGTTTGGTCTGTATTGGTGAATGGATGAGGGATGCATTGTTTTTCGGAAGTGAGTGAAGGTACTTCAAGTCCCATCATCCGTGGTCCGTCTCACAGTAAACTGCACCAGGCTGTAGAGTGGGTCATGAGGGCTCTGTGTGCCAGATTTGGTGTTGATCAGTCATTGGATTAGGTTTGTAGCAGGATTGGGAAGTGAAGGAAGGTACTGCAAGTCCCATCATCCATGTTCTGTCCCCCTCCAAACTTCAGTAGGATGTAGAGTGGGTCACTGGGGCTCTGTGTGCCAAGTGTGGACTTCCTCGGTGTTTGTTGGGGGCCACAGTGGTCTGTGGGAACAGAGGGGTGTAAAAGTACTACAAATCCCATCATCCATTGTCAGTCCTCCCCAAACCTCACCAGGATGTGAAGGCAGTCATGGGGGTTATGTATGGCAAGTTTGGTCTCGATCAGTGATTGGATGAGGGTTGCAGCGGACTTGGGAAGTGAGTAGAGGCACTTCAAGTCCCATCATCCATGGCCCACCCTCCTCCGAACTGCACCAGGACGTAGAGTGGGTCATGGGGGCTGTGTGTGCTGAGTGTGGTCTGTATTGGTCCTTTTTGGTGGCCTCAGTGGTCTGTGGGAACCAAAGTCTTGGAAAGTACTACAAATACCATAATACGTGGGTCATGTCATAGGGGGGTTATGTGTACCAAGTTTGGTGCAGGTCCATCACCCGCGCTGGTCGCTGTGGCCTGTGAAAGTGGTTGCCACATATCCGCCCTGGCCTGTGAAAGTGGCTGCCACATATCCGCCCTGGCCTGTGAAAGTATACCGGTGTAAAACAGAAAGGAGTAAAAAAATGGAAAAGGCCTGCATGGAATTAGCAGTAAGGTCCAATGAGGCTGGGTGAGGGGCTTTGGGCCAGAATTATTTATACAAGCATTAAAAGGCATTAGAGAAAGGTATTTATTGTTTCTCTTGTGTCTTTTGAGTGAAGTAGGGCCTTACCTTGTAGAGTGACAGTGCCTGTTCTAAAGATCCTGTCAGAAGCTGCCTTTCTCTCACACTGTATTGAAGAGGGAAGATGGATGCCTCTTTTGGGCCTATCTGGGAGAAGGGGATTTGTAGGGGCTACAATGTTTTCTGGGAAGTGAATTGGGATGCAAATCCCATCATTCGTCGGCCATCCTGCCTAAACTCTATTTTGGGGCCTGTAATGTTATGGTCTGCTATTGGTAACTTTAAAAGGGTGCATGGCAGGCAGCCGTTTTCTAAAAGCTGAGGGGGAGGAGAATACAGGAATCCATTTTGTTTTCATAAAGCCAAGTGGGGAGGGAGTGCATTTTTTCCCCTCAGTAGGAAGAAATCCTGTTGTTTGAATGTAGAGGCCTGGATTCTGGGATGCTGGCTTTTTCCCCTCAGTGGGAAGAAATCCTGTTGTTTGAATGTAGAGGCCTGGATTCTGGGATGCTGGCTTTTTTCCCCTCAGTGGGAAGAAATCCTGTTGTTTGAATGTAGAGGCCTGGATTCTGGGATGCTGGCTTTTTCCCCTCAGTGGGAAGAAATCCAGTTGTTTGAATGTAGAGGCCTGGATTCTGGGATGCTGGCTTTTTCCCCCTCAGTGGGAAGAAATCCTGTTGTTTGAATGTAGAGGCCTGGATTCTGGGTTGCTGGCTAATCAGTGGCTATCAATGCCCTCTGTCTGGTGCCTTAGAATTTTGGAGTGGCGAGGCTGTCCAATCAAAGGACTTTATGCAAATAGCTGCCACATATCCGCCCTTCCGCCCTCCGCATACACACATACACACATACACACATACAAACATTCCGTTTTATAAAGGTATACAGATACAGATAGATATACAGATACAGATAAACTCAGGGTCTTGAAAAAAATTACTTGGCTGGAAAGAGATTGCAAGTAGACAAAGTTTAAGAAGCCCTTCTCTAATATTCCTAAGGAACAGTTTAATCAAATCTGCAACCAAAGACTAGTCGTGCTTCAGTGAAAGAAAGTCCCTCAATATGATGACAAAGGCATCATCCTATAATGAGCACTACAGATGGATCTTGCCATACAAAAAAAAGATGTGGGACTGGGGTCCCTTCTACACTGCCATATAATCCAGATTATCAAAGATGATAATCCACATTATCTGTTTTGAACTGGATTATATGAGTCTACCTCTGTGTTGGCGCCCCCTTGTTGTGGGGGAGAGGCTTGCGTAGTTGTAAGCTATGCTGGCGGTGGCAAAATAGTCACCGGTAGGGCCTCCCATGCCAGACAGGTCACAACCGAAGGGTCTGACAAAGAGCATCAACGGGCAGGATGGGCTCTCTAGCCTTTTGGCAACCATCCTAAGAGAAGGAAAACTCTGATTTCAAACCCCGGCAAGTGGTGCTCGTCTAACCCTGTAAGGTCAACCATCTAAGAGAAGGAAACTCAAACCAAACCTACGATCTGAGGATCTTGCTGCCACTGTCCAAGCTTGCTAGGCCCCGGCAGACAAACCTTTGGTTTAAAGGGTGAGGCCAGTTCTGTGCACGCTGCGCTCCACCAGAAAGGTCCATCGCACAGGCTTGAAGGACACATCCAACCTCCGAATCATCAACGCGCTTGTAGAAAGCGTGGGGTGAGAAAATCTGGATTTTATATGTTGGTGTAGATGGGGTCCTACTCAGCTATTAAATGTGGTAAGCACCACCACTTTCTCTAAAGCACAAGAATAGGAAAATTTGGCCTCCAGGTGTTCTGGACATCATCTCCCACCATCTTTCACTGACACAGGGATTATGGGATTTGCCCAACAACATTTGGAGAACCCAATTTTAGCCCCCCCACCCAAATGCAATAGTGGAATTAATCACAGACAGGGTATAATGTGAGAAGTAAAAACTGGCCAGTTTCCATTCATGTCAGTGCAGAATTTGTCATATAATTGAAATCAAACACAAAGGTGATGTGAAAGCAACTTTATTAAGCATTAATGGTGTGTGAGGGTATACAGTTCTGCGGGGATCTCAAACAGACAAAAATGCAAGGTATACGAGATTATCCGCTTACTCTCCCTGGCATTGTTCCAGGCTCTGTTCAGCCTCCGCACCTGAGGATTCATGGTGTATGATGCACTTGATGGGTTTTCCAGATCTGAGGAGGTCTCGGGAGATGTTTAGGATACTGCTGGCACTGTAAGAGCCATCCTTGTTCAAGACCACCTGACCAGGGGTCACCCCTTCGGCGATCTCTTTCCCAGCCATGCTCCATTTCATCTCCAGGATCCCTGGGTAGAATTGCTCAACTGCGCACAAGGCATGGACCGTGGGAGCATTGGATGTTTGGGAAACATCGGACAAGAGGGTGACTGATGTTGGTGCCTTTACCGTTGCTCCTGAAAAAAAAAAATGAAAGCAAGGCCGTGTGATTGGATCACTTTGGGTCCATGAATTTTCCTATTCCCTCCATAATGTAATGGCTTCTTAATCTTGTCCTAGGATTCAGGGACCAGATCTTTCCGATGTAATGTGGAGGGACACATGAGAATAGTTGCCCAAATGGTTACCTGAAATACTATTCATGTGTGGCCAACTGAAACATGGCTTTAGAAATATGAGTCATGAGCAATCTGGCTTTTGGAAACCAAAGATGTAATTGATGGTCTTTTTTATGTTTTCTGCCTATTGGTATTACTTCACGTTAACTACCATGGTTCTGTCTTCTGGCCTGGCAGTGGAAGCATGGGTATTTCTAAAAAAAATGCAGCCATGACAGTTAAAGTGGAATCATAGTTGTATAATTGTATGGTGTGGATGGGCCACTGTTTGCTAAAGTGACCTGAGCTCCCTTTCCTATCTCTCAGCTTTTTGTTCCTCCTTCACATCAAGCATCAACAATTAGGATTGAATGTAACATTTGTATTCCATGAGCAAAATTGGTCTAATAATTTTAAGGGACCCAAATGAGAATCTGATGTTTAAAACTATTCAAGCAAAACGGTTCATACTGTTTTTGTTTAAGATACTTATTATGTCCTTGGATGTCACTTACCATAGACCAGGGGTGGGCAATTATTTTTTCCAAGGGGCCACACGAGAGCCAAAAAATGTTATGGAGGGTCGCACCTAAAGGCTGAACTACATGCTTATCTACATAATTTATTTATTTATTCACTTACTATATTTACTATATATTACACATCATTAATATTAACATATTAATATATCAAGAAATATTCATATATTATTAGTATTAATATCATAATCATTATATTATAGTATAAATATAGACATTATACCTGTGTACCTACTTTTTGTGATCCGCCCCGAGCCTGCTGGGAGGAGCGGAATATAAAACTGAATAATAAATAAATAAATAAATAAATAATATATTGGAATTATAATATAATATAACATTATATTATATTATTAATTATATTATTATTATAAAATTATTATACAATAATAATAAAAACCACTAAAATAAAATAATGCTTCCTTGTAGTCCCCTTCTCTGGAGAGTTTTATGCAGAGGCTTGATGGCCATCAGTCGGGGGTGCTTTGATTGTGTATCCCTGGGGGTTGGGCTGGATAGCCCTGGGGTCCCTTCCCTCTCGATGACTTCCTGTTCCCACCTTTCTAAAAACCTCCTGACAGCGAGCCTTTGAGATTCGTGACGGAAAAGGAAAAGATCAAACCCGATTGAAAGGATGGGAAACTCAGGACCAAACTTGACACGAATCCTCAATATGCCCAAATGTGAACACTGGGGAAAATAGACATTTGGGAGTTGGAGTTGCTGGGATGTATAGTTCACTTATTAAGGATGCTCGTCGGTGGCAGCAGCGGCGCTTGCTCCCTCCTTCCCTCCCTGGCCTCCTCCTCTTCCTCTCCCCCCCCCCCTCCCTCTCCATCGGTCGCTCTGCTTGCCTGCCTGCCTCACCCCCTCGCCCCGCTTGCTTGCCGCTCACCCTGCTCGCTCGCTGCTCGCCTCACCCTGCCCCGCCGCTCGCCCTGCCCGCCTACCGCTCGCCTCGTCCTCTCATCTGCGCGCTCGCACACCCTCTCGCCCATTCCGGCTTTCCCAGCACCGGCTCCCCTGCCTGGCATTGCTGTTGCTGGCGCTGGGAGAGCCGGAGTGGGCAAGAGGGTGAGAGTTTGCATCCTTGAAATGTCAGAATGTTCTTTGGAATTTCAAAAAATATTTTCAAACTGTGTGTGGTTGAATTCATGGATGCAGAATCAATGGATATAGAGGGTCAACTGTAACAGAAATTTGGGAGATGAAGGAACATTTTTGGAGTTTGGCATAATCCTCATTTACTCCCCATCTCCTCTACTTAGCTACATCCCTGGACCTCTGGCTGTTACTATGGAATTAAAACATTCTAGCTGCATAGTGTTAGTGACTTTAGAAAAGGTAGAAGATTCTATAAACCAGATGTAAGTTCTCTTTTTCTGGAAGTTCAGGCCTTTATAAGTTTTGCGTTTCAGTTTTATTTTACCTTTGGGAAAGTGGGTGAAGACTGACTGAGATCGGTACTAGAGCACACAGATGGTATGTATATGGTCCCACATTCAGTTAATTGAGCGTCCAAAGCTAATTTGATACTGAACAAAGAACAATCTGACATTTCAAGGATGCAAAGTGACATTATTCTTGATAGTGAAATGCCTTCTCTTAGCATGGCCATCTTGACAACAAATACGAAAGGTGATTGGCACTATCATCCCCATGCTGTAGATATAGTTGAGACTGGAACACATCTCCTTGCCTAAAGCAAGTTGCTCCATAGCAGAGATAAGCCTTGAACTGGAATTTTGTTTGGGAGCAATGCTAAGCTGCCATTCGGCATCAGCTCCTTGAATCTTTCCCCAAACAGATTTGGTTCCCCCAATGCTCTATTGTTAAGTCCAGGTTGATTTATAATGTAATAACTGTCACTCACCTCCTCTGATGCTGAGTTGTGTCCCACTCCCTGAGACAAAAGTACTGAAAGAGTTTGTTTCAGCCACACACCAGTACATTGCGCTGTCTTCTGTGCGCGCCTCCTGGATTTGCAGCACGTAGGCGTTGGCACCGGCATCTCGGATGGGCACAAAGCGAGTGCCAAATTGAGAGCCTCGATCTAGCCTATTGTCAGTGGCATGCTTCAGCACCCAAGGGCTTTTGCTGGAACCAGAAAACATGGTAGTGTTGGATCTTGCCCTTCTCCAGTGGGCAATTTAAGATGGCAGTTGCTCCCTCAGCAAATGAGGCTTGTGGTGGCTGGGTAGGAACAGGCTGGAAAGAACCACCTGGGAAAAAATATTAGCATTTAGAGATCATATAACACTGGTATTACAAGAACCGCATTGGCTTCCAATTTCATTCCGATATCAAGACAAGGTGCTGGTTTTGATTTACTAAAGCCAAAATTAAGTTGTTTTGCTCTGAAACCAGCACCTTGTCTTTAGCTCGGGCCAGGATATCCAATGAACTGCCTCCTCTGATATGAGTCTGTTCAAAAATCACAACATTCACACGTGCCACAGATAAATAAACCCCACATGCCTAGGTTCCAACAGACCTCATAACCTCCGAGGATGCCTGCCATAGATGTGGACCAAATGTCAGGACAGAATGCTTCTTGAACATGGCTATACAGTCTGGAAAACTCACAACAACCCAGTGGTTCTGGCCATGGAAGCCTTCAACACCAGTATGAGCAAAAAGTGTGAAAGAACCGATAATGCCTTCAGCCTGGCACAGCCTAATTAGGAAGGACAGAAATATGGGTAAAGGTTTCATTACAAAGAATACATGCCATTGCCTACTTTTATTTTGATTTCTTGGTGAATATTTATAAAAAGGGGTTGTCCCACAACCTATCAACAGAGCTTTTATGTAAACACTCAAGGTTATAAATTCCTGTTTAATATTACTATATTTTAGGAAAAAAACACTTTAGATAATTTTTCCTGATCAGCTTCTTTCTCCATTCTGCAGAGTGCACAGAAATAAAGGCTGATTGATTTCCCATATTTGGAAGTTTTTTTAATTAAAATTTTCTCTGCTACAGCAACCTTGAAGCTAGAGTTGACATCTCAAATGAATTCACATTGTATGTGAAGCAGAACATTCCTCCTAATAAAACTGCGTGCCCTCTTCACTTTGAAGGGATGGCCTTACTCCAAACCCCAACTTGCACAAACCTGGTTGGGGACTTCCGCAGAGTCATTTCTGTATTGCCCCCAAGGCTGTGGAACAAGCGCAATGCCATGTCATCATGGGAGTTGTAGTTTGGTTAAGCACCAGCATTCTTTGGTAGTTGAAAGCTAAAGACCTTATGAAACTACAGCTCCCTTGATTCCATACTGTTGAACCATGGAAGTTAAAGTGATGCCAAACTATGCAGTGACGCCAAACTGCATTCCCAGAAATCCAGCCAGTTTACCAGCAGTTGATTTCAAGTCAAAACACCTGCAGGGATGGCAGTTCAGCCCTGGTATAGATGGTCCCAATTCACATTTCAACAGCAATTTCTATTAACATTTTAATGATGGTTTTACAAATTTGATTCCCCCTCTTTTGTAGGTTTTTGAGACCAGCAATTCAACAAACTATTGGCCCTCCTATTCACCCAAGCTAAAATTCTAGCCTTTTTCAACCATTTCAACATGGTGGGCATTACTGGCAATTCAGACAGGCAGCTTGGGTGTCAGAGGCAGAAAATTGGCATTCAGACTTGCTGTGCTGGCCCACCCCAGTTTATAGTTCTTGGACACAAGTGGTTCCTTCCCTAGCCATTTTCAGTGGCCTTTGCCAACTTTTTAGTCTTCCCAGCTTGGCATCTAGGTCTGTGGATACTCACCACGGACGGAGAGAGCCAGCAAGAGGCACAGCAAAGTCATAGGTGAGCTCATTATTTTTGTCTTCAGTGTGGGATCTGTGACAAAACAGCTTCACACTTCAGCGGAAAGGCCTTTTTACACAAATGCACACACAACACAACTGGCTTTATTTCTACCATGGCCATTTTGCAAGTATTTGCATACTGGTCAATCAATGTTCTGGAGTTCTCTCAAATGTCTCAGCAATTGGCTAGAAGTGAGTATATGCAAAAAATGGCTATCCAAAGCAAGGAGAATTTTATCTCCCCAAAAGAATTATGGCAATAATGCTGCCACTAATTTGTCCACATCAGCAACAACAGAGATGGAAGTCCATTGGGTTAGATGATTTTTGGGTATGGGTGTAATCATTCATTTTATTCAGTTTGCAAATGTGAAGAGTTTCATTTGGAAACGTTTTATTAGAATTCTTAAAACAAGTGGAGAAGGAGGGAATCCAATGCAGATTTTTAGATAGAGAGAGAACAAGTCATTATTTCTGCTTACTGCCAAATGTACTTGCACCTTCTGTAAATTCAGCTACTCCTCTTGGTTCATTCTTGTTCTTTCCTTATTCAACTCATGCGCTTCATAATTTTGCATTTGCTTGAGCATATCAAGCATCAGAAATTGCGTTTTGTTTTGTAAAGTGGGGGAATGTTTGTTCCAGGAGACTTTGTTCTAGATGCAATTGACAGATCCATCTAGGGAAGATCCATAAAATCAACAGGATTTATATAAGTCTTGTGTTCTCATTCAGCTGTAGATTAAATGGGTTTATTTTAACTGTTTCTATAAAAAAAATAAAGCTAATCAGGAGGTTTAACTCTATGAGTACTGAGTCAAGACAACTGTTGAAAGTAGTCAGATAAGGCCTTTTTCTTTTGAGCTGGACAGGACAAAATATTTCCCCCCTCCCATTCGACACATAATACTACAGCGATAATCTCTTTATTTGAGGTAAGGATGTCTGTGTTATCACCCCTTGAAAGGTGTTGCGAGAATGGCCACTGTTGGGATTATAATTTTCACTGTACTTCCAGCACGTCATTGCCTTCTAACCCCATTATTTACACACACACACACACACACACACTCAAAGGCAGAAAACGATGTGCCTATGGTGTGATCCAGAGTAACAATTCACAGGCTATAGTCCACATCGCATACTCTTACAGCATTTACACATACATTGACTGTTAAGTTTTAGGGAGAATGTATGAATTTGGATGAGGCTAGTTTTCCCTGATGAGGTTCTTTGTAGGGGTGCTGAACTACAATCTCTATTAACTTCATGTTGAATCTGGCAAAACGATTCACCCATCTAGATGAATCCAGGGACTACTTTGACCAGGCACCACTTTGTCCAGGACCACTCTCCAACATTAGTACCCAAAGGGTTACAAATCAGTTTTTGGTCAACTTTAGATTTGCTTTGGTTGTTTGGGGTGCTGATTCAGAAAATTGCATTGGATAGACCACATCAGCTCTAGTTTCTGATACAGAGGATATGCCATCCAATAGTCACAATCTGCTTGCTCATAGAAAACCATATTTAATAATATAGAGCTGATGTGGTAGTAGTACTCTTTCGTGGGTAGTCAGACATTCCCATTGCCTTGGCACTATAAGAGGGTTTCGTGAGACATGTTTTGAGGCAACAGAGTAGTAATGCTGAGGCCGCGGATCATACTTTCATTCTTGCGGACCACTAGTGGTCCACGGACCACAGATTGGGAATTCCTGATCTAGATGCAATCAGGTTATTCATTGTGTGTTATGCACAATGAGAAGAGAAAATATCCAAAGCTGTTTTTATGTAAAAGAGTAGAGACATCACACTGGCAGCAAAGATCTGCATAGTCAAAGCAATGGTATTCCCCGTAGTCACCTACGGATGTGAGAGCTGGACCTTAGGAAAGGCTGAGTGAAGGAAGATAGATGCTTTTGAACTGTGGTGCTAGAAGAAAGTTCTGAGAGTGCCTTGGACTGCAAGAAGAACCAACCAGTCCATACTTCAGGAAATAAAGCCTGACTGCTCATTGAAGGGAAGGAAGTAGAGGCAAAGATGAAATACTTTGGCCACATCATGAGAAGACAAGAAAACTAAGAGAAGACAATTATGCTGGGGGGAAAGGAAGGAAAAAGGAAGAGGGGCCAACCAAAGGCACGATGGATGGATGGTATCCTCAAAGTGACTGGCTTGACTCTGAAGGAGCTGGGGGAGGTGACGACTGACAGGGAGCTCTGGCGTGGGATGTCAGAAGCGACTGAACAAAGAAACAACAACAAAATTGTAGTTTTCCAACAACTATTAGATTTCAAATACATGCCTGATAGAAAGGCATTGAAAAATAGATGAGCCAACTCTAGGTTGCTGGTGTCAAAATGGAGTCTGACAGAGCAAATCTTTCATGAAATGGAGATCTTGTTTAGCTCACGGCAAGATTGAGATATGGCAGGACCACTGATCTAGTGACACGTCACCTACTCCACACAGCCTGCCCCTCTCAACTGACAAACAACATAACAGCTGTGCGGATCCGATAGATGGATATGCAACTGCATCATGGAACCTCAGTTACTTTTCGGTTCCTCTAACCCAATGAATCGAGATCATTCTGGAAGGTATCTGAGCTAATTATAGGCTGGGGATGGGTGATTCTGACACACCTGGTCACTGTTTTTCTCAACTTGTTTTTCTCAACAGCTGAAAAACACCTAACCGCAAACCACTGCTACACTGATGAGGCGGTTCAAATGGCTTCTGGGAACAGGAGGACTATCAATAGTAATGTACTGGATGGAAGAATTGGACTTTCAGCCAAGGATATATGGCTTCTACTCAACTGGAGTTATTGTGAACACATTCCTAGTTAGATTTGTAGGCCCCAGTCCAACTGGCCTTGTTGCATATTGGAAAACTTGGCTCATGTCTACCTTTGCACATGGGAGAAAAAAAGGGGTATATGTAGGAGAAGCGATAGCTGCCCTCTTTACCAATTCAGCAGTAATTTAAATATAATGTGGAAATCTCTAGGTTGCGATCTGGAAACCCAAAATTAACACCTTGTTTATTTATTTATTTACTTAATTTATACCCTGCCTTTCTCACTCAAGGCTGCTTACAAATACCAGCAATATTGTTTATGGTTATATCCACACTATGCAACTATATTGGCTTTATATGACTTCAATTATCCTTTTACACTACGCAATTATAGATCAGTGGTTGCCATTTAATTGTGATTGTTCCACCCTATGGAATCCTAGGAGGATGAGCATTTAAAACTCTCAGCGAGACGGCTTGTGGATCACCAAACTGCTAATCCCAGATTTCCACAGCATGCTGTCATAGCAGATAAACTAGAATCTGTCAGAAATATTAAAATTAAGTAGGCATTTTTAATTTAAAAAATGTGAATCAAGCACTGAAAAGGTTAAGTGGATGAATGACTCAGCAGAAGCTGCAGTTCTATATAAACAGGTGTGTCTCTAACTTAGTAGCTGTCTGTCTGGCAAACCTCACTGGGAGAAAGGTCTCTGTCTGAGAGAAGCCTCTGTGTGAGGTAGACCTTTGTCTGTGAGAGAAGGCTCTATGTTAGGTAGGCCTTAGTCTGTGAGAGAAGCCTCTGTGTGAGGTAGGCCTTTGTCTGTGAGAGAAGCCTCTGTGTGAGGTAGGCCTTTGTCTGTGAGAGAAGCCTCTGTGTGAGGTAGGCCTTAGTCTGTGAGAGAAGCCTCTGTGTGAGGTAGGCCTTTGTCTGTGAGAGAAGCCTCTGTGTGAGGTAGGCCTTTGTCTGTGAGAGAAGCCTCTGTGTGAGGTAGGCCTTTGTCTGTGAGAGAAGCCTCTGTGTGAGGTAGGCCTTTGTCTGTGAGAGAAGCCTCTGTGTGAGGTAGGCCATAGTCTGTGAGAGAAGCCTCTGTGTGAGGTAGGCCTTTGTCTGTGAGAGAAGCCTCTGTGTGAGGTAGGCCTTTGTCTGTGAGAGAAGCCTCTGTGTGAGGTAGGCCTTTGTCTGTGAGAGAAGCCTCTGTGTGAGGTAGGCCTTTGTCTGTGAGAGAAGCCTCTGTGTGAGGTAGGCCTTTGTCTGTGAGAGAAGCCCCTGTGTGAGGTAGGCCTTTGTCTGTGAGAGAAGCCTCTGTGTGAGGTAGGCCTTTGTCTGTGAGAGAAGTCTCTGTGTGAGGTAGGCCTTAGTCTGTGAGAGAAGCCTCTGTGTGAGGTAGGCCTTAGTCTGTGAGAGAAACCCCTGTGTGAGGTAGCCCTTTGTCTGTGAGAGAAGCCTCTGTGTGAGGTAGGCCTTAGTCTGTGAGAGAAGCCTCTGTGTGAGGTAGGCCTTAGTCTGTGAGAGAAGCCTCTGTGTGAGGTAGGCCTTAGTCTGTGAGAGAAGCCTCTGTGTGAGGTAGGCCTTAGTCTGTGAGAGAAGCCTCTGTGTGAGGTAGGCCTTAGTCTGTGAGAGAAGCCCCTGTGTGAGGTAGACCTTTGCCTGTGAGAGAAGCCTCTGTGTGAGGTAGGCCTTTGTCTGTGAGAGAAGCCTCTGTGTGAGGAAGGCCTTTGTCTGTGACAGAAGCTTCTGTGTGAGGTAGACCTTAGTCTGTGAGAGAAGCCTCTGTGTGAGGCAGGCCTTAGTCTGTGAGAGAAGCCCCTGTGTGAGGTAGGCCTTTGTCTGTGAGCGAAGCCCTGTGTGAGGTAGGCCTTTGTCTGTGAGAGAAGCCTCTGTGTGAGGTAGGCCTTTGTCTGTGAGAGAAGCCTCTGTGTGAGGTAGGCCTTTGTCTGTGAGAGAAGCCTCTGTGTGAGGTAGGCCTTAGTCTGTGAGAGAAGCCTCTGTGTGAGGTAGGCCTTAGTCTGTGAGAGAAGCCTCTGTGTGAGGTAGGCCTTAGTCTGTGAGAGAAGCCCCTGTGTGAGGTAGACCTTTGCCTGTGACAGAAGCCTCTGTGTGAGGTAGGCCTTTGTCTGTGACAGAAGCCTCTGTGTGAGGTAGACCTTAGTCTGTGAGAGAAGCCTCTGTGTGAGGTAGGCCTTAGTCTGTGAGAGAAGCCCCTGTGTGAGGTAGGCCTTTGTCTGTGAGTGAAGCCCTGTGTGAGGTAGGCCTTTGTCTGTGAGAGAAGCCTATGTGTGAGGTAGACCTTATTCTGCGAAAGAAGCCTCTGTGTGAGGTAGGCCTTTGTCTGTGAGAGAAGCCTCTGTGTGAGGTAGACCTTTGTGAGAGAAGCCTCTGTGTGAGGTAGATCTTAGTCTATGAGAGAAGCCTGTGTGTGAGGTAGGCCTTAGTCTGTGAGAGAAGCCTCTGTGTGAGGTAGATCTTAGTCTATGAGAGAAGCCTGTGTGTGAGGTAGGCCTTTTTCTGTGAGAGAAGCCTCTGTGTGAGGTAGGCCTCTGTCTGTGAGAGAAACCTCTGTATTAGGTTGGCCTTAGTCTGTGAGAGAAGCCTCTGTGTGAGGTATGCCTTTGTCCGTGAGAGAAGCCTCTGTGTGAGGTAGGCCTTAGTCTGTGAGATGGCCTGAGAGTATGAGAAGGCCTGGTGTGAGAAGCTTCGGTGAGAGGAAGTCCAAAGTTGAAGGCCTCGTGTGCAAAGCCTCATGTGTAAAGCTGCTGTGTGCAAAAAGCTACTATGTGAAGCTCCGGTATAAGTTTGTTGTGAGAGGAGGCTCTGTGAGAGCAAAGCTGTTTATCTGCATGAGGAAGAAGCCCAGCTTGGAAGCAAAGAAGGAAGTATAAATGACTTTGTGTTGTGGAAACCTTGTTATTGTAAATAGTGCAAGGAAAAGCCTCCTATGGAAGAGATAACATTGGTTCTTTTTATCACTTTGGGCTATTGGTACTGGGTCACGCTGCTGCTAATAAGTTACTCTGCTGTACATTTATGAGGAGGGTCTGTCGTTAATAAGCCCACTCGCCCAACAGAACCAAAGTTCCATATCTGTGAAATGTGGACGAGCCTGAAGTCTCACATGAGATGTGACTTCTTGTTTAATATAATATAAAACCGTGTTACTGTAAAAGTGAATATACAACAATTTATTTCCTATTGGGTTGTACTTTGTGTGAATTTTTCTGAATTGTATTATTGCTGTGAAACTGCAGCCTGTGTTTAAAAGAGAGTTGACCAATGAAATTTTAAAGCAAAACAAAGGTGAACAACATTTAAAACTCAGGGCAAGTTTCCAAACATCGATTCATCAGATATTTTGGACTTCAGACCCCAGAATGTCTGATTGCCCAAACTGGCCACAGCTTCTGGCAGTTGAACACATAGTGTACAGGTTCTCAAAGTGTGCTCCGTAGAGTCCTTGGGGCTCTGCGAGGCATACTGAGGGGCTCCTTACTTCACTCCCCCCCCCCCCTTTCCTTCCCTCCTCCTGCATAGGCATTTGTTCATTTTTTTCCAATTAGTTCACACAAACACTCTCCATCCATCTGCCAGTGAACCAGCCCATCTGTCAAATTTTAAAACGCAATGCAGATCCAGTGTCCAAAATATTGCCCATGCCTGATATATATGCATTATATAAAATATATAATATAATATATTAGCTGTACCCGGCACGCGTTGCTGTGCCCTATTTAGGAGATGCGAGAAAGTCTGAGTATGTAAGGGTTGGAATTGATGTTACTTATGGTCTTGGTGGGGTCATGGCTGTGTTGTTGTGGGTTGTTCTGGTGAGTGGGATGTTGAAGTCCTGGGGAGTTGTCGGTGTGTGGTGTTGCTGGCGTTCTGCAGAGCTTGTGGATATACAATGTTTTTTGTCTTTCCGTCTGCTGTGTTGAAGGAAAGGTTCTGTGGTTTCCCAACTCTGGATTTGAAAAAAGAAACTGTGTTTCTGTTCTGGCATTTGCTCTGGCCTTTTTTGTTTGATGTATGTAGCGTTGCGAGTGTGTTGTCCGATGCTGTTCTTTTAGAAGGCATGGCTTGTCTTTTGGGTCAGTTTCTGCCTGTGTTGAAGGAAGGAATGGCATACAAATGGGTTGAGCAGTAGACGCAAGGTTGTGTTATGTGCGTGTTGTGTTGTGTGTAGGTATTACTTTTTTGGTGAGTTAGTGGGTGTGTGGTGGCATTGTGGGTGGTAGTATGTTGTGGAATGCTTGTGTGGGTGGGGTGTTTTGGGTGTTTGTGTGTGTTTGTAGAGTATCAATGCAGTGTTGTGTTGTGGTTGGAGTATAGGTGGAGTTGGTTTATGTTTGTGGTGGTGGTAGGTGTTGTGTGTGCAGGGTCCCGTAAGGTTGGGGGGATGGGTTGTGATAGGAAGTTGTGTTGTGTTGTGTGGGTAGGAATTGCTAGAGAATTGCTCCCTCATAGAGTTTGGTTTTGTCAGTTTAACCCTCAAACACCAACTGACTGAACTCAAATCACTCAGCATTCTATCCTAGCCTTGGCTGGCTGTGCCCAGTGTTACTATGGTTACTCAGCCTCTCTGCATTTTGTGTGTGCCGATGTTAGCCAATGGGTTTCACCGCAGAGGATGCTGGGAAATGTAGTTTTTTTGTATCGTTGTTTTGGGGGCCTTCTAGGTTTTTTGGGGGAAAGGGTTTTTTTTTGCTATAAACCTTCCTTGCCTGAGGCCTATTTTTGTTGCCAAGTTTGGTGTCTCTGCCTTGGATGATTTCTCTGTCTCTGTCAGTCGTTCGACGACGGGACCTCCTTTATATAATAAACATTTCTTGGGGATTCACAAGAAACTTTTGCTTCAAAAAGGGCTCAGCAACTGAAAAAGCTTGAGAACCCCCTGATTTAGCGGATCTAAGTCTGGAAACCACTGGTCTAGGGGCTTTATCATACCAGCATGGCATCTCAGCAATTGTGTTGTTTAAACAAATGGAAACATACAACTATGGAAGCAATTGTGTTCATGCCTTCTCTCCAATAGCTCTATGAAGACGTGTGTTCCCAATCAGTCTTCTGCAACGCATCATTTGACACCCTGTGCCCAGTCTACATAGCTTATGTGCACTGTTTCATTTCTTGTTTTTAGCCTGCTATTGCACAATTGAGCAGCAAATGGGGGGGGGGGGCACTTCTGGTTTGCATAATTGCAGCATGCTATTTTTCACCCTCCCCATAGCACAATTGTGCAATTATGGCAAAACAATTTTTAAAATACGCCTGTAGAATGGAGTAAAGCAATGTGACTTCACCCACTTATGTTCCACCGAGCACGTCTTCCTTGCTTGAGTATGTGCCTCACTGTTCATCTGTGAAATTATGGAGGGTGTCTAGTTCTAGGTTGCTCCAAAATCTAGGCTTCGGGCCTGTTCTGTACACGAAGACAGAGCCAAAGGGCTCTATTGCTCAAAATCCCTTGCTATAATACTTTCAGATATGTTCCTGTCCTGCTTTCAGAATCCTCCTGCCTACGTGGCCTCCATGCAAATGTAGGGACTAAAATTAAACTGTCAGATAAACCATTGTATTTGAAGCATTGATTTTAAAGTTTAATTAGAGCTGTTCGTCAGATGGTAAGTGAGAGACTGACACATTTCCAGGATCTTAAGATAATGATGCATCTCTACACACCACAGCCTTCGACATAACTAGAGAGGTCCTGGCCTTGGCAATACGCTCTCCATGCCACCCTGTGAACAAAGAACAAAGAACAGGTGAGAACATGTTGATTGGGTTCCTCCCCTGAACATTTATGTTTTAATTTAAGGCATTATTTTCAGCACATTTCATTGTTGCTCTCATTTGGACTGAATCTACACAAAGGCTGTATCAGAGCTCTTGTCTGCAGGACCCCCACCTGGTTTGATCCCATTAAGGCAGGCATGGGCAAACTTGGCCCCTCCAGGTGTTGTGGACTTCAACTCCCACAATTCTAACAGCCAGTAGACTGTTAGGAATCATGGGAGTTGAAGTCCAAAATACCTGGAGGGGCCAAGTTTGCCCATGCCTGCATTAAGGTTACACTCGCCCCTTTAAAATCCAAAATCAATTTTGTTTTGAAAGCCACATCAGATTATTTTAGGTCACAGGACCACAGTGCCTGCAGTTTTTTCTTCTTCCTGGCATTCAAACATGCATGCATGTGTGTCTGTGTATTCATCCTTTTCTCTTTTTTTACGTCAATCTTACCACCTACCTACACTCCAATTGGATGACTCCCCTGTCTCATTCCCATTTTCTGTCCTGCCAAGTGATTGAGTGAGTAAGAGAACTTTAAATGCCCTGCCCTAAACTGAATGAGGAGTGACTGAGTGACAGACAGACAGACAGACATATAGATATAAACCTACATGGAATGGTTGGGTTGATGTGAGTTTTCAGGGCTGCATGGCTGTGTTCCAGAAGCATTACCATACAGCCTGGAAAACTCACAGCAAGCTAGTGATTTCAGCCATGAAAACCTTTGACAACACATTTCATATGGAATAGAAAGCAAATGGTGTGATGTGTGGGTCAATGGCCAAAAGATGAATTAGGACAGCGGGAAAGGGCTTTGTTGACTGTCTTTGTGTCTCCTCCCTTGGTCCTGCTCCCTTTGTCTGCCTTGGAGACACGTGCACTACCTAACCTCTCTCCTCACTTACTCCGTGGTCCAGCCTCTTTCTTCCTCCCAAGTGAGTGAGTAAGTGTATCTCCCTCTCCCCATTCAATCCCTCCCCATCCTGATTGAATGACTGATCAGGGAGAACATGCCATACATCCAAAATGACTTGAAGGAACACAACACCAAGAACAAAAAATTTAAGGGAATAGGAAAAGAATAAGACAACATTATAGCCAAATTGACTCAATCAGGGAAGCTGCAATATAAGGTTTGACCATGGGTACTGATGACTGGGATACCTGGAGGTTCCTCATCCATAGAATGATGCCAACCCAGTCTGTATACCTTTATAAAGCGGAATGTTTGTATGTATGTGTGCGGAGGGCGGGAGGGCGGATATGTGGCAGCCACTTTCACAGGCCACAGCGATATGTGGCAGCTATTTCCATAAAGTCCTTTGATTGGCCAGCCTTGGCACTCCAAAATTCTAAGTGCCAGCTATTTGCATAAAGTTCTTTGATTGGCCAGCCTCGCCACTCCAAAATTCTAAGTGCCAGCTATTTGCATAAAGTCCTTTGATTGGCCAGCCTTGGCACTCCAAAATTCTAAGTGCCAGCTATTTGCATAAAGTCCTTTGATTGGCCAGCCTTGGCACTCCAAAATTCTAAGGCACCAGACAGAGGGCATTGATAGCCACAGATTAGCCAGCATCCCAGAATCCAGGCCTCTACATTCAAACAACAGGATTTCTTCCCACTGAGGGGAAAATGCACCATCAACATTCCCTCCCCACTTGGCTCTGTGAAAACAAAATGGAATCCTGTTTTCTCCTCCCCTCAGCTTTTAGAAAATGGCTGCCTGCCATTCCGCCTTTTAAAGTTACCAATTACCAGCAGAACAGGCCAGAACATTACAGGCCCCAAAAGAGAGTTTAGGGCAGGATGGCCCACGAATGATGGGATTTGCATCCCAATTCACTTCCCAGAAAACACTGTAGCCCCTACAAATCACAGACCAGGCCCAAAATGTACAGTAAGGCTTCATTAACTTGATTTCCCTGACTAGGCCTCAGTTAATAGGACATTGTGTATAGCCAGGCCCCAAAAGAGTTTAGGGCAGGATGGGCCACGAATGATGGGATTTGCATCCCAATTCACTTCCCAGAAAACACTGTAGCCCCTACAAATCACAGACCAGGCCAAAAATTTACAGTAAGGCTTCATTAACTTGATTTTCCTGACTAGGCCTCAGTTAATAGGACATTGTGTATAGCCAGGCCCCAAAAGAGAGTTTAGGGCAGGATGGGCCACGAATGATGGGATTTGCATCCCACTTCACTTCCCAGAAAACACTGTAGCCCCTACAAATCACAAACCAGGCCCAAAATTTACAGTACGGCTTCATTAACTTGATTTCCCTGACTAGGCCTCAGTTAATGGGACATTGTGTATGGCCTGAATTAACAGTAACCAACCTTGGCACACTGAGCCCCTATGACCCATGATTCATTCTACTGCAGTTTGGAGTAGGGAGGACCATGGATGATGGGACTTGAAGTACCATCACAGGTTATGAGATTTGTAGTACTTTCAAACTCTTCATTCCCCACAGACCAAGGCGGCCCTGAACCACAAGACCAAACTTGGCACACAGTACCCCCATGTCCCACACTCCATCCTACTGCAGTTTAGAGGAGGATGGACCATGAAGGATGGGATTTCAAGTACCTCCATTCACTTCCCAAGCCCTCTGCGACCCTCATCCAGTGCATAATCATGACCACACTTGGCACAAAAAGCCCCCATGACCCAATGGACGTCCTGATGCAGTTCGGAGGGCGGACCATGGATGATGGGACTTGAAGTACCTCCACTCATTTCACCAGACCATTGCCAACCTCATCCAAACACTGATCAAGACGAAACTTGGCACACAGAGCCCCCATGACTCATTCTACATTCTGGTGCAGCATTGAGGAGGATGGACCACGAATGATGGGACTTGAAGTACCTCCCCTCACTTCCCAAGACTGCTGCGACCCTCATTCAATGACTAATGAAGACCAAACTTGGCACACAAAGCCCTCATGACCCACTCTACATCCTGTGCTGTTGGGAGGGGATGGACCATGGCCAATGGGACTTGCAGTACCTTCACTAACTTCCTGAGACCACTGCAAGCCACATACACATCTAATAGGAACCAACCTTGGCACACAATGCACTCAAATGCCTCCTCAGCTAGTTTGAAATATTGATGGGTGTGCTATCGTTAAGCTGACAGAATTAGTTGTTGAAAGGTGAAGTGACATGTAGATAAATCCCACTGATTTAAATGGGTTTTATTTATATCAAAGTTTATCATCCAACATTGATTCTAGTTGCCATCTCTATCTGTATCTGTATATCTGTATACCTTTATAAAACGGAATGTTTGTATGTATGTATGTGTGCGGAGGGCGGGAGGGCGGAAGGGCGGATATGTGGCAGCCACTTTCACAGGCCACAGCGACCAGCGGGTGATGGACCTGCACCAAACTTGGTACACATAACCCCTAACCCCCTTTACGTCCTGGTGCGGTTCGGGGACATGACCCACGGATTATGGGATTTGTAGTACTTTCAAACACTTTGGTTCCCACAGACCACTGAGGCCACCAAAAAGGACCAATACAGACCACACTTAGCACACACAGCCCCCATGACCCACTCTACGTCTTGGTGCAGTTTGGAGGAGGGTGGACCATGGATGATGGGACTTGAAGTACCTCTACTCACTTCCCAAGTCCGCTGTGACCCCCAACAAACACTGATAAAGACCACACTTGGCACACAGAGCCCCCATGACCCACTCTACGTCCTGGTGCAGTTTGGAGGAGGACTGACAATGGATGATGGGATTTGTAGTACTTTCACAGCCCTCTCTTCCCACAGACCACTGTGGCCCCCAACAAACACTGATAAAGACCACACTTGGCACACAGAGCCCCAGTGACCCACTCTACATACTACTGAAGTTTGGAGGGGGCCAGAACATGGATGATGGGACTTGCAGTACCTTCCCTCACTTTCCAAGACTGCTACAAACCTAATCCAATGACTGATCAACACGAAACCTGCCACACAGAGCCCTCATGACCCACTCTACATCCTGGTGCAGATCGGAGGAGGGTGGACCATGGATGATGGGACTTGAAGTACCTCTACTCACTTCCCAAGTCCGCTGTGACCCTCATCCAATTACTGATCGATACCACACTTGGCACACATAACCGCCATGACTGCCTTCACGTCCTGGTGAGGTTCGGCGGAGGACTGACAATGGATGATGGGATTTGTAGTACTTTCACACCCCTCTGTTCCCACAGACAACTGCGGCCCCCAACAAACACCGAGAAAGACCACACTTGGCACACAGAGCCCCAGTGACCCACTCTACATCCTACTGAACTTTGGAGGGGGGCAGAACATGGATGATGGGACTTGCAATACCTTCCCTCACTTTCCAAGCCTGCTAAAAACCTAATCCAATGACTGATCAACACCAAACCTGGCACACAGAGCCCTCATGACCCACTCTACATCCTGGTGCTGTTTTGTGTGAGACGGACCACGGATGATGGGACTTGAAGTACCTTCACTCACTTCCTAAAAACAATGCAACCCTCATCCATTCAAACTTTGCACACAGAGCCCCCATGACCCAATCTACATCCTACTACACTTTGGGGAGGGTGGACCAGAGATGATGGGACTTCCACTACCTTCAGTAATTTCATGATACCACTGCAACTCCCAATAATGATGGATCAAGACCAAACTTGGCACACAGAGCCCCCATGACCCACTCTACATCCTGCTGCACTTCTCAAATGACCCGGGCACCGCCTGGTCCCCAAGCTAGTACCTTTATAAAGCGGAATGTTTGTATGTATGTATGTATGTTTGTATGTGTCCGGAGGGCGGAAGGGTGGAAGGAAATGTGGCAGCTTTCGGATTGGCTCCCACTGTGGGGTTATTTGCATAAACAACTCCCACTGGCCAGCCAACGCGAACATTCCGAGACTCAAAAGTGCCAGAGGGAGGGAAGGAAAAGGCCTGAGCCAGTCAGGCATGGTGGGAGTTTAAGTCCAAAACACTTTGCAGCCCCCAACAATGAGACAACAAAACCAAACTTGGCACACAGAACCCCCAAGACCCACTTTACGTCTTGGTGCAGTTTGAGGGAGGATGGGCCATGGATTGGCCAGCATTCCAACATCCCAAATCTCAAAGGTGCCAGACAGAGTTCTTTACAAAAACGCTTCCTTCAGCTGATTTTAAAAACTAGCCCTCAGCCTGAATTGACAGTAAGGCTTCCTCAACTTGATTCTCCTGACTAGGCCTCAGCCGGACCTGAACCAAATTGAGTGAGCATTTGCTACACCGGCTTTGATTGGCCACCATTCTTGCTTCCCTATTCTCAAAGCTCTCACAGACACTACTTTACAAACAGGCTTCCTTTAGCTACTTTTACCAACTAGGCCTCGCCCTCCACACACAGCAGCACTTCCTCCACTTGATTCTCCTGGCTAGGCCTCAGCCTGATTTCATAGTAACACTTACTTTTCTTATTTCTCCTGACTACGCCTCTTAAAACACACACAAAAAACCCCACACTTGCTACACACACACACACACCCCCAACACCCACTCTACATCCTGGTGCAGTTTGAGGGGGGGGGGGCACGGATGATGGGACTTCCTGTACCTTCAATAACTTCCTAAGACCACTGTGACCCTCATTCAATAACCAATAACCACGCAGAGCCCCCATGACCTGCTGCACTTTGGAGGAGGGAGCACCACGGATGATGGGACTTGCAGTATGTTCAGTAATTTCATTATACCACTGCAACTCCCAATAATGATGGATCAAGGCCAACATCCTGGTGCTGTTTTGGCAGACAAACCCTCCATGACCCACTTCTGCAGTCCTGGTGCTGTTTGGAGGTGGGTGGCACCATGGATGATGGGACTCCCAATAATGATGAATCAAGCCAAACTTGGCAGACAGACCTCCATCAGTCCTGGTGCTGATTGGGTGCACCATGGATGATCCCACCTTCTGTGAGCCACTTAAATAACTGCTAAATACCAACTACTACGTTTCTCAAAACACCCGGGCACCGCCGGGTGCCCACGCTAGTTAATAATAAGAGTCAGGCCCATTTAGCTGGTCAAAATATTTCTTGCGATGTGCTGACACCTGAGGACACAGCTTGGGAATGACTCATGTTAAAGTTATTCTACTACTGCAGTTTGTGGAGTGTGGTGGAGGCTCCTTCCTTGGAGGCTTTTAAGCAGAGGCTGGATGGCCATCTGTCGGGGGTGATTTGATTGCGATTTTCCTGCTTCTTGGCAAGGGGTTGGACTGGATGACCCATGAGTTCTCTTCCAACTCTATGATTCTATACAGCATATGGCTCGTAATGCTACAAGGGAATGAAGCAAGTAAGCTTGTACCCCATCGTCCTTCCCCAGTGATCAATGCCCCCTTACCAAGCGCCCATTCCATTCCATGATTGTGAGACCACAACCTTAGCACAAGCCACATCTGCAGCGAGGTTGTTTGTCAGCAACTCTGCAAGGGAAGAAAGTGGAATACTGAGTGACAAACTTCCTTATAAAAATGTTATAGGACTGGAATAGTTTCAAGCTAACTAAGAGGACACAAGAAGACTGAACTATGTTTTCTATCCTTTTATTCCTGGCATTATTCCTTTGATTATAAAAGCTGCATGTCAGGCTGAAATGCAACAAAATCATTGCTCTATCAAGAAAAAAAAAGACAACTCCAAATCTCTTCAATATTATGCCTAACTTGAAATGGCCTTCTGTATACAGAAGGTATATATATATATCTATACAAGGTATAAATAGTAGGCCTGGGTAGGTTCATCAGAATGCTTGTAAAATCGGAATAAATTCGGATTAAATTAACGGTTTCGAAGCGATGTAAGCAACTTGGAAGTGAATTTGCCATTTTGAAGCCACCGCCGCCATTTTTGGAAAGGAATCGGCAAACACATGGCTCTCGCCCAGTTCTGACGTGGAGGGAAGGACATTTGCGTCCAAACTGGGTGTTTAACCAGTGCTGTTTCTTTCCTATTGCCAGTGCTGTTTCTTTCTTACTGTGTTTGCCATTAACAAAGCCATTCCAAAATTTCCGAAAAATTTGTAAAATTTCCGCATTTTTTTGAAAAATTTCGGAAGTCATTTAGATTTGAACCGCCAGCGCCCCCTACATCTGCAACAAGTTTTGAGCCATCTTTTTCCTTGATCAAACAGACCTAATAAATAGGGATCATCATATGTCTCATAAATGCATTTTTTGAGATTTCACTAGCTCTGGGAGTCAAAAAAGTAAGCCTGGAACAGTAGTTTTTAAGGGAGCGTTGAGACAATCTAAAAGAAGGACAATGGCCCATGTATAGTGTTCCCTCACTACTTCGCGGTTCACTTATTGCGGACTCAATGTTTCTCGGATTTAAAAAAATATTAATTTAAAATATATATCATAGTATTTTTGCTGCTTAGTGGAGTTTTGCCACCACCACTCTCCAAGGCACTTTCCCTCCTCAGTCCGCCCTCCCTCCTTCCAGCCTTGAAGGGCATTTCCTTCCTTTCCTTCGCTTTATTTTAATTTTATAAAGACTTAAAATAGTGTATAACTACTAAAATAATGTATAAATATTAAAATAAATAGAGCTTCCCTACATCACAGTTTTTCACTTATTGAAGGAGGTCCTGGAATGCAACCCCAGCAATAAGTGAGGGAACATTGTATAAACCTATTCTCCTTCCAAAATATGGCGCTCATAAATACATTTTGAAAAGTTTAGGGTTTTTCAAAATTGTATAAGATTGTGTGTGTGTGTGTGTGTGTGTGTGAGAGAGAGAGAGAGAGAGAGAGAGAAGAAACGTCTCTCATACAATTTTGAAAGTATGGATATTGGGCATGAGGGAGAGAAATCTCAACCATTACATCTCAGGCTTGAAAGAATAGGATTGGGCCAGTAGAAATAAAACAATTGAAAATATGGAATACTAATTATCACTTCATTTGCCAAGCTGATATGCACTGAATTCTGAAGGGTATTGCCTTTTAATCCTTTTAATAGGGGAACATCAATTTCTCTTCGTAGTGGAGATATCTTTCTCCCCATACCTCATGCAATGTTCAAACAGAGCATAAGATCTGGTAGTTGGGAGAGCTCCAATTTCCCATGTAGCTGTTCCTTGTCTGTAATTGATTTGAGAGAATTTCAAGGGAGGGGAGCTGTTCAATTGATGCTCAAATCTATGCAAATTAAGAGAAAATTGTTTATATTGCCCTACCGGCCCATTACTATCCCACAATTCAGCCTTGGAGAATGCAACTTCTGAGTTGCTCAAGAGTACTGGTGAAAGCATTTCACAATGAGAAGAGACATGTTTGTGCTTCCTTGGAAAAGGTTACGGTAGTGCATATACTGTACAATTTAGACTAGCTCTGTAGACTAGCTTAGCCATGGCCAATGGAAGCAACAGTGATGGGTGGCAGGATATGTCATCCAGGAATCTCTGGAGGGCCATTTGGACCTTGATCAAGTCCCATCCTTGGGAAGTCAGTTCTCACCAGAGCATTGAATCCCACATCCGTTGGAGCTTTGCTCGCTGCCATACTGGCACCAGTAGCGGCTGTTGATCTGGAAGATGCCAAAGTCAATGCTACCATCACTGTCATAGTGCAGGGCTTCAGTGTTGTAGCTGCTCTCGTGGAACGCTGTGCAGACCCCTGGGAAAGGCAACAAGAGGAGGTGGGAAGGAAGCATGATTTGCTCTCAACAGCGATTCACCTTGTTAAGAGCATGAGATTGTTCCAAAATCCTTGGCCTAGTAACCCAAGTATGGAGACATTATTAGGCTGTTTTGGCTGGCCACATCTGCACGTGACACAAAATATGGATTTTCAGAAAGATCAGAAAATATAGGAAGATAAAGATGAAGTGGGAAGGGGAAGGAAATGATTGGAGGAAAGGTTGCCTATAAATATAACTAATAATAAGATATTATTATGATGTCATTTGGTTTACTATCTTGATGCTCCTGCTCCCAATCCAATCTAGAAAGACAGAGTCTGCCTTCCTCCATAACTCTGATACCTTGGCAGATAGACATGAAAAACCAACACTCTCCAAAACATAATGCTCAGTCTTGCCTATTTACAAGCAATACCTGGTATTTCAATAAATGCTTGCCAACTGATGGCATTTCACCCCACTTACAATTGGCCAGGCTGTAGCCAGCATAGCCGTCCATCCCCAGCTGCTGGAGCTGCTGGGCCACCTCACATCGTGAGAGGTACTCTCCTTGTCCTGGGACCAGGAGGCAGGCGAGGAGCACGAGTGACCAGAGGGACCTCATCATAACTTCTCTAGAAAAGGCAAGTTGTTAGGAGGAGGATGCACTGTGCTCTCCTGCTTTTAATAACAGGCTTCCTGGCACGCCTCTGGAAAGGTCCTACCACAGTCAACACACCTTTGAGATAACCTTCAGAAGGCAAACCTTCCCCTTGGCTAGTGTATCAACAAACCTGTAGTCCTTGAAAACACAAGGAAGGAACCGGTGATACGACACAATTGTAGCATTATGGTTCCACTTCAGTTGCCATAGTGTGTTGATTCCTGGGGGTTATATAGTCATCCCTAATGGGAAAACCATGGCTCATTATATCCTCTGATGGGGTGATTGGGGAATAAGGTGCCAGTATTTCTGTCCTTGACTGGGAGGCGGCCCTGGGCTCCTTGTCATCCTGGTCTGATAGGAGAAAAGGGGAAGAGGAGCAGATGCTGTCCTTGATGGGAGAGGCGGGGGAGCTCCTTGTCCTGGTCAGCAGATCCACTCAGCCACTTCATTTACCCTGACTCACCTAAGTCATTAATACAGATGTTGAACAGGGCCGGGCCCAGGACGGAACCCTGCTTCACTGCACTCATCACTTCTTTCCAGGATGAAGAGGAAGCATTGGTGAGCACCCTCTGGGTTCTTCCACTTAACCAATTACAAATCCACTTAACCATAGTTTTGCCTAGCCCACATTTTACTAGTTTGTTTGCCAGAAGGTCATGGGGGACCTTGTCGAAGGCCTTACTGAAATCCAGATGTGGTACACACACGGGGCTCCCTGTATCTAACCAGCTTGTTACTCTATTGATTAATTTTGACCATTAGCAATTACCGCATTTGTTTCTAAGTGCTTGCAGACCACTTCTTTAACAATCTTTTCCAGAATCTTGCCTGGTATTGATGTGAGGCTGACAAAAACTTGTTCTGGGAGTGAGAGCCTGGAGCCCCAGGTCTCCGGCGGTGGCTGGAGTTTGCGCCACTTGGGAAGTCTGACTTGGCCACGGTGGTCCATGTTCTGGAAATAAGCTGCAATTCTCATGTAAGCTAGGAATGGCTGCATCAGTTTGCAGTTTTCCGCCCCCATCTCTTGTCCAAACTGCTGAATTAACTACATTTTTGCAAACTACATTTTTGCTTTCATCAGTATTCAGCAGTTGTCATGTATTTTAATATGTTGCTGTAGTTGTTTTTAAATTATATAGCATTGAATTTTTGCTGTTATGCCAGGTCTTGCTGTTGAGAAAGGTGGGCACGGAGTGAGAAACAGGGACTTTCTAAAACTGAGATATTTGAAGCCCATCAGAACTGTTTTTGTGAAACCAGGAATATTAGTGAAGACATTTTGAGATAGAAACCTTTTAGAGGAGATTTACCATTTAGCCCAGCTGCCATTGTTGCCCCAATTGGGCCAACAGCCTTATTTTGAATGTAAGCAAAGAAAGAGATCTTGAGCCAAGTGCTGCGTGCATTCAAGGTTATATATCGTTGAGCTTTACCAGACTAAAACTTCTGTTGTTGCCCTTTATAATTTCACTACTTAGTCTGAAAAACTTTATCTTATCGTATCTTATTTTATCTTTATCTTATCTTATATTCAGAACCAAAAATAAACAGTGGGGCATATGATGCCCATGTGTTCTTGTTTGTTATCCCAAGACCAATTGAAAAAATAACCTATAGGGTTTTTTTAAAGGCATTCGCTGAGCCTTCTGTTGTTCATCCTGACATTTTGTCAAAAATGCAGCTTTTTTGTTGGGAAGGGCACTAATTTGATCTAAAGCAGTGTGTTGTTGCAGATGAATCCTTCAGCTACAGAAACTTCGGTTTCCTAAAGCAATGTTGGCACAGTCCAGACAACTCCAACACTTTGAAGCTCCAATCTGATACAGAAATACCCGGAAGTCTCTGGTTGAACTCAGTGGGATGTTTTTGCCAAGTAACATACAGGAGCCAAAATGTTGTGGTTTGGACATTGGGTTAGGACCAGAAGACCTGGGTTCAAATCCCTGCTCAGTCTCTGGAACCCATTGGATCATCTCAGTATTACAGAAAGGCAATTCTTCTTTTCTTCCGGGCCCATTCTTTTTTTTTTTAATATATTTTTATTGTGCATTTACACTTATTACAAATTAATGGGGAAAATATGGGAGCATGTGGGGGGAGTGGGGGTGGGAAAAGGTCAAGAGTTATTAGGGATGGCAGGTTGGGGAGGGCTAGAAAAGGTATGACATGACAATGTGGCTGACTTCCCAAGGGTGAGATGGGGTTATCAATTATACAAGATAGAGTTAAAGATGTTTCTGAAGATCCTCAGGTTATTCCATTAAGTCCGCTGTTACAGTTGTAGATATATGCATTAAATTGTATTTAGATCTATGGAGAATTTTGGGTATTGCTTCTGTAGATATATTTTAAAGCTTGTCCAGTCCGTACTTTTCTTTCTGTCCATCAGTTTTTGGTTTAAAGAGTCCATCTGGATCATGTCTAGCACTTTTATTGTCCACTCTTCCATATCCGGAATGGTATTATTTTTCCAATGTCGAGCCAAGGTAATCCTGCTGCATGTACTTAATATAAAAAATATTCTTTCTTGGTTTTTATTGAGATTGGGGTTTGAAAATCCCAATAAATAAATTTTGTGGGTCCATACGGAATTTCACCTTGAGTATCTTTTGCATTTCTTTGTGAATATTATTCCAATATTTAACAACTTTCCTACACTTCCACCATTGATGTATGTAAGTTCCTGGCTCCCTATCACATTTCCAGCAGACATTAGAAATTCCTTTGTTGTATTTGGCCAGCTTTGTTGGGTAAAGGTGCTATCTAAATTGCATCTTCACCCAATTTTCTATGATTTCTGTGGATGGTGTGTATTTTAATTTATCTAGCCAGATTTCCTCCCATTGATGAAAAAGTATCGAGTGTCCTAAGTCCTGAGCCCATTTGGCATGACAGTTTTTGAATTGCTCGTCTTCCGGGCCCATTCTTAACAAGTTACTTCAATCGTTTTGGTACATGTTTAAAGCCAATTATACCTTCTTCCCTGTTTGACTCAGTTCTTTACTCCTCTTTACAATGTCGTTCTCTGCACCTCTATTCAGATGAGTAAATTGTACGAAGTTACAGACAATTTCTTAGTGTAAATGTTGGATGATTTCACACTTATAGCACTTTGACTTCACTATCACTACCACAGCTCCATCCTATGGAATCGTGGGATTTGTGGTCGGTAAAGAACTCAGTATTCCTTAATATGAATACATTAGAGTTCCTGATATAGTAAACTGGTATTGGTTATGCTGGCTAGAGCTGGTGGAAGATGAAGTCCAACAATGTCTGGAGAGTTACACGAGGGTCTGGACTCTGGAGGGTTAAAGAAAGTGGCAGCTGTAGGATCCAGGGCAGGAAGGAAAGACGGTGGGATAGGCCTGGAAGGACACTCTCAAGTGATAGCTAGGAAAAAATATTTTGACAACTCCCAGCAGTCTTGCCTCCCCCCTACCCAGTTTTCAAGCTGTGGCCAAGTAAGATGGCCACTGGCCACATGTGCTAAATTACAGAAAAAGACAACTCCTTGGCTGAAGATATCCCATCTTTGAAGAGCTGCCTAGCCAACGAGAGAGCAGGAAAGCTGAAGCTGCCTGTTGGCAGGAGACACTGAGAAAACCAGATTGTGCGAGCCAGTATGCATTTTGGAAGCATGACAGGTTTTTATTTTATTTTGGCCTTTGATTTCTACAATATGCACACCAAGAGAAGGTGCCCTTCAAGATATCCTAGCTTATCTTATCCTTGGATGCTTACTGAACTATTGATCAATTGATAACACACGACCAGTCCTCCCACTGCCTGGAGAGGGCACTGTGTTAGAGATGATGGAATGGTGCCCACAATATCTTTGGAGCCAATTTCTGTCCTTCAAGGGCTAAGGGGATCTACAACAACACCGCTTTTAGCAGGATGAATGAGATTGGCCTACTGCATGCTGTGACATGAAACAGGGACTGTTCTAGAAGTCAAGTTGTCCTGATGTCACAGGAACCCTGTTGGATTCCAGAAGCCCCTCCATCTTGTGAGCCTCTGTCTCCAATCCCAGAAGGATCCTAATACTCCTCTTAACATACTCCATGTCTCTTCAGAGGGTGGGAATAGAGGACTCAAGCTGAGTGAGATACAGACCTATCTACTGCTTTGGGATGGAAGTCTGGTCTTCGGAGATAAACGGAGGAGAACAGGTGCATGACGCTATATTCCGGAGTTCTAGAATAGATGATCTGTGAGGGAAGTGGGACCGATCTGTTTTGCCATGTGTCTGAGGCAGAGTTTGGAAAAGTTACTGTTTTGGACAGCAGCTCCCCAAACTCACGAACCAGCCTGGTCACTGGAGCAGTGAAGATTCTCTTAAACCAGGGGTGTCAAACTCATTTTCACTAAGTGCCACACCGGCCTTATGGTTGACTTCAAAGGGCCATTGAACCCAAGGATAGAGAATCCATGGCAAACTATAATTTGTACATAATGGTCAGTGTTCCTTAGTTTTTACCCGATTTGGGTCCCCGTATGTGATTGAGTGACAAGTCCCACCACTTTTTATTATCTGCCATGCAGACTGGGAATAGCAACTCAGCAGCACTTACAGCTCTGAGGTTGGGAAAAGGTTACATTACATTTGACTTTGAAATATAATTTAACCTTCCCCAACTTCAGAGCCATAACTGTTGTTGAGTTGCAATTCCCAGTCTGTATGGCAGATAATCAAAAGTGATGGGAATTGTAACATCCATAAGCCTTGTATTCAAACCCTACTATCCTGACTAAACCGAACAAACTGTAGTCTTCCAGATCTTATTGTATCACAACTCCCATCAGCTCTAGTCATGATGTCTACTGATGGGGAATATAGGAGTTGTAGTCCACCGTATCTGGAGGGCCACACAAAATGCCATGGTGAGCTGGATTTAGCATGTGGATATTGAATTTGACATCTTCTAAGGATAGCTGAGTCTAAAAACAGTTTTCCATGAATTTGTGACAAGCTCATACAGGATTCATTTGTCATTTGAATTCAAATTGGGGTATTCTGGAGTGACAATAGTTGGATCACAACTGAAGTATTTGGAAAATTTGGATTGCTATGTTTTACATTTGTCTATACAAGCATTGGGGAGGGCCAAAGAATAGCTGGAACCTTTCTGAATGGGGTTGGAAGCATGGATGAAACCAAGTCTACAAGATGTCTCTTAATGACTAACCTGGAACTAAACTCCTATATCTCAAATAAAGCTGAGTAGAGTATGGAGAGGAGCGTTGATTGGAAGACAATTTCAAGTTGGGTAGCCAGGTTTCAGGACCAACACTCCCTTCTCCTGTCCTCAGGGTAAGGACAAAGTCAAGGAGTCAGAGCCTCTCAAACAGCCAAAGGAGGCAAGAACGAGTAGGACGTCCCAAGGGGAACAATTAAATAAACAAGTGAATGGGAAGTGTAGAATAAGAGCCAATTCCACAATTGGGATGCACCTACATACTGTCTGTCGTATGTGTAATGTAATCCGCACTGAGTCCCCTTCGGGGTGAGAAGAGCGGAATATAAATAAACAGTTATTATTATTATTATTATTATTATTATTACACTGTAGAATTATTGCATTTTAACACCATTTAACTGCCATGGCTCGATGTTATGGAATTGTGGAAATCATAGTTTTAGAAAGGTCTTTAGGGTCCTCTGCCAAAGAGTGATGGTGCTAGGACTAAGTTACAACTTACAGGATCATTGCATTGAGCCATGGTATTTAAAGTGTCATCAACACTGCATTAGGTTGTGTGTTTTCCAGACTGTATGGCCATGTTCCAGAAGTATTCTCACTTGATGTTTCTCCTGCAGCAGTGTAGATGCAACCAAGGACAAATATTGATCCTTCAGGAGTGTGGTATGGTTATATGGTTAGCTAATGACAATTCACAGGAAATCCTCAGGCGGGGAAAAGGACAAATGAATTCCTGGGAGAGCCAGCATGCTGTAGAGAACAATATGATACAGTGGTTTGAGCACTGGCCAGTGATGAAACTTGGCAGATCCTACCAATCCATGAAACTCACCTGGTATTATGGATCCACTCACTCTCTCTTTCTTAGCCTAGCCTTCTCCAAAGGTAAAGTGAGGAGAAAGAGAGCTGTAACATACCCTCCAACATTTCACAGACAAAAAAACATGGCAGGCAATAGCAGAGCGTGGTCAAGATGTCAAAAGTTGTAGGAGCAGCGGTTTGCTCTTTCCCATACCTACAGGGAAGGGCAAGATTCTGTGGTGTATTCTGCTCTCCCCACTCCTGTGTTGAGTTGACGTGGGAGGGGAACAAAGACATTTGGATCTTTGAAAAGGAGCTGAGGATTAATTGAGATTGTTCCTGCCAATTGGAGGGCATGACACGTACACCTCCTTGAGCTCACTGGAAAGAATTGGGATATAAGTGCAATAAATATATAAATATTGAATCTAGATATGGGGACAAAAGGGTCTCACAATGCTTTTTTTCTCTTTCTGTGAAGGTCACATTGTCACCTCTTTCCTCTACTCTACCTGCTGTTGATTGCAGATAGACTTTTCTGCATTCCCTCAGTACTTTTTTAGGGATGAGGTGTCTTCCACTGCTGCTGCAACTCCTGCTGTGCTTTGCATCCAGTATTGAGGGGAAAATCTTCGAACGCTGTGAACTGGCCAAGTTGTTGAAGAATTATGGCTTGGATGGATACCGGGGGTACTCCTTGGCAGACTGTGAGTCCCCTCTGATCCGTCCCCTATTCATCTTCCTCCTCTGAGTGAGACCAGTCTTTCTGTAGAGCACAGCTTTCCAAAATTTCATCTTGGTGACAACCTTTTTAGACAAACATCATTTCATGACATAGTAACTCGGCTTTACTAGCAATCCAGAGATTAAACCAACCCCTTAGAAGAAATACGAGACACATACATAAATTTTAATAATTAAATTATGTGGACACAATATCCAGTGTGGAAAACTTTCATTTTTATTTGAAAAACAGGTGATTTTTATTGCATATCTAACATAGTCTCTTCATGTTTCTTGTGAGCATTTACTCTTTACTACCCTCATGGATAGATTCACCACATCACTTTGTAACATTACTAGTGTGAATTAACACCAATTTACTTTTGCATTGCATTGATTGATTGTCTCAACTTGGATATTGCCAATACAATTACTTTATTTCTTCGAAAAACCTTTTTAGACATGCATCATTTCATGGCATAGTAACTCAGTTTTACTAGCAATCCAGAGATTAAACCAACCCCTTAGAAGAAATACGAGACGCATACATAAATTTTGATAATTAAATTATGTGGACACAATATATCTAAGGAAAACTTTCATTTTTATTTGAAAAACAGGGGATTTTATTGCATATCTAACATAGTCTCACATGTTTCTTGTTGCATTTGCATGACACACCTACATACTGCAGCTGGCACATTAATGTGCTGCAATACACAATTTGGAAAGCTCTGCTGTAGGGAGGAGGTCTCCTGTCTCATATATTTAGGATCTGGATCTTGGAATGTTTTCCTCGCATAATTTGTTCCGAAACTGTACCACAGCTTTGTGCAAACTCAGAAAAAGTTGCTGGAAGAACTGGAACATTTTTCCTGTGTCTGAAAATAGACTTGAAAGAACCAGGCCTGAATGGGGAACCTGCTGCTCTCTGGATATTGTTGGACTTTATCTCTCTTAGCATGGTTGGTCAGTGTTCAAGGATATTGGGAGCTGTCGTCCAACAACATCTGAAGTGCTGTGAATTTCAAAACTTGGTCTAACAGGTTTAGCCTGTAAGAGGCTTTTAATGATGCACTATTCTGTCAAATTTTAAAATCTTCTTGTCTTTTAATGGATTTTTGGAAAATGATTTTAATTCTCTAGATTGTTTAATTTTAAAAGTAACATGTACGTGTTCTTGCTGATAGCTCTGTATATTTCATCTGTTCAGTGGGCACTTGGTGTTGGCTGGGGTTTGGTTCCAGAACCCTAGTGGATACCAAAGTCCATTGGTACTGAAGTCATAGTAAAATGTCACTTATATAAAATCAAGGTTTGTGCTTTGTATTTTCAAAACATTTTTTCAAGTTGTGGATAGTGGGATTTGTGGACGCAAAAACCATAGATACAAAAGTCGTCAGACAGCATTTGTTTTCAGTTTTGTAAACTGCTTTTAGTCCCACTATTGGGGAAAAGTTGAGATATTAATGTAAAAACAAGAACATGAGCAACACCAGCAACATCCAATGCTCCGTCTAGTACAGTGGTTCTCAACCTGTGGTTCCCCAGTTGTTTTTTGGCCACAACTAAGAAATCCCAGCCAGATTACCAGAACAAGATTTCTGTGAGCAACACCAGCAACATCAATGCTCCACCTAGTACAATCTATACAATTAAGTGTGCACGTGTTTCTGTGGAGGGTGTGGTTGTCAAGTGTCCCTTGTTATAAACATTGTCTCCTATTTTAAGGGTTGGAAAGCTTATCCGTTTATATTAACCAGTGGTTCCCAACCTTTTTTTTTATTACTAGGAACCACTTTCCAACATTAATACCAAAAGGATTATGAATCAGTTTTTGGTCAACTTTAGTTATTTGATTATATGTGGTGCTGATTGAGAAAATTGCATTGAATAGACCACATCAACTCAAGTTTCTGATACAGAACATATGCCATCCAGTAGTCGCCATCTGCTCGCCCACAGAAAACCATATTTAATAAGCCTCAGCACTATAAGGGGTTTTGTGAGACCAGTTGTTCTCAATGCAATGGTGTAGTACGGTGAGACCACAGACCGTATTTTGGTCTTGTGGACCACTGGTGGTCCACGGACCACAGGTTGGGAACCACTGATATAAACTGAATGAGATGCTAAATTTCCTGTATTTTGTGGCTCCTTCATAAGGTCAGAAATGTCTGCATCATACAATTTATGAACGTGTGAAATAACATCACTTTTCTAGAGAAACACAGGGCAAAGTGAATCAAAAGCTTTCATTTGATGTTTTGAAAAAACCCAAGTGATATCTATTTCTTGGTTATAAACCTTGCTATCCCTTTTTTTTAAAAAAAAATCCAGCAACACCACTCTGTGTGTTTGTGCGTGCACACACACATGCTTAGCAAAACTTTCTGCTAGGGCCATCTCAAGACCATTTGCTGCCTGAGGCAAGAGGCAGGGCCGTCTTCCCTCCTTTGTTCCACATAATGAAAGTCTTTGGTCTGGCTGTTGATTTTTTTCTACCTAAACATTAGCACTGGGTATGATCTCCTGCATCATACTCTTTCATACCACAGCAGATACGACTTCAAGGTTAAGAAGGCCTGTTGCATGCCCTTTATTGCTCTGCTGCCCTACAGAGGGGAACTGCTGGGAGGTCCAGGAGGAACAGCGAAGATGTTGCTATTACTGCATCCTAGCTGTTGCTGTCTGAGGCTATTGCTTCACTTTGCCTAATGATACAGCTAGACCCACTGCTTACCTGTTCTTGTCTCCCTTGTGCATAGGGAGAAACAAAGCAAGTTGGAAAAAACATCCAAGGACTGTATGATTGAGCCTCCACATTTGTGGTTATGACTTTTGTGGATTGTATTTTCTATGGATTGGATTACAATGTTCTCTTTAGGAACCTCTAAGTCCTTCGGTGTGACTCTATGGTACTCTTCCTCAAGAAAACTATTTCTTGTTTACCCGAGTGTACACTTTTCTAAGGATCTGTCTGCCCTCCAGTGCTATTCTATGGCCAGCTTCCAGTGGAGGTAGACCATAGAATCATGCTGCAGGACTGAAAAAGCCCTAGATAATTATTTATTTATTTATTTCCTATATTTATACTCTGCCCTTCTCCCCCCAAAGGCAGGCCCGTAGCCAAGATTTTGATTTTGGGGGGGGGGGGCTGAGTCTGAGTGAGAGGGTCTACCCTAACAAACATTTTGTATCGTTATCCCAATATCCACATGCATATGGGATACATTGAGCATGGTGATCAGATCATGATATGAATAAACATTACAGTTTAAATAATGTACCAGTAAGGCCTTTTCATGGACCACTTTGAGAATTTCGGGGGGGGGTACATGCCTGCCTGAAGGGGGACTCAGGGCGACCTCTCATATTAAAAACAGGACAGTATTTCATTTCAGATTTTTCACTTCCGCAGAGTGATCTATGTGCCCTTAACGTCATAAAATGTGGAGCACAGACTATATTCTTGATTTGATTCACACAGACAAAGGTTATCAAAAAAGCTTTTGTTGCTCCTAGAGTAGAATGTATGTGCTGAATTCCTGCATCGTTCTTCTCCTCCTCTGTGACAGGGGTCTGCATGGCTTTTTACGAGAGCGGCTTTGACACCAAGATTGTGAGACCAGAAGCCAATGGCAGCACCAGCAATGGCATCTTCCAGATCAACAGTTACCTCTGGTGTGAAGATTACAAGCGCTTTAAGCCGAACATATGCCAAATGCATTGCAGCGGTGAGCTCTCTGAAGTGGGTTAGCTTCTCGTCTACAGTGGGGTCTGCTATGCTGCAAAAGGATAAGCCAATGACATAGTGGAGGGAGGACGGAGCCTTTCCCTCAGTGTTAAGAACGCAAATGTAAGGGTGCAAATTATCCTCCATATGCAAGCACACTCAATGCAGAGACAGATCTCTTTCACACTGCACTTTGTATCAAAGTGCTAACAAAGTGTTGTGTGTAAGAGGTCTGCGTCTTTTTGACACGGATCTCTCCATCTGTAGGGCAGTGGTTCTCTATCTGCGGGTCTCCAGATGTTTTGGCCTTTAACTCCCAGACATCCTAAGAGCTAGTAAACTGCCTGGGATTTCTGGGAGTTGTAGACCCACATGTTGAGAACTACTACTGTACGGCGCAGCTGCATGACAGAATTAAGTTGGATTATGATTCTGGAGAACTGGGTTTGAATTCATGATCAGCTATGGAAACCCACTGGATGAGCTTGGATGGAAATATTACTTTTTGAGCCACAGCAGAATTCCCTTGGGCATTGTGGCCAGGGTCCATAATGGCTGTGAGAATTGAAAACATGGAGTTTGAACAAGTATTGTAGTATCAGGAGCTCTGGCCTGCATGTCTATCACACTTGGAGCAGGGGAAAATATGCTGATACATAGGTACAAGGTAAGAGAGCTTGAGAAGCAACAGTCTTTTTAAGAAAAGAGATGAAATAAAGGATGTGGGGATGAAGGGCTGAAGTGTCACCACCCAGCCCAGAGTTGAACAGCTTCAGAAGCTTCAAGGATAGGCAAAAATGACCAGATATTTCTTGGAGCAAGAGTAGAGTTTATTTAGGCCTTGAGAAAAGCAAAAAAGGAAATATCAGGGTGCACATGCATATGGGTGCCAGCCTATCTTGTGTAGAAGGAACAATTGCCACACTAGAACATAAGATTTAAGCCAGCCTACATATTTATTTATTTATTTATTTACTTTATTTATATTCCGCTCTTCTCACCCCGAAGGGGACTCAGAGCGGATTACAGGTATACATACTTAGCAGACAATCCCTGCCGTTTCCACATACACAACATATAGATGAACAGAGGCAAACTTCTGGCCAGCAGGTGGAGCTGACACACTCCTCATCTCTCAGCGTTCCCAGCATGCCTCGTTGTTCCTTCTGCATTCCTCAGCGTTCCTGGAGTTCTTTAATGGCCTCATAATTCAGCCAAAATTTGCCTCCCCACTTAATGTGGTACCTTTATCTCCTACTTGACAGATGCAACTGTCTTTTGGGCTGCAAAGGTCGACAGCAGGCTATACTTAAAGGTCGAGCACCCACCTCGACCCGGCCAGGCCTCGAACTCATGACCTACTGGTCAGAGAGATCTTATGCAGCTGACACTTAGCCTGCTGCGCCACATTCCTGGTACTTCTCGCAATGGAAACATGTGGGTCTCTCCAACTTGTCTGGCCAGGAGGGTATGGCTTTACTTTAAAAAATATGATAGATTGTTATTTTTAAATTGTAATGCACCCACAATAAGCATTACAAACATACACATATATGGAAAACTCACCACCCACAATACAATTACCCCATAGCCCACTGAGGTACGGCTTTACTTGATCACATCTTTTCCTGTTCTCAAAATATGAGCATGTGGGCATTTTAGAAAAAAAGCAGCCATCAATCAGCACTGGACACTATTTCGGCCAATGGGAAGGAAGAGGACAGAACTCTGGGAATTCTTTGAATGACTCGGCAATTTCTGCACAGTGGTGTTATGAAAAACAACAACAACCAAGTTTGATTTCTGACTCACAGAAGTAAAGGTCCCGAAATTGAAGGGCCTTATCACATTGGGTTATTCTCAGTTTCTGAGACTCTTTGAACATGATTCCAAACAGATCCTGTCACACGATGTTTGCGCCATTCTGTCAGTCATCCATCAGAATCTGTATGCAAAACATTGCAGAAATAGAGTAGTTGCAAATGGGATTCTAATTGTGTTTTTTTTATTTACTATAATTTTATGCATTGCCTGAAGTGCTGTTTTTACATGTGATCGAAAAATCAATATGCATTCTATCAGCTAAAATTTCACGAGAGCAGTAGTTTGCAACTTCCAGGCTATGTCACTGCGCAATATTAGAAAATAAATTTTAAGAAGTGATGCAGGGAGGCATTTTGAATGGATTGGGAAGAGCCAGCCTTTTGTGGTGTGATGAGTCAAAGCTCAGTATTTTCAAATAATAAGACTCGTAATAATTGGATGTGATGGGGAGAGTATGCATCTTGTTTCAATGCAGTATGCATTCAGTCCTAAAAGAATACAAGATGTGTACTGATATAAACAGATTATATCCCAATGTGATAAGATTCAAAGACACTGAACAGGGGTGGTGTAATATGTGAGTTAACTGCATAGGATCAATGTTGGCTCTACCCTCATGCCCTGCTTCCTCTTCCTTGGCAGATCTGTTGACCAGTTACATCAGGGACGACGTTGCCTGTGCCATGCGGATTGTACAAGGACCCAAAGGACTCGGGGCCTGGTAAAGGACTCTATAAGGGTTGTGTGGCCTGCATGGGGTGGGAGGCAGGCAGGAAGGCAGATATGTACACTGTGTCCTTGCACTCCTGATCAAAACCTTTCATGTTGGTTGGTGCTCAGGAATCACAAGGAATTTTGTTGACAAAACATGGGAGTAATACCTAACCAGTGCTGTTATTCCTAACTACCTGAATTTCTGGGAGTCAAAATATTTATTTATTTATTGTATGTACAGTCATTCATCCATATCCACGGATTCAACCAACCATATTTCTAGATCAACTTCGTAGTCTACACAACAAATCTATCCAGGATTAATTGTAGCCAGTCATTGTAATGATTAACTTGTAAAGGTAAAGGTAAAACATTTGCATGTTTTCTAACTGCAAGGTTGGCAGAAGCTGGGCCTAACAGCGGGAGCTCACCCTGTCTTATACTATATCATACTATAATTTAATTCTAATTTTAGTGTTATGGAGTGAGAACCAGAGAGAGAATTGGTAGCTGGCAAGGTAAAAGGTTTCCCTTGACATTAAGTCTAGTTGTGTCCGCCTCTGGGGTGGTGGTGCTCATCTCAATTTCTAAGCTGAAGAGCCAGCATTGTCTATATACACCTCCAAGGTCATGTGGCCAGCATGACTGCATGGAACGCCGTTACCTTCCTGCCGAAGCAGTACCTCTTGATCTACTCACATTTGCATGTTTTAGAACAGCTAGGTTGGCAGAAGCTGAGGCTAACAGCGGGAGCTTACCCCACTCCCCGGATTTCAACAGGCGACCTTTCAGTCAGCAGCTCAGTGGTTTAGCCTGCTGCACCACCAGGGGGCTCAATTAACTTAAAGTAATGTTATCAAATTTATATCCAGCACCCTAGAAAAATTCTGTGTATCTTTATACTCAGTAATTTAGCAAATATAGCAACAGTCACCCAGTTCCTAGCAGAGTCCATAGTTTCAGTAGAAGCCATTTTACAGAGAAATCAACCATTTGCAAGTGGAAGAATAATCTGACACATCCTTTGTCTTCTCAATTCAGTTTCAAAACTGTTACAGGAGATTCATCAATTTAGGGTGATAACTCTGGTTTTATAGCCATATCCTACCTGGAAAGTCTATTTTCGTGTTGTACTGCCACCTAGTGGTAATTTTAAACATATGCCTATTCCTACACAATTTATGGAGAATTTGACTTTCAGACTTTAAACCAAATGCTTTCAATTGTCATAGCTCAAATAACTTATTTCCCCCTGTTTTATAAAAGTTATTTCGCCTACATTTATGTTGTTGATTAGTTGGAAGTCTGTTTCCTCCATTCAGTTCTTTCCACAAACTTGCCTTCCTTTTTCCTCCTCTGATCATGCAAAGCAAACTACTGATTCTAAGAACGTAGCGCATCTTCCTTCCCACTATTTTACCTTCATTGTTGTTGCACAAAGTATGTTATAGGCTCAAAGGGTTTGACTTGCTGGGAGTTTAAAGACAACAGTGGGCATATCAGGCTTGAATGCTGTTTGGGCCACATTATGATGGTTCTATGGAGGGATCTCCCGGTGGCGCAAATCCAGGGAGCAGCGTAAGCTTCCGCTGTCAGCCCCAGCTTCTGCCAACCTAGCAGTTTGAAAACATACAAATGTGAGTAGATAAATAGGAACTGTTCTCGTGGGAAGGTAATGGCGCTCCATGCAGTCATGCTGACCACATGACCTTGGAGGTGTCTGTGGACAATGCTGGCTCTTCAGCTTAGAACTGGAGATGAGCGCCAACCCCCAGAGTCAGACACGACTAGACTTAATGTCAAGGGAAACCCTTTACCTGGCCAGCTACCAAATTCTATCTTTACCTTTACCTATGGTTGAAGAAAGCAAGGCTACATATAGTCATTGGCTTTGTGGCCATATCCTGGACCTCATGCTATCCGTACCAGTGGGCATTCATGTACATTCCATGTTCAGGCTCCTCATTTTATATTTCAGGCCCATACAATCAAAATTACACAATAGCATGACTCTTGTGAGATAATAGCAAAGAGGAGGCGGAGAAGGGCCACATATATACCTACTTGAGCTCATTGGAGGAAGCCATGGGACTGAAATTCTCAATTAATAAATACTTACCAGCTTGCTAAGCATAAAAGATCAGACCCAGTGTCTTCACAGGGTATCTAGGCCCTTATGCATAGCAACTATGCGTGTGTGCATGGACCACTGTTACATTCCCACCGGAGCAGTATCTATTGATCTACTCACATTTGCATGTTTTCAAACTGCTAGGTTGGTAAAAGCTGTGACTAAGAGTGGGAGCTCACCCCGCTCCCTGAATTCAAACTGCTGACCTTTTGGTCAGCAAGTTCAGCAGCTCAACAGTTTAATCTGCTGTGCCACCGGGGGCAGAGATGCAGACCTGGTGCCCTCCACCTTTTCACAGAGGAAAACTGTGTCACAACATCAGTGAGGTCGAGATGCCAAATGTTATCTCTGAGGAAGCATAACTTATGACCTTATGACACGAGGGAGTTCACCGCCATGCTGTTTTGCCAACAGGCATGGCAAAACGGCAGGCACAAGAGGTGATGGCATAGCGCTCCAGGGCAGTGACACTCCCCACTTCACATGAGGGAAGCGTTGCCCAGCAAGGGCAGCCAGCATAACAAGGGAAAATCCCTGTGTTTGGAGGGAAGTGTGACCCTGGGAGTCACATGACATCGTGTGATGGCAGGCATGGAACTCTTTCCCCCAAAGCAGGCTGGAAGCATCTTAGGACGCTTGATTTGGTCAATGTGATGATGTCTTAAGTGAGGCTGCGGCTCTTTGTTTTTGCATGAGCCTCACCGGCAAGGGCAAAATTCCAGGCCCCCTATGCTTCCCCTCCCTGTTGTATAGCTAATTGAGTGCAAACTGGGTGGCTGTGAGTTTTCTGGACTGTCTGGCCATGTTCCAGAAGCATTATCTCCTGACGTTTCGCCCACATCTATGGCAGGCATCCTCAGAGGTTGTGAGGTATGTTGGAAACTAGGCAAGTGAGGTTGATATATCTGTGAAATGTCCAGGGTGGGAGAAAGAACTCTTGTCTGTTTGAGGCATGTGTGAATGTTGCAATTGGCCAACTTGATTAGCATTGAATGGCCTTGCAGCTTCAAGACTGGCTGATTCCTGCCTGTGGGAATCCTTTGTTGAAACGTGTTAGCTGGCTCTGATTGCTTTGTGTCAGGAATTCCCCTGTTGTTTGAGTGTTCTACTTTGTTTACTGTCCTGATTTTAGAGTTTTTAAAATACTAGTAGCCAGATTTTGTGCATTTTCATGGTTTCTCCTTTTGTTGAAATTGTCCACATGGTTGTGGATTTCAATGGCTTCTCTGTGTAGTCTGACCTGGTGGTTGTGAGAGTGGTCCAGCATTTCTGTGTTCTCAACTAACATGCTGTGTCCAGGTTGGTTCATCGTGTGCTCTGCTCTGGTTGCATTAGTCTACTTTTGCCCTTTGAACTCAGCTGGCAGCAAATGAAGTAAGTTGAAGAAAAAAGAAGGAAGTTTTGATTATGAGATTTCAGGATCTAGGATGTTCCTGATCTCATAACCCTCATATTTAGGGTTTCCTGTAAATCATTGCATCTCTGAGGCTGTGACACCTCTTCTATAGAAGTCTACTATCTCCTGCAAGTCTAGTGGTTTAGTGGTGCTCTGAACCAGCCCTAACTTTAGATAGAATAAAGCAGTCAGTCTGACAGCAGATGCTAAGAGGTGGCAACAAGATGTGCTAGAGGTGAGACTTGTGTGGCTTGTTTGTTTTCTGTCCACTAGACTAGATTGTTGCCTTCAAGTATGATTATAAGCTTCTCTTATATCATTAGTGTGGTGGAGGCTCCTTCTTTGGGGGCTTTTAAACAGAGGCTGGATGGACATCTGTCGGGGGTGCTTTGATTGCGATTTTCCTGCTTCTTGGCAGGGGGTTGGACTGGATGGCCCACGAGGTTTCTTCCAACTCTATGATTCTATGAAGAGAGATTCAAATGCCATTCATATAGAACAGGGCTGTCCAACTGACGGCCCTGGGGCCGGATCCGGCCCCCCAGCCTGTTGGACACGGCCCCAGCTATGCCCCCAGCCGCCATTTTTAATTTTTTTTAAAAATTTAAAAACATTTTAAAAATGGCGGCCGAGGGGGAGGCGGGGCAGGGAGGAGGAAGAGAGCTAGCTCCTCCTCCCTGCACTGCCCCCTCCGTCCCTCTCTCCTCGCCAAAAAGGAGGAGTAGGCGGCGCCAAGGGCAGCGCGTCACGCTAGGCCTGTGATGCGCTGCCCTTGGCGCCGCCTTCTCTGCCCGGCGGTTCCCCGCCCTAGGAAGGGAGGGGGGCGCCGAAAAGGAGGAATAGGCGGCGCCAAGGGCAGCGCGTCACGCCAGGCCTGTGACGCGCTGCCCTTGGCGCCGCTGCTCTTCTGCCCCCGGCGGTTCCCCCACCCTAGGAAGGGGGGGCTGCCGAAAAAGGAGGAGTAGGCGGCGCCAAGGGCAGCGCGTCACGCCAGGCCTGTGACGCGCTGCCCTTGGCGCCGCCTTCTGCCCTTTTTCGGCGGTTCCCCCACCCTAGGAAGGAGGGCTGCCGAAAGGAGGAGTAGGCGGCGCCAAGGGCAGCGCGTCACGCCAGGCCTGTGACGCTGCCCTTGGCGCCGCCTTCTGCCCTTTTTCGGCGGCTTTAGGAGGGGGTGGGGCCTGGGCTGGGGGTGGGGCCTGGGGGCGGGGCCGGGGCCGAGCGCCCCCCCCGAGGTCATCAGTGACCTCTATTCCGGCCCTGGACCCGGTAGAAGTTGGACAGCCCTGATATAGAATGACAGAAGGGCATACAACACCATTTTGTTAGTTGCTCTGGCAAAGAAACGTCTTAGACCAGGGGTGCTCATTAGGTAGATCGTGTAGGGCGTCCTGGTAGATCGCAGGCAGGGTGGGAGGAAGGCTCAGTCCCGCCCTGCAGACTCCCAACGCCGCCCAGGTGCAGAAGGAGGTTGGAGTGGATGGCCCTTGGAGGTCTCCTTCTATTCTAGGAACCCGTTGTTGTTATTATTATCATCAGAGGCTGAATGGCCATCTGTGAGGAATGCTTTGATTGTGTTTTTCCCTTATGGCAGAAGGAGGTTGGACTGGATGGCCCTTGGAGATCTCCTTCTACAATAGGAACCTATTGTTGTTACTATTAGTAGTAGTAGCAGCAGCAGCAGCAGCAAAGGCTGAATGAATATTATCATTATTATGAATAAATTTAGGGGCTTATTATACTCACATTTAGTTGAATTCAGTCTTAAAATATATTATATGGCTCTCACTGAAATACATTTCCAAATATTTTGCTTTTATGGCTCTCTGAGTAGTGGGTAGGTAGATCATTTTGATTTGGTTGTTTTATAAATAGCTCCCATGCTGAAAAGGTGTGTGCACCCCTGTCTTAGACCCATCTTTTGTATGTTTCCATGGGGAATTGTGCCACTGGATGTTTGAAATGGCTACATCTTTTACATATATGTCTTACATTTCTCCGGACTAAATTCTTTTTGCTTCTGATTCCTCTCTTTCAGGAAAAAGTGGAAGAAAAATTGTGAAGGCGAAGATGTGGATATCTGGTTGAAAGGATGTGAGCTGTGAAAAGACAAAGAGCACCCAAACTCCAAAAATTAGGGAAGAGAAGGCTATTGGAATGTTTGGCAGCAATAACACAACAAACACCCACAGACTGTTGCTATTCCTGGCACTGAACAGCACTAGCTGAATGGACTCTTTTGTAACTCTGGCCTTTGGCGCTAGGAGAGAAATTGTAACTTGGACTTGAGACATCCCCTTTTTGGTATAAAATATGTGTTCAAACTTTATTATTGAGATGCTATGTACATTACAACTCATACATGTGCTGATCACTATAATGTACAAATGTGTTCAAATGAATATATTTGAAGATATATTTCAGTGGCATTGCAGTTTTCTCTATATAAGAAGGTCAATACTGCCCTTGCAGAGAGGCTTTCATGAAAGATAACTTTTTAGTATAATGTGCAGCTTCACGGGAGGGTAAAACAGCTTGGAAAAAAATGAGGTTAGGATTGAAGCCAGTGTCCATAATGGCTGAGGAATTCTGGGAATTGTAGTCCACAAAGCTGTGTTCCCTGGGATAGGGAGATACTGTCAGTCAGGCCTGTAGCCAGGATTTTGATTCCGGGAGGGAGGGCTGAATTTGATTTGGGGGGTGGGGGTGGATCTGAGTGAGAGGGTCTGCCCTAGCAAACCTTTTGTATCATTATCCCAATACCACCATGCATATGGGATATATTGAGCAGGCCCTCCTTTCTCTTACCATCCTATCTTTCCATCTCTCTCCTTCCTCCTTTACATCCCTTTCTCCCCTCCTCCTTCCTTCCCTTCCATATTTCCTCCCTCCTTCCCACTTTCTCTTCCTTCCTTCCAGTCTTTCCTTCCTGCCATTCATTCTTTTTCTTTCCACCCTCCCTCCATTCCCTTGCACCCTTCTCTTCCTCCTTCCCTCCCTTGCATCCTTTCCTACTCTTTTTCCTTCCTCCATTAGGATGTTTAGCTGGGAGAAGAGAAGGTTGAGAGGGAACATGAGAACCATGTTTCTAGATTTCAAAGGGTGTCTCATTGAGGAGGAGGGAGGGGGAAAACTGGCTTTCTGCTGCTCCAGAGACCAGGGTACATGGGAGCAATGGGTTCAAATGGCAGGGAAAGAGATTCCACAGAAAGAAATTAGAAATAATTTCCTGAGAGTAAGACTGTTGGAGGGTGGCCTAGGATGCCTCGGAGTGTGGTGGAGTCTCCTTCTCTGGAGGCTTTTCCACAGAGGCTATCTACCGGAAGTGCTTTGATTGTGGCTTATTGCATGGCAAGGGGGTTGGACTGGATAACCTTTGGGGGTCTCTTCCAGCTCTAGGATTCTATATCAGGAGCAGGCAATATGGAGTCTAATGGATACACTTTTTCTCTCCCGTCCACTATCCCATCCTGACTAAGGCCAACCCTGTTGGGATCAAAACATTTCTCTCACTTTCTTTCACTTTCTGCCTCCAAGAGAGAAGAGGAAGGGGGGGGGGGAACAGGCTGGGAGGGGACTTGGGGAGAACCCCCTCCCTCCTGGCCTACCCACCCCACTCCGGCCCACCATGTGGCCCCCAAGTTAGAAAGTTTGCCCATGCCTGGTCTAGCCTATGCTACTTACTGTATGGATGAGGAATCAAATGAAATATAGAGATATAGAATGGGTGACCCCTGCTTTGAAAATCATACAAGGGAAAAGGATCTAGGGGTCTTGGTACATCACAAACTAAACACGAGTCAACAGTGTGATGTGGTGTCCAAAGAAAAAGCCAAGGCATAGTGTCCAGATCAAGGGAAGTAATAGAGTCAGTCTATTCTTCTTTTGTTACATTCTGCCTGCAGTATTGTGTCAAAGAAGGCTATTAAGAAGCTGAGATTTGTGAAGAACAACTTGAGAGTTGGGTATGCTTGGAGAAGACGAAGTAAGAAGTGGCATAATGGCAATCTTTAAAAGTCTGAAGAGATGCCACATAGGATGTTGACTGTGCTTCTTTTCTGCTGCTACAAAGACTAGGATACAACTCAATGAATTCAATTACAAGGAAAGAAAGAATTAATATCAGGTTGAGTAGTCTCCATTTCCATCTTTGAGGAAATAACTTCTCACCGTTTTGAAGTACTTATGTGATGAACAAACAAGGCATGAAAGCTACATCCCTTTCCTAATAGTGGACTCACATATTCATATACAGGGGCTCTGAATTCTTTAGGCGTAATGGGAAATATACCTGGTTAGATGACACTGGCTAACACACATTTTGGTGCCTCAAATGTTAGATGTTTCTGGATATATTTGATCTTCTGGTCATATAATTGTACCAGTTTTCTTCTATCGTCTCTAGTTTTTGAGATACATATACCACCTATCAGTCACCATTTGGAAAACCATGATAACCATATCTAAAGAAATTAATGCTGATGCAGTCTATTGGATGAAGTTTTCTGAATCACTGCCCAAAACAATCCCAAGAACAGGCCTAAAAACCAAGATACTAAGCATTGTTTCGTTGAGATGTGTAATCTTAGTTAAAAATTAAATGTTTTCATGTTGCTCCATTAGAAAAAAAATAAAATGCATACATTTAGAGTTAAGCAGTTAGGATCAAACAAAATGCCACAAAAAGTGTGCCAAGACTTCATAACTCAGCCAAAATGGAAAAGGATTAGAAAGCTTGACATTTTGTTTGGGAACTGTCAAAACTACTTTTGAATAACTTGCCTAAGAAAACCCCAGTGTCCCCGTGGCTCAGTGGGTTAAAGCACTGAACTGGTTGACTGAAAGGTTGCAGGTTCAAATCTGGGGAGTGATGTGAGCTCCCGCTGTCAGCCCCAGCTTCTGCTCACCTAGCAGTTCAAAACCATGCAAGTGAGAGTAGATCAATAGGTACTGCTCTGGCACTGCACTCCATGCAGTCATGCCAGCCGCATTACCTTGGAGGTGTCCATGGACAAATCTGGCTCTTTGGCTTAGAAATGAAGAGCACCAACCTTAATGTCAGGGGGAAATCTTTACCTTAAGAAAACCCTATGAAATTCATGGGTTCACCATAAGTCAACAACAGGTGACTTGCAGGTTCATAGTGTTGTAACTTGATGCCCCATTAAACTGCCTTCTAAGGCTGCATCTACAGTGGAAGGCAGTAAGAAGGCAGTTTAATGGGGCATCAAGTTGACCTCCTCTGATGGGGTGAATTCAGCACCCTCTTTCCTCACTGGAAGCCTTCATTAGCTTGTTAGTAGAGTTTGACAACACACTATTTTGCCATGGCTCAATGCTTTGGAATTGTGGAAGTCAGTTTTACAAGCTTTTTAGCTATCTCTGCCAAAGACTGCCAGTGCACCCCAAAATACAACTCCCATGATTCCTTAGCCTTTAAAGTTGCATCAAACTAATGCTACAGTGTAGATTCACCCTAAATCAGTGGTTGTCACTACAGATGGCAAATCCAATAAGCAAAGCAAACTGTTTGCCAGTTATTTTACCCTGAATAGAAGTCCCTTCCAGTTATTTTTTTATTTATTTATTTATTATTTATTTGTTTGGACTTTTAAGTCCATTACAAAAGCCAAGCAGCTACACAAAAATACATCAACAATAAAATCAAGGGACAGTACAACAGTATTTTGGGGGAACAGGGTGGGAGTAGAAGGATTTTGAAGTGGAACCAGGCTAAACACATTTCTTCCAGTGGTTAAATATGGTATTACTTGGACAAACCTACAGCAATCACACCATTGACGCTACCCTGATGAATTGGTGAGTATTTGTACTACAGAATTGCAACAGTACATTTATGCAATGCTGTTGACACGAAATAATAAAGTGGGAATAACACGAACATGAGCTGTGCAACAAGAACATGACTTTATAAAGTTTAAAGCTCAACAGCTAGTTAGGAAGTGGAAATTATTTGAATCTCTGCCTCTGGTATTTCAGCCTTGCCTCCTGCACCACTTTTTATAGCCTACAGATTTGGGGGAGAAAGTGAGTGCATGCCTTTTCAAATGGCAACTATTAATTTCCAAGACTAGAGTAATTTGGCATGATTTGACTCACTGAATCAACTGACACAACTAATAAAGTTCAGAGATGATTAAAAGTATTTCAGTGGCAGTAGCTTTTGTTTACATCAGGGGTTTGACTTCAGCACAAAGACACCAGTTTGGGGAGACTGCAGTTTATACCATTACACTTATGTCCAAGACAATGGGAACCACCTCACTGCAAACAAGAGACTAAAACCAAAATATGTCTGGATATGTGGACAAAGATGGACCTATTCATGTAAAAGCAGTTTTATGGATTGTAGATTTGCCAATAAAATATTCTAAATAAAAGAATCAGAAAATTATTTCAATATTGGGCTTTTTATAAGATACACAGTAGTAAATCCCTACTAAGTCACAGAAAGCTCCCTCTTAGCTCAGAGGAAGGAAAGGGCAAAGGTGGGGATTGACTACAATACCCATTGCCGAGTTGCTGTAAATTTTTGGGGCTGTATGGCCATGTTCCAGAAGCATTCTCTTCTGACATTTCACCTGCATCTATGGCAGGCATCCTCAGAGGTTGTGAGGTTTGTTGGAAACTAGGTCTGTTGGAAACTAGGCAAATGAAGTTTATATATTGTTGGTTGTGGCTGGGACCTCACAACCACTGGGGATGCCTGCCATAGATGCAGGCAAAATGTCAGGAGAGAATGCTTCTGGAACATGGCCATACAGTCGCCGAAAACTTACAGCAAGCCAATGATTCCACCCATTACAGAATAATTGGAACTATGTTGGGATTTTATACTAAAGACATCCAAATCCCCAAACAATAGAATATACAGGAGCCCATGAGATTTTCCTCTTTGCCAATTCCTCTTCAGGAATAGCAACTTTTGTTACTTTGATGCAGTGATAACAAGATGAATAGCAGTGAGAGTTGTATTTATTTCTTGCAACAATACAATACAATACACAACACTTGGCAATACATAATATTAATACATTCAAGTTATGTTTGCTACAAAGCTATCCACATCACACTTAAAACATTTTAAACCCATAACAGTGAAATTGGGAGATTGGAAAAGTAAAATAGGTTGCATTGATAATATAGAATGGATGCAGTTGAGACATCTTTAAATGCCATGGTTCAATACAAAGGTATCCTGGTGAGTTGTAGTTTTTAGTGAGACACTGGCACTATTTGGCAAAAGGTTAAAGAGCTTGTAAAACCAGCTTCCATGATTCCATTGCATTGAACTATTCAAGTTAAAGGGGTGTTAAACTGCATAATCCATCAGATGCACCCTTAGTGAGGCCAGAGGAGCAGTAAAAAAAATGAGTAGTTTAAAATAATTTGTAGTAAACAGCATGGAGCTGTCAAAGGCTTCCATGACTGGAATTGGGAGTTTTCCAGGCTGTATGGCCATGTTCTGGAAGTATCTGGGACATGGTCAAACAGCTTGGAAAACTCGCAAAAACACAGCGTGGATTCCATTGAAAGGGTTGGATATAGAAAATCCATACTACAAAGAAAGAAAGTAAAATAGAAAAGCATAATGGAATAAATCATAGCAGATTAACCCGGTTATGGGAACTAGAGAATCAGTTTTAATCCAAGTTTAAAATTTCCAGCAGAGATAGGAATCAATCCACAAATGAAAAAACAAGTGCTGAGCCTTCTGGCTGGAAAGTACCCAAACAATGTAGCACTTTCCCAAAATGCCATAAAAGGAGAGTGCTACTGTTTGAGCAATATCAAGCCAGAAATAAACAAGTTTTGCACCGGAGAGGAAATGGATAAACCCTTCTAGAAGTCACTTCATCACAGAGCACTTGGGAGTATTGTTAGAAAACACAGAAGTGCTCAGGTGGTGAAGTTGCCTCCAGAAGAAAGACATCCTAATGCAAGAAGTTAAATAGGAATGCTTTGGGGAGTTTCAGTTATATACAACATTTCAAGATGTTTTGCAAGAGGAACCCTGAGCCAGATATCACCCAAACAAAAAAGCACTTTCCTGGTTAGAACTACACAGTAGAAAGTGCCAATGTCTGGGCAACATTCAGTCAGGAAGAGTTGAAAATCTACAATGCAGATGTTTAATATACTGACATACATTTACTTGGTGAGCACCTTAAAGCAGGCCTCTGATAACACTATGTAACATTTGGGAAAAAATCTGTTCCTGGCTTGAAAGTATTATTTCCTGTTTAATTTTGCAGTATTTACTTTGAAAGTAGTTGTTATATTTCAGAAATGTTTTTGTGGCAGCCACCACTATGTTAAATTGGTTTGAGACTATGAGATAATCATTTAAAAACTATTAGCAAAATGTGCTGCAGGATGTCCTGCAAAACTATATTAAATTCTCCATATTTTTAATGATAGAACCAATTAGGAAATTTATAACCCAGGAATAAAAATATAGTGTTACATAGCATAATGTAAGGTGTAACCTATTACTAGGCAAGATTGAAGATCTTCTTTCTGCCTGCACAGCAATGCAAAGGTCTCTCCAGACTGGTCTTAAGTTGACTTCCATTTACAGATGAACCGGCTTTTGCTTCGTTACCTGGCAAAGACATAAAAGAGAAGCCTGGTTAAAAAATATAATTTCAACTATCAATTTGAATTCAGAACCAAATACAGAGACAGCCAAACGCATAAGTAACTTCTGGAGCTTACAATATGGAAACTCCACCTATCCAGCAGTCACTGGCCATGCTGGGCAGAAGAATCTGGGAATTGTAATCCAAACATCTACTTTTTTCCTGAAACAAACCAATTCCTGCGTTTGGGGGGGAATGGTGAAAGTCTTCCAGGTCTTGCTGCTCAGCCAGGCTTGAAGCCTACACAAACAATATAGCACTTAATTGAATCCATTATTACAAGAAAGTGCCAATGTCTGTGTCGGCTTCAAGCGGTTCATTTTCCAAGCCACTAAAAAGGAAATATTGGCACCTGAGAAGCATTAAGAGAACAGAAAAAGTTATATATATGGTGGTAGAATAATACAGTAAAATATCCTCTCAGCATTGAGGCCATGCTATTGAGAAGATATTACTCTTATTTACAGTACAATAGAATACATAAAAGAATGATATATTATATATGACTTAATAATATTGCAGTATAGTAGTATATTGTAAAATATATAATACTAATATTGTGCAATGCTGATAATATAATATACAAATATAATACAACATTAATAATACAATGTAATAATATACAATACCATTATGCAATGCTAATACAAATAATGTAATATAATACAATGCAATACAAAATACTAATATTATGTGATGCTAATACATATAATATAATACAATATAATATTGTAATATTATAATAATAATTTATACCCCGCCACCATCTCCCCAATGGGACTTGGGGCAGCTTTTAAGAGGCCAAGCCCAATAATAGCATCAATAAAAACACAGCCGCAGTTAAAATAAATACATATAAGCAATAACACATAATATTTAAAAACCTTATGGCCAGGCTAGATGTAGTATTAAAATTTAAAAATAAACACTGGGTGTTTTGGAAAGATCCAAAAGCTGTTTTAAACACAAGGATAACCTATGTAGACCCAGCAAGGAGGCAGTCCTAAATCTGCAAAAAGTAAAGTAAGAATACAAACGAGGGAGCAAGGAGAAGAGGCATTTCAAGGAAATCTCCTTCTCTCTGACATGAAGTCTAGAGTTTTAACTCTGCCCTGCTTATTTTATGGCTGTGATCCTGGAGCACATGGCAGAAAAGGAAGAGGGGAAAGGCCAGTCCTGGTTGCCTCTTTAGAAAAGAAAAAAGTACTACCAACAGACCGGGGGGAGTTAAGAATACATTCTAGGTGGAAAAAAGCAAACTAGGCGCAAAAAAATATCAAAATTATGAGAAATTATGAGATTCTTGAAAAAAAAGTTTGAAGCCACGTAGTTGTCTCCGCCGCCGCTAGAGGCGCTGCCGTGCAGGCTTTTTGGCCCATCCTCGCCGCGTTTACCTGGCCAGGCATGTCTTGGCGAAAGAGGAAGTTTTTAGGAAAATTATGGAAGGCAAAAAACTCTCCCCTCTTGACCAGAGATGCGATGGAGGCAGCTTGTTCTAAGAGGCCTTTTTTTCTTCCCCTCGAGAGATGCCTGTCCAAGACGTCGCCAATACAAGGAAGCACTTTCTCACTTTGTCAACATCACAAGGCAGTGCCAACGTATTGGTGGCGTCGAGGCAGAAAGAGATCCAGGAACACACAAAAAAAGACACCCTCCCAACCTTCCCAGCTTCTTCACCTGCAGATAAAGATACCCAGGACCACCCAGGGGGGGGGGGATCCATAGCACTTTTTGAGGGCCCTTCCACACAGCCCTATATCCCAGAATATCAAGGCAGAAGATCCCACAAGATCTGCTTTGAACTGGGTTATCCGAGTCCACACTGAAGATAATGCGGGTTTTTCTGCCTTGGCATCCTAGGATATAGGGCTGTGTGGAAGGGTCCGAAGTTTAAGATCTTAAAGCCAGTCCCAACCAAGGCAACGCCAGGACCCTCCAAGAATGTCAAGAATGTAAACTCCACGTGGTCCTCCTCCTCCTCCTCCTCCCATTGCCGAGAGCCTCTTCCCTAAGCCACTGAACAGAGCCAACCCTTGCCATCCCCTCTCAAGGCTTACCCAACTCTTCCATCTTCCTCGGTTGCTTCTTTCCTCCTTAAGGCCAGTGAAGTGATTGTGTCCTCAGCCCTGAGCCAGGCGCCTTATAAAGCCTGTGGCCTCTGGGGTGCCATTGGCTGGCCCATTCCTCCAATCAAGTTCAAGAGCTGGGGGCTCCTCTCCCCACCCACCGGCCCCTCCCCTCCCTGAGTCCTTGAGTGGATCAAGGGGTTGGGTCGGGCCAGAAGGTGAAACAATCAAGGGAAGGGCTTGATGGGGAAGCAGATCACTCAATCCTTGGGCACAATGGCCCACCGCCTCCCTTTCATCCCCCCAGGCCTGGCCCAGGAAGGCTGGTGGGGAAGGGCTTGAGGCATGCCTTTCTTTCCCCCCTGGATTGAGGAATCCCTTTGTTTCAAGGTGACCATCAGGCCAAATTCAATCATTTCTAATCAGCTGGGAGGGAAAAAAAATTCCAGTCCAAGTTGGGGAAGAAGACTTCTCCATTGGACTTATTCAGACTGGTATCAGGCTAAACCATATTATATTTCTTGTTTTAATAGACCAACCACCTCCACCTTCGTTTCAACCGTCCCTGTGCAAAATAATAATAATAATAATAATAAATACTACTAATAATACAGCCCAACCAACAAAAACCATTCTTGGGTGTCTTTGAGCCCTTCCACAAATGTAAGTCATATATGACTTATGATTGTGAGCTGACCTGGCTCTTTTGTGTAGACATTGTATAGATTATTGTGTAGCAATAATAATAATACCCCAATTTTCTCTCTTGTTCAAGATGTCTCTCAGTTTCCCCCCTACCAGCTCAATTTTTGGATATACAGGACATACACCACATATCAGTTTTCATCTGCTCACCCATATGACCATATCATACGGTTTATTATTATTATTTTTATAGATCAAGTTAGCTCCCCTTAAGTAGCGTAAGTACCAGTCCTGGTACTTTTCCCAGTGTATTTTGAGCCCTTTCACAAAGCCATATAACTCAGAATAGCAAGGCAGAAAATCCCACAATACTTGCTTTGAATTGCAATATATGGCAGTGTGGACTCAGATAACCCAGGTTCCTTTGACACAGCGGAATAAAATCCCACATTTTCTGCTTTGAACTGGACTATATGACAGTGTGGACTCAGACAACCAAGTTCAAAGCAGACATTGTGGGATGTGTCTGCCTTTGATATTTTGGGTTATATGGCTATGTAGAAGGGCTCTTGGTTTTTAGATCTCTTCCTGGGGTTATTTGGAGCACTGATTCAGAAAATCGCACTGGATAGATTGCATGAGCTCTAGTCTCGAAGGGCCCTTCCACACAGCCATATAACCCAGAATATCAAGGCAGAAAATCCCACAATATCTGCTCTGAACTGGAATATATGACTGTGTGGACCCAGGGCCCTCCGACACAGCCATATAACCCAGAATATCAAGGCAGAAAATACCACAATATCTGCCTTGAACTGGGTTATCTGAGTCCACATTGCCATATATTCCAGTTCAAAACAGACAATGTGGGAGTGGATTCAGCTGTGTGGAAGGGCCCTATGATATGATCATATGGGTGAGCAGATGAAAATTGATATGTGGCGTATGTCCTGTATATCCAAAAATAATGCTGATAGGGGGAAACTGGTGCCATTTTTGGGATCAACAGGTCAAATATACCTAGAAACATTTGAGGCGGCAAAATGAGTGTTGGCCAGTGTAGCAATAATAATAATACCCCAATTTTCTCTCTTGTTCAAGATGTCTCTCAGTCCATACTCTGCAATATCCTTTATGGGTATATTTTTCTAAATATCTGAAATACAGTAAACTCTTACTTAATTGGACCTCATAGGGATTGGTAGACACCACATAAATGTAGTTTCGGGTTGCTTGAGTTACTGTTAAAATGGGCCTAATTAATATTATATCCCATATTTGCCATACCATAAACTCTCTATATATTAAAGTAATATTGAATTACAGAAATTAAACACAAATAAAGACAAATGTAATGTAACACCGTTTTATTTATTTTAAGTTTTATTTAAAGTAATATTTATTTGATTATTTTTTACACCAGTTGCTTGAGAGTTGCAGTTGCAGGTAAGAAGACACGGGCGGGCAGTCTAAGGCCCCTTCCACACAGCTGAACAAAACCCACATGATCTGCTTTGAACTGGAATATATGGCAGTGTGGACTCAGATAACCCAGTTCAAATAATCTAAAGCAGGCCTGGCCAAACTTTGGCCCTCCAGGTATTTTGGGCTCCAACTCCCACAATTCCTAACAGCCTACCGGCTGATAGGAATTGTGGGAGTTGGAGTCCAAAACACCTGGAGGGCCGAAGTTTGCCCAGGCCTGATCTAAAGCAAACAATGTAAACCACATGTTCCCCATCCTTCAATTGACTCTGTTTTCAGAAAAGAGTGCAAAATAGATTTACGAAACATCTACAAAGGGGAAATAAGTAGATGCAGTTTTCTTTCAAATATCTTGTAGGCAAGCCACTGGGAAAGGGCATAAATAATATGTGCACAAAAGATAATCTATCTTCACAAATTATAGACGTAACACATATTTTTATCCACCAATCTATCCTTTGCCTGTCATCTATCTGCGTAATTCATACATGAAAACAAAAATCTTTTGTCTGACCGTTTTTCTATCTTTCTACATAAATAGAGATTGAATATCCCTTATCTGAAATACTTGGGACCAGAAGTGTTTTGAATTTTGGATGTATTTTCCCCCACATTTTGGAATCATTGTCCATACACAATGAGATGTCTTGAAGAAGGAACACAAGTGTAAACATGAAATTCTGTCATGTTTCATATACACCTCATGCACATAGTCTGAAGATAATTTTATGCATGATATATTCAATAAATTTGTGCATAAGCAAAACTTGTGCACATTGAACCATCAGAAAGCAAAAGTATTGCTATTTCAGCCAGGTGTGCGGACAACTTTGGATCTTGAGCAGGCATGGGCAAACTTTGGGCCTCCAGGTATATTGGACTCCAATTCCTACAATTCCTAACAGCCGGTAGGAATTGTAGGAGTCCAAAACACTTGGAGGTCCAAAGTTTGCCCATGCCTGATCTTGAGTATTGTGAATTTTGGAATTCTGGATAGAGGAGGCTCAATCTGTACACATATTATTTTAATTAAATCATATATGTGTGCTCAAATTCTCTCTCGTCTATTTGCCATCTGTCATTATGTGTACATAAATCATACATACACCCTCCGTTTCTCCCCCCTTTCCTCTAGCTGACTCACTATCTATCTATCTATTATTAGCTGTCTGTCTGTCTAGCTATCTAAAGCAAAGAACAGAAATGCATTCATATATACCTTTATAATACTGTTTCTTTAGTTAAAGCTCAACACATTTATAAGTTCAACACATTCATTTGAGTTCAACACAATCCAAGTTCAACACGTTCATTTAAGTTCAATACAATCTCTGTAGTTTATACATTCCCAGACTAAAGCAACCAAATGTGTATCATAGCATCATTTTAATTGGCACCTTTGGGCTAAATATACTATTCAAGTTCAACACAATCTGTGCAGTTTATACAATCTTATCCCAGATTAGAGCAAATAAAGGTACATCATAACATCATTGTAATTAGCAGTATTGGGCTAAATATAATATTCTTTATTTCAACGCTCATTTAATTCATGTATTCTGGCTAATCTGTATCTTATCCAGGTATAACATATTCATATATTCATTATGACTTCAATAACAGTGGCATTCTGAGCATAAAATTCTGAGCCCAAAACCTGAAAGCTGGCTATGTGTACAATTTAGCAAGGAAAGGGAAAACAAATCGCATTGTTCCCAGTCTTCAGATTATGCTGGGTTAAAGGGCAATGGGAGTTGTAGAATCTGGAGAATGCTGGGTTGAGAGAGGATCTTATAAATACTTTAGTCTGATCTTTTGCAAGGTTGTTGTTGTGTGCCTTCTAGACATCCCTGGCTAATGGTCACCCTAAGACAAATCTATCATGGGGTTTTCCTGGCAGAACTTCTTCTTCAGAGAAGGTTTGCCCTTGCTGCCCTCTGAGGCTGAGAGAGTGTGATTTGCCCAGGACCACCTTGTGTTTTCCATGGCATGGTGGGAAATGGAATCTTGGTCAACTAGCAACCTAGTCCAACACTCAAACAATTGGACCACGTTGGCTCAATTGGCAACAGTCCTTCTGAATCCTTTCCTTTGTGAAGTATACCTGGTACTGTAGTGTTTGGAGCAGACATGGGAATCTGTTTTACATCACATGAGGTTGTAGCTCAGATAAAGTATTAGGACACAGAAAAAATATATATTCAGTTTCTCTTTGGTTTTCCCCCAGATTCCCAGTAGTTTCTTCCCATGTGGGGAGGGGGAATACCCGCAGGACAAGATCCAGCCACTGCTTCACAGAGTTGACCAAACTCACTGAATGCATGCTAAAATTAGTGGAGGGTTATACATGTTTAATTTTGTTCATATTGGCCTGTGCCTTCAAGTAGTTTCTAACTTAGAGCAACCTTAAGGTCAACCGCTCACAAAGTTATATTGACAACATTCATTCAGAAGACAGCATTGCTTGTCCAGCACGTGAACCACTACACCATGCCAGCTCTTCTATAGCATGTAAAATGCTTAATTTTCATCCCATACAATTCTAGGCAAGTCAGATTGAGCACACATATTTCCTCACTTGTTTTTCCTGTTTTATCTTTCACTCCAACTCTATGAGGCTGGTTAAGTTCAGAGATAATGATTGTCCCAAGGTCATTATGAGGACATGAAATCCAGGTCTTCACAGTCCTGGCCCTGCACTGCAAGATGTCCTCTGTCACATTTTAAAACTATTTTCAGTTTTTAAATGCAATCATATATGTGAATTCCACAGATATAAATACAACATACTTCACAATCTTGCTTCGCCCCCCCAATTCTCAGGTTAGTCTGTGAGAAGGCCTTACTAGTACATTATTTAAACTGATATGTTTATTCATATATTGATCTGATCACCGTGCTCAATATATCCCATATGCATGGGGGTATTGGGATAATGATACAAAAGGTTTGCTAGGGTAGATCCTCTCTCACTCAGAGTCAGCCCCCCCCCCCCCCGAATCAAAATCCTGGCTACAGACTGGATGTGGGTAAAACGTTAGGAGAGAATGCTTCTATGACATGGCCATACAGCCCAGAAAACTCACAGCAACCCAGTGATTCTGGCCATGAAAGCCTTCAACAACGCATATATGTGAAGTTCAATAATGGAAGGTGCTTCTCAAATACTTTCAACCTTTGCAATGCATTTCATTCATTTTCTCTTCCAAGCATGTTACCTTTTTGAAAGTAGCAAAGTTAACATCTAGTTTGTATCAATGGGTTGGAAACAAATTACTATATGTTATGTACACATTATTCTTTTACAACAGAAAACGGAATGGTTTACAACCCAAAATATGCAGGTAATGAGACTGATTTCTATTATAGAGGGCTTATAATAATTGCAAGATAATGTTTTTGAACTCTTATTAGCTGTCCAAAATGCATTTTCCAGCATTCTTTACAGACCCATCACTTCCCATAATCCTGCTAGTTTACTGTCAATGCTGTCTCTGCAAGTCAATCTGCCATTTCGGGGTTCATCAATGCAAAAGACTTAATTGGGCTCGGTAATCTGGTAATCCCATGTTTCCAACCCATTGGGATACAGTATTAAAATACTAAATACAAGACTATAGAATCAGAATTAACTTCTCTCTTTCCCGAGCCATGAAAATTTGGGTTAAAGATCTTCTTACTCCTTACGTGCACCATTTTTCTCTGTTAGTTTAATTCAATTCAGATTAATTCAATTCAGTTCAGCTTGTTTGATTAATTCATTCTTTAATTTCTTGTAAAGTTCCAGCAATTTACCGAATTATCAAACAACAGTCAGTGTGATGTTTTTATCCGTTTAGGTTGTTAAAAAAATAATCAAGAAATCCAAAATAAATTAATGACAAAAAAAAACTTGGTAGAGAATGTGCTTTTCTGACCTGTCGAAGTTGTGAGCTTCTACAAATAGGTATCAATGGGAATCTCCTTTCCTGCCCCAGACTGCGTGGAAAGACCAAGTTGGCGAGGTTTGAAAATTAAGCAAATTAAGAAATAGTGGGAGAAAGAGTTTACATTTATTAAGTTTGGGGGATTTTATTATCTGGGGGCTTTTTTGTCCATGTCAGGAGTGACTTGAGAAACTGCAAGTTGCTTCTGGTGTGAGATAATTGGTCATCTGCAAGGATGTTGCCCAGTGGATGCCCAGATGTTTTGATGTTTTACCATCTTTGTGGGAGGCTTCCCTCATGTCCTCGCATGGAGAGCTGGAGCTGAGAGAGGGAGCTCATCTGCACTCTCCTCGGATTCGAACCTCCGACCTGTTGGTCTTCAGTCCTATCGGCACACGGGGTTAACCCATTGTGAACTTGCATATATCAATAACCTTATGTGTTAGTAATTTACTATAAATTTTCACTAGAAACCGGTCATAATTTTCAGCCAACAGTTAAACACATACAAGTGGCAATCTGATGCCCATCAACCTGTAGGTAAACTGTGTTAAACTCAGTGGGATGCATGTCAGAGTAGACTCACTTAGGCTTTCTATGCTTTGCAGTTGCTACAAATGTCTTCCTGCTGAACTCCAGTGGACTGTAAAAGCTGAAGTCCAATTGCTAGTCCCTAGTCAGAGCACAATCTATGAATTGGTTGTGGAGTGACAAATCAGCCCCTATGGAAAGCCCATTGATTTATTTAGTCTGCTATGGATGGGACTTCCAGCTGGACTGAGATTCCAATTTCTAAAAATAGGTTGATGTGGACCTTCATGTCATTTCCGACTTATGATGACCTTAAGGAGAATGGGTCATGGATATTTCCTTGGTAAAAATTTTTCAGAGAAGGGGCCACCTTTGGTTTCCATGGAGGCTGAAAGTGTAAGATTTACCCAAAGTCACCCTGTGGGTTTTCATGGCCTGCTGAGATTCAAACCATGCTCTCTAGGGTCGAACCACCAACTACTACTGCATTCTGATTCTTATACAGGGCTTTGGGTTTTTTTTGGGTGCCTTCAAGTTTTTTAAGACTTCTGGCAACTCAATGAACTTATCAGCAACCCCTAGTTTCTATTAAATCCATAAAATAGGGAATGTTTACTGTGGATGAAAAAAAAAAGAGGGCATTCTAAGCTCTTTAGCTCTAGAAATGAAGGGGTTAACTGTTATAAGGAGGATATTGTGTGTGTGTGTGTGTGTCTTTTGGTTGGGGAAGCATTTGGGGACTGAAAAGGATCCGGCTTCCACTTCTGATGGTTGATGATGGCTTGAAGCAAGGAGATGTAGGGGGAGGGGTGGCCTGGGGAAAGACTATTTGACCCTCCCTTAGTGAAGATTCCTGCATATCAATAGTTTTAGGGAAGAGTCTCTGGAGGAGGGAAAAGGCAGGAAATCTTTGGCCCATAGGGGGTTGCTGTATGTCTGTGTGTGAGAGTGAGTGTAGGGAATGGCTTGCATTTGAATGCAAGCTGAATAGACAGAGGGGCTTTGTGATGGGAAGATTAAGTACTTTGCCAACAAGGATCCCAACAGCCCCCCCCCCCCATCTCTTCTCTACCCCAGTCCTAAGAATTTTCTGGAGAAGGGGCTGACTTGCAAAGGCATTTTATTCTCAGCCTTCCATTGGAAAGGGGATGGATACCAAAGAGAAAGAATAAGTATGATTTTAACCCGGGGCTTCCTCCAATCCTAGCATGGTTGTTTCCACATTCTGTAGAAGGAACTCTGTTGATGTCCTACTCACTCACTCCTTGCCAGGCCTGAACAACTTGGGACCCACTAAGTCTTCCTGGGCGACCAACCAGGGTCTGCTATTTGACTCCTAAGAACATAATCGGACCTCAGCCCATCTAGTCCAGCATTCTGTATCACACAGTGGCCCACCAGTTGTACACGGGGATCTCGAGCAGAAGGGAGGGCAAAACCCTGACCTGCTCCCGACCCCCCACAACCAGTACCCAGGGAAATCCTGCCTACCTCAACCAACTCCGAGGTGGCACTTGAATGTCCTTTTCAGTAACTACCGATACACTTGGTATCCTGTTTTAAATGCACTCCAGAAGCTGGGAAAACATCCTTTCTGAACTATTGGCAGAAAATCATCCTGACTGGGAGAATTGTAGCAGTAATTGTTGAGTGCTTCGAGGTTTTTTCCCCAACTTATGGCAATGCTATAGCAAGTCTTTTATGGGATTTTTTTTTGCAAGATATATTCAGATTGCTATCCTCTGAGGGCAGATAATGTGGCTTCTCCAAGATCCCCATAGAGTTTCTATGGCATATTGGCAATTTGAGCCCTGCCAGGGTCTAACTTGCTCTCACCCTCCCAGCACCAGTCAATGTTGGCCAGTTAACAGTATCTAATTTGTGACGACAGTTGTCAGCATGTCTTCCAATGGTGCCCATGGCAGATCACTGTCCAGAATCATAGATCAGACTTTTGCTCTAATATTGCACTGTTCTTCTTTTCCATTTTCGGAGATTTGAAAGACAACACTTATTTTTACATCCCTCCATCTGCAGCATTGCAATGGACAGTGTTGTTGGATTTATGTTTTGATTTGTGAACTGAATCTCTGCGAGGGCCACAACTGAACTGAACATTTTCAGAGAAGCAACACTTTATTCCAAAGATGACATTTACCAACTGAGTCAACCATTATTCCTTTCAAGGAATGACTTACTACTCAGCCAGCATTGCCTCTCCCCTCTCACATCTGGGATGCTACAGAATAATTTTCAAGAGAGATGGTGCAGCCTCATGGGTAGACTAGGACATGGGTTCAAATTGCTACTTGGGCAGTACCGCTTCTCAATTCAATATACACAATTTTTACCTTCCATGACTTAATGCTATGAAGTCTTATTGTGGTCTAAAGCCTAATGTTCATCCTGACTTGAGTTGGGTTAACTGTCCTTCAGCTCATTGGCAAATAGCTGAGATGTAGGCATAAGAACATAACCATTGCTCAGCTGAATGAGAGTAATGACTGATGGATTTATCTCAGTGTTTGGCTTCCACAGTGGCTGATCTGTTGTCCTAATGGGAGGGCAACCAATAGGATAGGAGTGTGATAGCTCATGTTCCTCTGCAGCACTTACTTTGTTCTGAAAGTAGTACATCATTATCATAAGAGGAGCCTCTGGTGGCACAATGGGTTTGAATCTGGGGTTCGGGGTGAGCTCCCGTCTGCCAGCTCCAGCTTCCCATGTGGGGACATGAGAGAAGCCTCCCACAGGATAGTAAAACATCCAGCTGTCCCCCAGGCAACGTCCTTCCAGGTGGCCAACTCTTTCACACCAGAAGCAACTTTCAGTTTCTCAAGTTGCTCCTGACATGGAAAAAAATATATCATAAAGATTGATATAAAATAATATAAAATAATCCAGTTGTTTTGAGATAAACTGGCTTTATTTTCCCCAGATATTCTCAAAGCTGCCACTTGGTTCCTTGATGTTTCTTCATACCAAAACACACCAAGATGGCTCTATTTTTTGCATCCTACTACATCAAGGTCTAGTAGTTAAGCATAGTTTCCTCTTGCATGGATGGGTCTAACTTCCTTTAAATGGACTTGGTGGTCATGACCATAGAAGGTAGGTTAACATACCCTCCAAAATTTCACATGTGAAAAGCTGGACATGTTTGACCAAGCAACTTGATGAGAGTGTGGCCAAGATAACAAAAATGCTTCGAGAGCAGGAACACACAAACTAGGACCCCTTCCACACAGCTGAATAAAATCCCACATTTTTTGCTTTGAACTGGGATATATGGCAGCGTGGACTCAGATAATCCAGTTCAAAGCAGATACTGTGTGATTTTTCTGCCTTGATATTCTGGGTTATATGGCTGTGTGGAAGGGCCCTAGGAGAGACTACAGCAGTTTGATTTTGCTGGTGCCTACTGGGAAGAGCAAGATTTCCCTTCCATCTCTTCCCCTACTGAGGGCCCTTCCACACAGCCCTATATTGCAGAATATCAAGGCAGAAAATCCCACATTATTTGAGTGTGGACTCAGATAACCCAGTGCAAAGCAGATAATGTGGGATTTTCCGTTTTGATATTCTGGGATATAGGGCTGCATGGAAGGGCCCTGAGTTAACTGAATATATTGCATTTTAAACACAGATTGCAACAATGGAAGGAATTTGTAAAAGGGGAGGGGTGAAGGAAGCAAGAAACTGGGACATTTTCAAGGCAGTTGAGTTGACAGAGGAGTAATTGTAATTGTCCTTACCAAATCAGGAAAGTTGGGGCTTATGGTATAGAGCAGTGATTTTCAACCTTTTTTGAGCTGCGGCACATTTTTTACATTTACAAAATCCTGGGGCACACCACCAACCAAAATGACACAAAATGACACTCTAACACAGTAATACATATAGTTAATATGTTTTTAAATGCATTTATACACTCAGTGTGAAACCTGGGCCTGTTTCGATGAATACAACATATATATGACTTCCTCTCACATATTTATACATGGCTATCATGTCTTCTCTCAGCCTTCTCTTCTTCAGGCTAAACATGGCCAGCTCTTCAAGCCACTCCTCATAGAGCTTGTTCTCCAGACCTCTGTGAAATTTCACCCTGAGTGAAACTTGTTTCCAGTTAACTATGGATGTCATGAAGCTGTTATAAACAGTTCCTTTCATGGGGGAGGCAACTCTCAAAAAAATCCAGTGAAATAGTCACCCAAAAAAATCCAAGCCGTCAGCCGAGAGGCTCAATTTTTAGCTCTTGGAAACCTGATGGAGGGGGCTGCTAGCAGGGGGTGCCAATTTGTACAACTAGTGGGCACACCTGATGGTTGCTCACGGCACACTGGTTGGGAAACACTGGTATAGAGGACAAAGGTTGGTCCATGGAGTCTGTTTAGGTGCACGTTGCAGCAGCTTTGCAGTTTAATAGGTGTACACAGTCCCATAAGGAAGACCAGGAAGACCACAGTGGAAAATCAGAAGTGTCCCTTATTCTGCAGTTTTGGAATGAGCTGTTTCCACCTGCCTTTCAAACACAACAGAATTGTGTTGTCGAAGGCTTTTTTGGCCGAAATCACTGGGTTGCTGTAAGTTTTTTGGGGTGTATGGCCATGTTCCAGAAGCATTCTCTCCTGACGTTTCCTCACAACCTCTGAGGATACCTCCCATAGATGCAGATGAAACGTCAGGAGGGAATGCTTCTGGAACATGGCCATACAGCCCAAAAAACTTACAGTAACAGAAAGAGAGGTGGCTACTAGAGGGCAGCATATGAGGAAAAGAAATGCAGTTAAAATGCTGAAAAACACTATCTGTTCCCTTTTCTAAAGCAGCTACTTTTGCATGGGTGGCACTGCAACTGCAATAATCCCCAAACCTGGACCAAAGATGATAGGAGATGTGCTCCAGGTTGGAGAAAGATGCCTTATATGCTTCCAGACATGACATTTGGGTCTGCAAGTAGATGGGCTCACGCAGGCATGTAGCCAGGGGGGTGCTAAGGGGGCTTCAGCCCCCCCCCCCGAAATTCTCAGGGTGGTCCGCGAAAAGGCCTTACTGGTACATTATTTAAACTGTTATGTTTATTCATAACATGATCTGATCACCATGCTCATTATATCCCACATTAATGGGGTTATTGGGATAACAATACAAAAGGTTTGCTAGGGTAGACCCCCTTCCACCCAGTCTCAGCCCCCCCCAAACCAAACTCAGCCCCCCGAATCAAAAATCCTGGGCTTACGCCCAAGGGGTCTTTCATGATACACATTATAGCATAATGTTTCCATTTTGATTGACATGGCTATGCTCTATGGAAAACTGGGGTTTATATTTTGATCAGAGGCTTTAGAGGAGCTCCCTGCCTGAGGATTATAAAGGTCCCTCTCTTTATAATTCTATGATATTGTGTGTTTTCAGTTGCCGGGGTTTTTTTAGGCTCCTTGGAAAATTAACAGTCATATACTTTGTGCCAAGCAAATAACAGCATATTCAATGTATTGCCACATATGCTTTCGATGCTTAAATAGATTAAGTTGGATGGAACTTCCTCATCCTTAGAATAGATAGGACATGATTTAAGTTGTTAGCCTAAGGTGGCACCTCAAAAACCCTGAGGAGTGACTCAAGCTATTATCAGCCACCTTTGTGTAAATGCTATCTCAACGATCCCAGGCAAAGGTGAGGATGACTCACACAAAGCCACCTAAATCCAATCATTTTCAGATGGTTTTGTTTTTCCTTCCCCTATGCTTCAGAAGTGGCTTCCAAAAATTCCTAGAGAAGCACATGACCCAAGACTTGGCCACACTTTTCTACACATGATGCATTGTGTGCAGGCAGTTTGGGGAAAGTGCTTGGACAAACTTTTGGGGAGTGGGGTGGTTGGGCATGGGGGGGACTGATTATCAGATGTTAATTTTTTAAAATTACATTGACATTCAATTAAAAATAAAAAGCAACAAATATAAACATCATCTCCCATAATATCCCATAATCCTCCCATTCCCACCACACAGAAATTTAAGGCCTCTTCCACAGCTGAATAAAATCCCATATTACCTGCTTTGAACCGGGATATATGGCACTGTAGACTCAGATATTCCAGTTCAAAGCAGATAATGTGGGTTATTCTGCCTTGATATTCTGGGTTATATGGCTGTGTGGAAGGGCCCCAAGAGATTCCTCTTCATATTTGATTGTCCCCAATTCTAAAGTAAGCTAGCATTAAGCTAGCTTAAGTGGTTCCCACTGTCTAGGGCAGGCATGGGCAAATTTTGGCCCTCCAGGTGTTTTGGACTTCAACTCCTACAATTCCTAAGAGCCGGTAGGCTGTTAGGGATTGTGGAGTTGAAGTCCAAAATACCTGGAGGGCCAAAGTTTACCCCTGCTTGGTCTAGGGTTAGAATTCCTGTCCACTCACTGAAGTTCATTATGCCACTTTGGACAAAGACACTGTTTCTAAACCTTAAAAGAAAAAGAAAAAAGGCAAACCGCTTCAGACTAAATCTTGCTGAGAAAATCCTAGGAGAGTTCACATAACTCTAAATCATCTGGAAGATACACAACAACAGCAGCAAGGACAGAGAAAGCGATGATTTATTTGGTTACTTGTGCAGTTTCTAAAAGTGGGAGATTCATGTTGAGATGACTGTGTCAAGTCCCTTCTAAAATGGAGAGTGTTTTTCAACTTTCCATAGAAGCCCTTCATGATAATGACAGCTCTGACACTTACGTTGACCCAACGTCTGTGTTCATTTATTGCATTTTCTTCTCACCTTTCTTCCAAGGAGCTCACCAAATCTCCACAACATTCATGGTTTATTTATCCTTCTCTGTTTTGTTCTTATAACAATACTGTGAAATTATTACTGGGAATTACTACTACTAGTGGAATGATCTGCTGGAAGAACTCCAGAATTCAAAAACCATGTAAAGTCATATTTCTTCCGGCAGGCTTACCCAGACAGTCTTTAAACATGAATTTTAAGTGTCCTTTGTTTGATCTCTGTTTTGTGTGTTTTGTAGAGATATGTTTTGGTGTGTAAGTTTTATGGAGGTAGTAGCAGTAGCAGTAGTAATAATAATAATAATTTATTTATTTATTTATATTCCACCCTATCTCCCCGAAGGGACTCAGGGTGGATTCCAATCACAAAAAGACAAACCTTCAACGCCTGAACATAACTGCTAATACACACATAATAATAGAAGTGGAACCACACAGCATATAAAAGCTAATTATAACTTAACAAATGTTGTTGCTGTTGTTGCTGTTGTTGAACTTAACAAATAAAGTTACATTTTAGTGTGTGTATCTGTAGTGTTTTTACTGTGCTTGTGTATTTGAATTCTTTTGTAACCCACCACGAGCCATGAGGAGAGGCAGGTGAGAATCATCATCATCATCATCATACTGTGGATGTTGTCAGAATAATAATAATAATGGAATTGTGTGAATGCAGGCCTGTTTTTGCTCATACTACCACACCATAATTACTATATCAGGGCTTGGGGAATATTCTTTTGTCTCCCACTATCCTTAACCATAGGTCTTCCTGGCAGGAGCTGATGGGATTTGCAATCCAAAATTATGTGGAGATCTGCAAAGTCCATAGCTATGCATTACACCATGTTAATAAAGACACAGGGTCTTGGATCTCTTCTTAACAGTTGGTTCTGACTTGAACATCTTGTGGGGTTTTCTTGGTAAGATTTGTTCAGAGGGGTTTATTTTTACCTTCGTCTGAGGCTGAGAGTGTGTGACTTGCCCAAAGTCACTCAGTAGCTTTCCAAAGTCAAAATGAAAATTTGAACCCTGGTCTCTGGAGTCCTAGTTAAATCCTCAAACAACTACACTATGCTGAACCTATGGAGTGAAGAATTATAAATAGGGATGCCATGAGCAAGTAAACTGGAGTCCATAAATGCTTAGGCTAGAAAAAGTGGCCAATCGAAACAATAGGTAAAACAACATTAATATAAACTTATAATAACTAGCCAAAAATAAGTGCTTTAATAAACATAATGCATCTCATCAGACACGTTTACAACATAATAAAAATTAAACAACTAAAATGCATTAAAGTATAGGATGGTTACATGCCAAGAGGAAGAAGACATGTCAATATAAACCTTTTGTGATTGCCTTCCATCTGGAAACGTATGTCCTCATTGTGAAAGACTATGTGAATCCACAATAGGTCTCCACGGTCATTTACAGATCCACTGCCAAGACTCTGTCTTTGGAAGACAATCTTTCTTGGCCATAAAGTGATCACTCATGACCATGACTTATGTTAACAACTGAATATAGATGAGGTTTTGGGTATCTCTGTTTCTGCTTTCAAAATGTAACACAAATCACTTTGTATGATGGTATTCTAATATACTTGCTTCATAAAATTACACTTAATAGGAATTTAATTATTTTTACAATATTTGTGAATGACCCAACAGATGTGAGCAAAAGAATACCTAAGGTATTGTATCAAAAAATACCAAAGGTAAGGAATAAAAATAAATTCGAGTTAGCATGGTGGAGAGGTTTGGGTGTTGGACTATGACTTGGAGCCCTTCCACACTGCAATATAACCCAGAATATCAAGGCAGAAAATCCCACAATATCTGCTCTGAACTGGGTTATCTGAGTGCCATATATTTCAGTTTAAAGCAGATAATGTGAGGGCCCTTCCACACAGCCCTATATCCCAGAATATCAAGGCAGGAACTCCCACAATATCTGAGTGTGGACTCAGACAACCCGGTTCAAAGCAGATATTGTGGGATTTCCTGCCTTGATATTCTGGGTTATATGGTTGTGTGGAAGGTCCCTGAGAAGCATGGGTTGGAATTCCACCTCAGCTTGGAAATTCATCAGGTGACCTTGGGAGAGTCTAACTCTCTCAGCTTTAGTGGAAGGAGATGGGAAATAATATGGCTATTGTTGTTGTTGTTGATGATGATGATGATGCTTACCGTCAAATAATTTCAGATCTATGGAGAACCTTTCACAGAGTTTTCTTGGGAAGATTTATTTAAATGAGATTTGAATAAATCTTTCTGTAAGAGGAGGGAGCAGGCTTGTTTTCTGCTGCCCTGGAGACTAGGATGTGGAATAATGGCTTCAAACTACAAGAAAGGAGATTCCATCTGAATATTAGGAAGAACTTCCTGACTCTGAGAACTGTTCAGCAGTGGAACTCTCTGTCTCAGAGTGTGGTGGAGGCTCCTTCTTAGGGGGCTTTTAAACAGAGTCTGTATGGCCATCTTTCGAGAGTGCTTTGAATGCAATTTTCCTGCTTCTTGGCTGGGGGTTGGACTGGATGGCCCATGAGGTCTCTTCGATTCTATGATTCTTGAGGCTGAGAGAGTATGGCTTGCCCTAAGTCACCTATTGGGTTTGAATCCAGGTCTCTAGAAGTGTAGTCCAATGCTCAAACCACAACACCACTTTGCCTCTCCTGTGTACCACAACAGATAAACACAGGTAACATTTAGATTATGTGGAAATGAGAGCAAATAACACAACCACTGTACAGCTTGAATCAAAAGTTAACTTTTCTTGACTTCAACTGACACTGCAGCATACTGGCTCTATTAGATGCAACCCCAATTGGGACAAGCTATATTTATCAATGGAAAGAGAATGGAGAGTTGGCTGTTATGTCCTGAGGCAACTTTGATCAGGGTGCCAAAGAAGATAAGATGATTGCAAATGAAACCTGATTTCAATTTGGTATTCTAAGAATTAAGGAGAGAGAAAAAATTATAGGGCAGTGGTTCTCAACATTCCTAATATTGCGACCCTTTAACACAGCTCCTTATGTTGTGGTGACTCCTAACCATAACATTATTTTAATGCTATTTCACAACTGTAATTTTCCTACTGTTACTAATCTTAATGTAAATATCTGATATACAGGATGTATTTTCATTCACTGGACCAAATTTGGCACAAATACCTGATATGCCCAAATTTGACTACTGGTGGGGTTGAGGGGGGATTGATTTTGTCATTTGGGAGTTGTAGTTGCTGGGATTTATAGTTCATCTACTATCAAAGAGCAACAATGGAATTGAAACAAACTTGGCACACAGAACTCTCATGACCAACAGAAATTACTGGAAGGGTTTGGTGGGCAGTGATATTGAGTTTTGGAGTTGTAGTTCACTTACATCCAGAGAGCACCGTGGACTCAAACTTGGCACAAATACTCAATATGCCCAAATGTAAACACTGGTAGAGTTTGGGGAAAATAGATCTTGATATTTGGGAGTTGTAGTTGCTGTGATTTACTGTATATTTCATCTACAATTAAAAAATCAATTTGGAACCCCGCCAAGGACATAATTGGGCCAAACTTCCCATATAGAACGCCCATGACCAACAGAAAAGACTGTGTTTTCTGATGGTCTGGTGACCCCTCCGACACCCCTCTCATGATCCCCCCCCTCCCAGGGGTCCCGACCCTCACAGGTTGAGAAATGCTGCTCTAGAGCACACTACAATCAGACCTTGACTTTTCTGTATATTCAGAAAGACTTTTAAAGAACTGTATATATTTCAGGAGGAGAGACAGCAAGAGGCAGTTATTGGACTAGGAGCCCCCAGTGGTGCAGTGGGTTAAACCCTTGCGCCGGCAGGACAGAAGACCAATAGGTCAGAGGTTTGAATTTGGGGGAACGCAGATGAGCTCCCTTTGTCAGCTCCAGCTCCCCATGCGGGGACATGAGATAAGCCTCCCACAAGGATGGTAAAATATCAAAACACCCAGGCGTCCTCTGGGCAACGTCTTTGCAGATGGCCAATTTTTGCACACCAGAAGTGACTTGCAGTTTTTCAAGTAGTTTCTGACACAAAACAAAAAAGTAATAGGACTATAACTAGTAACTAGGGTTAAAATCCTGGCTCGGGCATGGAAACCCATTGAGGGATTGTGGGCAAGTTCTCCTCTCTTAGCATCAGAGGAAAGCAAAGGCAAACCCCTTCTGGAAAAAAAAATCTTGCCAAGAAAACTCCAGGAGAGTTTATTTTAGGGTCACCATAATTCATAATTCACCTTAAATGACTTGCAAGCACTCAGCAACATTTCAAGAAATAATGCCTCCTGTATAACTTGGAGATTGATATTTCTGTATTCTTTTATTTATTTATTTATTTATTTATTGTTTTGATTTCTTAGTCGCCTGAAACCCTTTAGCCCCCGACTGGCTCTTTTATTTATTTATTTTTTATTGTTTGGCGACTCACAAATGATTAAAAACACAGTAAAAACACGATAAAACACAGTAGCACAATAACATTAAAACTCAGCAGGATGCCAGGAGTTGCATACATAGTTAAAACCATATAGGAACGCACAGAATTGATGCATATTTTTCGATGTAACCAGCAAGCACGGGATGAAACAACAGCAACAATGTCTTTCACTTGATGTTGCATATTACTGTTCTCTTCCTTGTATGTAGGCTCAAAGAGAGGTACTCAGGAGAAATCCCACAAAACAATAGGGTTGCAATTGATGGGAAACCCTACATTTTAACGTATACAAGGTAGCAGTTCTTTCAGTAGATATACTGGTGCATTGCTTTGTTAGTGATTCAAAAAGGTTTCCATTATTTTTAAAAGGCCATAAACATAAACCAATGACTGGACAATTTGTTCTAAAGCAATTAAAGAGTAGGTTACATTTTGTTACCTTCTGTTTTAATGAGTATGTTTGCCACATTGTAATTACGTTTGGCTAAAAACAGTCAACACGGAAAACTGAAAGGCCAACATGCAGGTATACTCTGCTTCAGAGGTATGGAACCTGTGCTTTTGTGTGCCTTCAAATCATTTCTGATTTATGGCAACCCTATCAGAGTTTTCTTGGCAAGATTTTTTTTAGATGGGGCTGGTCTTCTTTTGAGGCTGAGACAGTGTGACATGCTGAAGGTTTCCATGGATGAAAGTGTCTCCCAGACTTGCACCTAACACTGAAACCATCACATCCCTTTGGCTTTTGCAAATATCCAATAGAAACTACATTCTCACTTCCCTAAAGGCACCGGATCTTGGAAGCTAAGCATGGTCAGCTCTGGTTAGTACTTGGATGGGAGACTGCCAATGCACCCCAGGTGCTATAAGAGTTATTCCAGGGGAAGCAACTGGCAAAATAATCTAATAGTGTTGTCGAAGGCTTTCATAGCCAATATCATTGGGTTGCTGTGAGTTTTCCAGGCTGTATGGTCATGTTCCAGAAGCATTCTCTCCTGACGTTTCGCCCACATCTATGACAGGCATTTTCAGAGGTTGATGGGTCTGTTGGAAAGTAGGCAAGTGGGGTTTATATATCTGTGGGATAATGTCCACGGTGGGAGAAAGAACTCATCTCAAAGTATTGCTCTCCTAAGAAAACCTTACAGAATGCATGGGATCACCATAAGGCAAGTTGAGTGTAATACTTTTCTTATACCCCAAGCTAGATCATAAGAGTTAAATGAGAAAGTCCCTTGTGACTTATTCCCAACGTGGTGAGGAGGGCTGCAACTTTCAATTGGGATCATCCCAGAAACTTTAGGGGTCTCCCCTTTCCCCTTATTCCATCCCCCCAGAAAGTGACTGGAGTGACCAGACTGGGGTTGGAAGGGATGTCTCAATGCAAGGAGACACTTGCTTTCTCACAATCCCGCAGCCTCTCCCATCTGATATGCAGGAATTTGGCCTTCGAGGCTAAAATTCATTTGCAAATTGAGGAAGGGGGAGAAGGTGGGAAGCAAACAGAAACAAAGGGGCTGTGAAGTGGGGCAGGGTGGGGGTAGTCATAAGGAAGGATGGAGTTGTCTGTCTCAAAGATGATCCAGATCCTCTGTTTGTTGCTTTTTGCTCTTTTTAAGGGGTGTAGGGCTCCCAAAAACCTTCATCAGGGTATCCTGGCCAAAAAAAGCGCGAAGTCACACCATTAGTCTGGAAGAGAAGCCATGGTATATGGGAGACAAAGGGGGGAGGGAAGGGTGGCACAAGCAAAAGACTTGGTGGCAAATGATTTACAGCTGGAGTTTTTGCTTCTTTGCTCTGATGTAACGCCTACAATGAGAGATTACAGACTTAGTGTAAACTCAATCAACTAAACTCTGGGAAAGTGGAGAACAAGCAGCTAGTTTATTGCCAGCCAAGATCACTATTCCATATCGTCAATTGAAAAATAAATACATGTGGACAATGCCCTATATCTAGACAGGCCAGCTCTTAATTGGATAACTTTAGAAATAAACACCACTGCCTTAGAAAATAGTCATGCAATTCCTAACACTGGGCAAGACATTTATGAAGACCAATACCACAGAAATATGTTATTTTTCTGAGTACATCTGACCTCTTGATCCAGATAGGTGTTATACACAGTCAGTCCTCCATTTCTTGGAATTCTCCACCAACAGATTCAATGGTTTTTAAAAAATAACCAAAAAGAAAACCATGATTTTGCCATTTCATACAAGCAACACCATTTTATTTATTTGTTTATTCCATTTATCTATCGCTTTTCTCAGCCCTTTCGGGCGACTCAAAGCAGTTTACAGTAGCAAAAATTCAATGCTGAACATCATAAAAACAGTAAAACAATTAAAACCATGACATATATATACGGTCATTACCAAGTCAATGCAACATAACCCGTTAGTGCAGGGGTGGGCAATTATTTTTTCCAAGGGGCCACATGAGAGCCAAAAAATATTATGGAGGGCTGCAACTAGAGGCTGAACTACATTCTAATCTACATTATTTATTTATTTATTTATTTACTGTATTTATTACATATTATATATCATTAATATTAACATATTAATATATCAAAAATATTCATATATTATTAGTATTAATATCATAATTATTATAATATATATATAGACATTATAATATATTGAAATTATATAATATAACATTATATTATGTATTATATTATAATATTATTATTATAAAATTATTATAAAATAATAATAAAAAACACTAAAATAAAATGAAATGAAATTCAAGAAGACAAGATGCGAACCAAGATAGAGGCCGACATCCTCAAGAGAGGAAGGATCCCAAGATGGAATGGCCCAATGGACCCAGCCCAGAGGATGACAAAGCAGACCCAGCCGCCGCAGCAGAGCAGAGCACAGCAGCAGATGATCGGAGGCTGCAGGCCTCCGCCCGCTCTCGCCCCCAGCCGTTCCCCAGCTGATTGCCCTGCCATGGAGTGCCTGCCATCCCGGCTTTGGAGTGCCTGCCATCCCGGGAGGCGATCCGGGCCTGCAGCGGGAGCAGTTGGTAACCTGAGGCGGCTGATCATCCTGGCAAACCGGAAGACGATCAAGTCTTCCGGGTAGCCAGGGCGGTCAGCCGCCGCAGGTCACCGACTGCTCCCGCTGCAGGCCCGGATTGCCTCCCGGGATGGCAGGCACTCCAAAACCGCCGCTCTTCCGATTGTTCTTCGGAGCGGCGGGTTGTCTGCCGACGCAGGACCCACAGCCCGCGATGGGATGATGGCAGCATCACCCCTTCCTCTTGGCCCCGCCCCTGACGCCCTTCTCCCCGGGCCGGACAGAATCAGCTGCCAGGTCGCATCTGGCCATAGGTCTGGCCATAGGTTGCCCAGGTCTGCGTTAGTGTCTCTTAGTTAAAATCAAGATCCAATTACATCATCCAGTCATTCCATGTTCCTATATTTGTTACATTGCCTATCTGAATGCCTGCTCAAACAACCAGGTTTTGACTTTTCTCTGAAATGCTAACAAGGAAGGGGACGATCTGATGTCTCTAGGAAGGGCGTTCCACAGTATATACATAGTTATATACTACTGTATATAACAGAACTTGACAATCTATGGATTTTGGTATCAGGATGGCCTTGGAATCACTCCCCATTGGGTATCAGGGGCCCACTGTATATAAAAATATAGGAGACAGAGAAAGGAAGGGAAATGGTTCAAAACTAGGACAAATTTTATAACCATGAGATGGGCAGTTACACGGAATGCAGAAATTGAGATTGCAGACCAAATGAATCATCTGCAGGGAGGGTAGGTATTGTGCTAAATTTAGCCATGAATAAGTGTGAAAAGACATTTACAGCAGCTGCATTCCATTCCTAGAAATGCAACAACATATCCCCGGTACTGCTTGTCCCATGCTGAGCCCAGAACAAGCTACTATAGCATGAGCAATCTTGCCCTGGAGTGCTTTGGTCATGTGTCTCATCCTACCAAGGGTGTAGTAAAAAGCAACCTTTATCGGGTTCTGTCTGATGTTTTTTCACATAGGGGGAAGGAAGAGGGAAATTTCACTTCAAGATTATAGAAGAAATGCAGAAAATTCTAAACATCTTTACATGAATGTCAACACCACACCAAGTAAACAACACAGGGATTTATACTGTTGTTGTTTCAAGTCAGCTTCTACTTCTGGTGACCCTATTTATTTATTTACTACTATTTACTATATTTCTATCCTGCTCTTTTCACCCCGAAGGGAACTCAGGGGCTTCTTGGCCAGATGGATTTAGAGAAGGTTTGCCATTGACTTCCTCTGGGGCTGAGAGAGTGTGACTTCCCCAAGGTCACCCAGGGGGTTTCTGTGGCTGAACTCAGGTTCAACAGTCTTGAGACCATTCATTTCAGAGACTGCACCATGACTCCTTCATCACGGGCAGCTTTCAAAGTTAGTTTTTAGAAATATAAATGTGAAAAACTGAACAGCACCGAGACTGTGGCGCAGCTGGCTGGGAGTCAGCTGCATAAGATCTCTACTGACCGGAAGGTCATGAGTTCGAAGCCTGCCCGGGTCGGGGTGAGCTCTCGACCAAATTGTGTAGCTTGTTGTCGACCTTTGCAACCCGAAAGACAGTTGCATTTAGTTGTGGAGTGTTCCGTCCTCCTCCATGAAATATTCCTTCATTCCCAAATTTCTAACACTCCAGAAAATGAGATGTTGAAAATAATTTCCCTTTAAAACATTTGTATTTGGAAGATTTGCATTTTTTTGTAGTCACTTGCCTCTTTGGATAGATACCTAAACGATAATTCCAAATGCTCAATTGAGGTTTTCAATTACTCTCATGCAAGTGATGTGAGGGCTGAAGGAAAATTTTTATTGAGGTGGAGAGAATATTTATTTGGCGACACTGTCTTAATCCTCCCCATACAACCTGTTTAGAGCCACTGTGGTGCAATGGGTTAAACCTTTGTGCTGACTAAACTGCTGACCTGAAGGTTGCCTGTTTAAATCAGCAAGATGGGGTGAGCTCCCATCTGTCAGCTCTAGCTTGTGGGGAAATGAGAGAAGCCTCCCACACATCCAGGCGTCCCCTGGGCAATGTCTCTAGTATAAACCAGTGTTTCCCAACCTTTTTTGAGCCGCGGCACACTTTTAACATTTAAAAAATCCGGGGGCACACCACCAACCAAAATGACACAAAATGACACTAACACAGTAAAGAACGGCTGGGGGCCTGCTGGGAGCAGCTGCTGGGAGTGCCGAAGCCAGGGAGGGGGCGGAGCCAGGTGGAGCCATGCCCCGCCCCCTACCCCCGGCTTCACCTCTCCCAGCAGCTGGTCCAGCCTTGAGGGGGCAGTGCCAAGACAGCCGTTCCAGAGCCAGCACAATGCTGGCTTTGCACTGTCCCCTCAAGGCTAGAGCAGCTGCTGGGAATGCCGAAGCCGGGGGAGGGGGCAGAGCCAGGCTGCGCCATGCCCCGCCCCCTCCCCCAGCTTCAACTCTCATACATGCCGTGCCATGCCCCGCCCCCTCCTCCCAGCTTCAGCTCTCCTACAAAGGAGGAGGATGAGCGGTGGACGGGCTTCAGTGGGCGGGGCTCCTCCTCCACGCGGCTTCAGCGAGCGAGGGGCGAGAGTCATGGTGGGAGTCATGGCGGATTGGAAGCTGGCTGGGGAAATGACCGAAGGAGGCGGCGCCCCGGTCCCTTCTTTTTCTTCGCCACTGCCCGGCAGCAGGAGTTCGGCAGGAGGGGGGAGGAAGGGGGGCAGAGAGCTTTTCTCGCGGCACAGCAGGAGGTCCGTCAGGGCACACTAGTGTGCCACGGCACATTGGTTGAGAAAGACTGGTATAAACAACCAATTATCTCACACCGGAAGTGACTTGCAATATGTTTTCAAGTCGCTTCTGACGTGACAAAAAAAAACCCACCCCTGTTTAGAGTAGACAGGGATTCAGCAGGATTAGCCCTCTATTCTTTCAAGATCCTGTTGGCAAACCAGTAAAAAAAAACCCCATAGGGTGCATCTATACCTTACAATTAATGCAGTTTGACACCATTTTCTCTGCTGGAGCTCAGTGCAATGGAATTATGAGAGTTGTAGTTTTAGAAGGTCTTTAGCCTTCTCTGCAAAGAGCGCTGGTGCCTCACTAAACTACAGATCCCAGGATTCCATAGCATTGAGCCATGGAAATTAAAGTGGTCTCAAACTGCATTAATTCTATAGTGTAGCTGCACTTCAGATTTCTCTCATTCATTTTGGTTTCACATTTGAATACACACAGCTTTTTCCTGAGATGTTCAGTGCGTGGATTGTACAGTACTATTATACATTATAGCTATATTCTCAATTTGCGTCTGACATGATAAATAAATACTATTACAAACTCACCAAGGCAAGTCTAGTGATTTGGTAAGGTGAGCCAATTGGCTTCTTTAGTAGACATGATGGAATATGGATCTATTTTTCCAATATCTGTACTCAAAATGAACTCTCATTAAGAATCTAAGATGGCTTATTTTTCTTTTCATAATACATTTTTTCTGCCACATACTTTTTCTTTGACAACACTTGGTGTAATGGTTTAGGCCAGGAGTCATTAGAGGAAAAGCTGAATGACTCCAACTATGCTCTCCCCAGCACTTGAATGAAATACGTGATTTTTTTTCAAGTGATGAGTGATAGAGTTCACCCTCTGTGAATTTTGCCTTTGCAGATTGGATCAGATTGAAATTCTCAGCTTTCTTCACCATTGACAAGGCTGGTTAGTACTGTTGGGATTTGATTCAAACCCTGTCTGGAGAACCACATGATTTCCAACTCCAACTTGTCCAGATTGTATTGGAGGAGGAAAACTCGTATCATTCCCTAAAGACTGACACACCATATAGCTCTACTCCTGAGACTAAGCAGATGTGGCCCTTTAAGTCCCTGGAGTTGAAGGAAACAGAAACAACAAAGATTTCCACAAGGATACTTGAAAGAATTTGCGGATTATTGCCCACTTCATTGGACAAGCTCACAGCCACAGGAAGCTCAAGTGATAATAAATGGGTTTGTCTGGAAGTTGCATTGGGGGGCAGGCATGTAGCCGGGGGGGGGGGGGCTAAGGGGGCTTCAGCCCCCCGAAATTCTCAGGGTGGTCCGCGAGAAGGCCTTACTGGTACATTATTTAAACTGTTATGTTTATTCATATCATGATCTGATCACCATGCTCATTATATCCCACATTAATGGGGTTATTGGGATAACAATACAAAAGATTTGCTAGGGTAGACCCTCTTCCACCCAATCTCAGCCCCCAAACCAAACTCAGCCCCCGAATCAAAATCCTGGCTACGGCCCTGATTGGGGGCTTTTGCTGCTCATGTTTTCTAACACACTAACCACTCCAGGAAACAGAAATAATCCACTCTAAGCTCTTTGTAGGAAGAGGAGTGTAGAAAATAAATAAACCAATCTGAGATGTTTGTTGTCATATTCTGGACTGCTTTCATCCTGGTATTAATCATGAGAATGTATCTGGGCATGCTGGTTTCCGAGGGCCACATGACCCAGAATCTCCTATCCCTTTCCGTGTCCTAAGAATGTGTGAGCACATACATCTTCGTCTGTCAACCTATGGCAACCCCATTCCCTGCATAGGCTTTTCCTAGGCAAGGAAAACTCTGAGGTGGTCCCCTCCTTCCCCTGAAACGCAGCCTTAAGCACTTGGGATTTGTTGGTGGTCTCCCATCCAAGTATTAACCCAACTTCGATAAGAGCAGATACAATCTTTAATGTATCTAGGCCAGCTAACAAATTGTATACCATGGTCCTAAACAACAATAGTCTTTTCTTATTTGTTGAATTGTAGCTTGACTTCCCTTTGTTATTTGAAGTTTGTAAATACCTTGTGTAGAATGATACAGAAATGTGAATGAATCGTTATGTTTGCTCCTCTATAGCAGTGTTTTTCAACCTCTTTTGAGCACATTTTTTACATTTACAAAATCCTGGAGCACACCACCAACCAAAATGACACAAAATGACACTCTAACACAGTAATACATATAGTCAATATGTTTTTAAATGTATTTATACACTCAGTGTGAAACCTAGACCTGTTTCGATGAACACAACATATATATATGACTTCCTCTCACATATTTATAAAGGCTATCATGTCTTCTCTCAGCCTTCTCTTTTTCAGGCTAAACATGCCCAGCTCTTCAAGCCGCTCCTCATAGAGCTTGTTCTCCAGACCTTTGTGAAATTTCACCCTGAGTGAAACTTGCTTCCAGTTAACTATGGATGTCATGAAGCTGTTATAAACAGTTCCTTGGGGGGGAGGCAACTCTCGAAAAATCGAGTAAAATAATTTCTTTAAAAAACAAAACAATTTCCAAGCGGAGAGGCTCAATTTGTTTCTTGGAAACCTGTGAGGGGGCTGCTAGGAGGGGGGAGAATGCCAATTTCCCATGGCACACCTGATGATCGCCCACGGCACACTGGTTGGGAAACACTGCTCTATAGCACTGCTTCTTTTTTTAAAAAAAATTCACCTAACAATATATTTTCTTATTCCACTGAATTCCAGTTCTTCTCTGGTGGAAGAAATGTAAGGGCTCAATGCTGGGGTCCCCAAAAAATTTGGAGCAGTGTCCCCAGTGGCACAGCGGGTTAATCCACTGAGCTGCTGAACTTGCTGACTAAAAGGTCGGCCATTTGAATCCTGGGAGTGGAGTGAGCTCCCGCTGTTAGCCCTAGCCTCTGCCAACCTAGCAGTTCGAAAACATGCAAATGTGAGTACATTAATAGGTACTGCTCCGGTGGGAAGATAACACTGCTCCATGCAGTCATGCCAGCCACATGACCTTGGAGGTGTCTACGGACAACGCTGGCTCATCAGCTTAGAAATGGAAATGAACACCAACCCCCAGAGTCGGACACAACTGGACTTAATGTCAGGGGGAAACCTATACATTTTAGGCAAGGAATATTCAGAGGTGGTTTTGCGAGTTCCTTCACCTGAAATATATCTCATGGCACCTGGAATTCATTTGTGATCTCCCATCCAAGTACTAACGTGGATTGACCCTGCTTAGCCTTCAAGATCAGACAGGATCTTGTGTAAGTAAATGATATTGAAACAAATGGAGCTGAGTAGACATATCTAGGACTCAACTAGTGGGTTTTTTTAAATGCTGTTCATATTCATTTGGGGATTGCTGGGGAAGAGGATGTCCACTGACAAAAGACACAATTTGGCTGCAGGGCTACATTCTCTTTCTTAATGGCAGCATTTAAAGTCAAAAGCACTCATCTGGGCAGCTTCCATCAATTCCTTAACTTTAAAGGAAGAATGAAAGTAAGTGCTAACAATCCCCTTGAGTGTCAATCACCTGGAAAGTAGGGGTGTTGAAATTGTTGTTGTGGTATGCCTTCAGGTTATTTCTGAGTCATGGTGCCCCTAAAGCCAAGCTATCATTGGGGTTTTCTTAGCAGGATTTGTTCAGAGGACATTTGCCATTGCCTTCCTCTGAGACTGAGAGAGTGTGACTTGCCCAAGATCACCAATAAGTTTCCAAGGCTGAACAGAGTGCAAACCCTGGTCTGCCGGAGTCCAGCATTCAAACAACTATATCACATTGGATTTAAAAAAAATGTAGATATTATGATATTGTTTTGCCACCACTCAACACAATCATTTTAAGACATTCCCTGTCCACCCTGAGTGTAGCCGTAGCTGAAAGAGAAGTGGATTTTCCTGCAAGTACATATTGTTATAAACCAGGCATGGGCAAACTTTGGCCTTCCAGGTGTTTTGAACTCCAGCTTCCACAATTCCCAACAGCCAGTGGGAGTTGGAGTCAAAAACACCTGGAGGGCCAAAGTTTGCCCATAATAATAATCATCATCATCATCATCATCATCAACAACAACTTTATTTGTACCCCGCACCCATCTCCCTAATGGGGACTCGGGGCGACTCACATGAGGCCAAGCCCAATCAGCAAATTACAACAAAATAAAATCAAGAACATCAACAATAAGCACAATAAGAGAACCAAAGAAGGTTACTAGGGTGGACAGAATGGCCTAAATACAAGGATATAATAAGGAAAAAGGAAGGTACTTGCATACTGAAAACACAGGAAGAGATACAGGAATATTTAGTAACGTAAGATGGTTACATTACTTCCAGCTTAGAGAATGGTTTAATATTGACAAGATTAAAGGGTTCAGTGATACAGATGGACCCTGGGATAATATTATGAAAGCCGAAAAGAAAATAATATCAAAAACCTACTCCATGCTTTTAAATTGGGCAACAGAGGTAGATGTAATCAAGCAAACTATGGTTAAGTGGGCACAAAATATTGGACGACCAATTCAATTCAAGGAATGGGAACAAATTTGGTGCAAACATTTGAAAATTACTTATGCAACAGATTTGAAAGAAAATTGGCTTAAGATGATCCACCGCTGGTACATTATCCCTAAAAAACTGAACTTAATGTATAAAAATGTTGAAAACGTGTTGGAAATGTAAGATGCAGGAGGGTACTTTTTTCATATGTGGTGGAGTTGCTCCAGGACAAAAGAATTCTGGCAAATGATACATGACGAATGTAAAAATATTTTTAAAATGGACTGTTTAATGAGACCAGAATTATATTTACTTGGATTGATTGATAGTGAGACGTTTAAGAGTGAAAATATAGAGAAGCTTTTTGTGTTCCTTACAACAGCGGCCAGGATCTTATTTGCGAAACTTTGGAAACAAAACCTCTTACCCACAAAAGAACAATGGGTAGAGAAAATTTTGGAGATTAAAGGTATGGATGAGCTAACATTGGCTATGACAAAATAATGGCAAAGGGAACAAAAAGACAGATTAGACAATGATTAATGAATACTTGGAAAAAAATAGAATAAGAAATATATTTCTGTCAGTTATATATTAGTAAATAATAAGAGCATCTAGGATGCCTCATACTCAGAGAAAAGATCAAAGAATATATAGAAATAGTATGGAACTAGAATGGAAGTCAACACACCCCTTTCCCCCTTTCCCTTTCTCCCTTTCCCAATGTGATCATGTATGGTTATTATATGTTATGTATTGTTTATAAAATGGAAATACCGAATAAAAAGTATTTGGGGGAAAAAAACAATAAGCACAATAAAATACGTTATAAATCAAAATAGTCTGGGAGTTAGGTCTTGAGTGAGCAAACTTTGGAAAACACCTCACTGTATAGATGCAAACCATGCCATGTTTCCGTAACTTTGGTCTCGTAGATGCCTTGTATTGCAACTCTCATAATTATTGACTGCTGGCCAAGATGGCTATGGCTGGAGGATCAATTTTTGGGAACCAGTGTTTGAAGAAACACATAGATTTGCAGTGAGAGTGTGCAGACCCCCACGATCTCAGGGGACTAATGTCCTCCAACCACCCAGAGTTATCCACCCTTACTATATCTCCTTCTTCTAGTTACTGGAGCCCCCAGTGGCAGAGCAGGTTAAACCCTTGTGCTGGCAGGACTGCTGACCTATAGGTCAGAGGTTTGAATCTGGGGAGAACGGGGTGAGCTCCCTCTGTCAGCTCTAGTTCCCTATGCAGAACATGATACAAGCCTCCCACAAGGATGCTAAAACATCAAACATCCAGGTGTCCCTTGGAAAATGTCATTGCAGACAAACAATTCTCTCACACTTGCAGTTTCTCAAGTCACTCCTGACATGGAAAATGAAGTCCCTTACTTACTTAGTACCCAAGTCTCACCTGTTGAAATTAATACAGAGATATGAATAAAAATAAATGCAGATCTTCCAGTGCTTGTCTTTTCTCTGGAACAAAAGCAAAAAATGCTAGTGCACTGAGCTGGAAAGGTGGATTGGTGCAGTGGAGGAAGCTCTTGATTTCTTTCTTCTTCCTCCTCTTTGACTTCTCTTCTTTGCCTTTTAGCTGTGTACATGCCCAAAGAATAAGAAAATAGCAAATTATTCCCAGCATGGTATAGTGGTTTGCAGCAACCTTAAACCAGTGGTTCTCAACCTTCCTAATGCCGCAGCCCCTTAATACAGTTCTGCATGTTGTGGTGACCCCCCAACCATACAATTATTTTTGTTGCTACTTCACAACTGTAATTTTGCTACTGTTATGAATCGTAATGTAAATATCTGATATGCAGGACAGATTTTCATTGACTGGACAAAATTTGGCACAATACGCAAAAATTTGGGAATGGGGTGGGGCAGGGCCGTAGCCAGGAGTTTGATTCGGGGGGCTGAGACTGGGTGGAAGAGGGTCTACCCTAGCAAACCTTTTGTATTGTTATCCCAATAACCCCATGAATGTGGGATATAATGAGCATGGTGATCAGATCATGATATGAATAAACATAACAGTTTAAATAATACCAGTAAGGCCTTTTCGCGGACCACCCTGAGAATTTCGGGGGGGGGGGCTGAAGCCCCCTTAGCCCCCCCCCCCGGCTACATGCCTGGGGTGGGGTTGATTTACCTTTTGGGAGTTGTAGTTGCTGGAATTTATAGTTCACCTAAAATCAAAGAGCATTCTGAACTCCACCAATGATGGAGTTGAACCAAACTTGACACACAGAACTCCCATGACCAACAGAAAATACCAGAAGGGTTTGGTGGGCATTGACTTTTAGTTTGGGAGTTGTAGTTCACCTATATCCAGAGAGCACTGTGGACTCAAACGATGATGGATCTGGACCAAACTTGGCACAAATACTTAATATGCCCAAATGTGAACACTGGTGGAGTTTAGAGAAAATAGACATTGACATTTGGGAATTGTCATTGCTGGGATTTGTAGTTCACCTACAATCAAAGAGCATTCTGAACCTCACCAGTGATAGAATTGGACCAAACTTCCCACACAGAACCCCCATGAACAACAGAAAATACTGAATTTTCTGATGCTCCTTGGCAACTCCCCTAACGCCCCTTCACTGACTCCCCCCCCCCCAGGGGTCCTGACCCCCAGGTTAAGAAACACTGCCTTAAACATTATTATATTTTTGATGTTTTGTAGACTGAAGTCCACGAAGGATAGCATGATATATTTCAGCGCTATCCTGTCTGTCTGTCACTCTCATAAATACATATACAGTAGAGGTACAGGAGATGCATGTGCATCTTTAAAGGCCTGAAACCTAAAATGTAGCATTTCGGACCAAAAAGTGTTGTTTTTTCTTCCAAAGAAAAATAATCTCTCCCTATCAATTGAGGACTGTCCTTCCTGCTTGGATCAAAATGCCCTTCATTACATCACAAAATCTCATCCAGTCCTCAATCTATAGAACCCAAGAGTGCAGTTATTGGGAGAAGGGGGCAAAATAGGATGTTATTTTCCCAATTGTTCTGCCTCATTCAAATGAACTTTCTCTCTGACCTCCCAAACTTTCTACCATTCCAATCGTGTAACCTTTCTTCAGCTCAATCAAAAATAGTGTTTTGGCACCCAAAGAAAAAGGTCAGGCAAAGTAACCAAAGAATGAAAGGCAAAGACTACAAATGTAAGAGTTCTGAAAGATCTAGATTTGGAACATCTCAACTTCCTGCAATTCTAGACATTGGGGGATTCTTGTGTGCTTTCAAGTCGTCTTCCATTTATGGAAGCCCTAAGGCTCAGGGTTTTCTTGGCACAATCTGTTTACCTTTGCCTTCTTCTGAGGCTGAGAGAATGTGTCCTGTCTAAGGTCACCCAGTGGGTCCCCATGGCTATGAAGGGCTTCAAACCTCCATGTTTAACCCCTTTATAGGGGAAAGGCTGGATAAAAATAAAATATATACATTCCCCAAGTTATGAACAAGATAGGTTCTTTATGTTTCATTTGTAAGTTGGAACAGGTACATTTTAAAGTATATATGTCACTTTGGATAGCAGAGCAGTGTTTTTCAACCTTTTTTGAGCCGCAGCACATTTTTTACATTTACAAAATCCTGGGGCACACCACCAACCAAAATGACACAAAATGACACTCTAACACAGTAATACATATAGTTAATATGTTTTTAAATGTATTTATACACTCAGTGTGAAACTTGGGCCTGTTTCGATGAACACAACATAGATATCCTGGCAGGAATGGTAGAAAGACACAAACTTCCCATACAGAACTCCCATAACCAAGAGAAAATACTATAAGAGTTTGGTGGGCATTGGCCTTGGGTTTTGGAGTTGTAGTTCACCTATACCCAGAGAGCACTGTGGACTCAAACAATGTTGGATCAGGACCAAACTTGGCATGAATACTCAATATGCCCAAATGTGAACACAGATGGAGTTTGAGGAAAATAGACCTTGACATTTGGGAGTTACAGTTTCTGGGATTTATAGTTAACACACAAACAAAGAGCATCCTGAACTCTTGCAACAATGGGATTGAACCAAACTTGGCATATTGAACTCTCATTACCATCAGAAAGTGCTGAAAGGGTTTGCTTGGGAATTGACCTTGAGTTTGGAAGTTGTAGTTCACCTACACCCGAGTGGAGAAGAAAAAGTGTTCGGCAGGAGGGGGAAGAAAGGGTATTGGAGGTTCCAATTTCCCACGGCACACCTGATGATCGCTCAGGGCACACTAGTGTGCCACGGCACACAGGTTGGGAAACACTGGCATAGAGCAGTGTTTCCTAACTAGTGTGTCGTGGGAAATTGGCACTCTTCCCCCTCCTAGCAGGTTTTTCTCCCTCTTTCCCTCCCCAAAGATCCTCCCCGAGGCAAAGGAAAGGCTCCGCCGAATGCCGGAAGCTCCACATTGGTGAATTGGGCAGTGAGCAAACCTGGGAGCATCGGGAGGCTGAAGCATTCACAAGTTTCCAAGAAACAAATTGAGCCTCTCCGCTTGGAAATGTGTTTTTTTTACTATTTTACTGGATTTTTCAAGAGTTGCTCCCCCCCTCCCCCCAAGGAACTGTTTATAACAGCTTCATGACATCCATAGTTATCTGGAAGCAAGTTTCACTCAGGGTGAAATTTCACAAGGGTCTGGAGAACAAGCCCTATGAGGAGCGGCTTGAAGAGCTGGGCATGTTTAGCCTGAAAAAGAGAAGGCTGAGAGAAGACATGATAGCCATGTATAAATTTGTGAGGGGAAGTCATATCTATGTTGTGTTCATCGAAACAGGCCCAGGTTTCACACTGTGTATAAATACATTAAAAAACATATTAACTATATGTATTACTGTGTTAGAGTGTCATTTTGGGTCATTTTGGTTGGTGGTGTGCCCCAGGATTTTGTAAATGTAAAAAATGTGCCACGGCTCAAAAAAGGTTGAAAAACACTGGCATAGAGAAGGGTGAATAGAATACCCCCTTGATGTTTATTTGGCTGTCTGTGCCCCTGTTCAGAAGATTACATCTCACTTTCTGTCCCTGTGATAATTGTGTTTTGAAAAACGTGGCGTGTGGAAACAAGGATTGGTGATCAAACTTCAGTAGAGATAATGAGATATCTTTTCCCCAAGATAACTCCCTCAGGAGTGGATTCCCCTTTTGAGGTGAAGTCATAGGAAGGAGGGAGCAAGCCTGTTTTCTGCTGCCCTGGAGACTAGGACACGGAACAATGGCTTCAAACTACAAGAAAGGAGATTCCACCTGAACATGAGGAAGAACTTCCTGACTGTGAGAGCTGTTCAGCAGTGAAACTCTCTGCCTTGGAGTGTGGTGGAGGCTCCTTTGGGGGCTTTCAAACAGAGGCTGGATGGCCATCTGTCAGGGGTGCTTTAGATGTGATTTTCCTGCTTCTTGGCAGGGGGTTGGACTGGATGGCCCATGAGGTCTCTTCCAACTCTATGATTCTATGATCATGCCCATATAGTTACTATGCCACTGGATCCCCTCATCCTGGTGCCAGAGGAGGTAGGTAAACCTTGGGCAAGCGACCCTTCTGGGCCCAAGGCTGCAGGATTCTGGGAGCTGCAGTGGCTTGCCAAGGGCTCCTCTTCCTCTTGGAGGCAGCCTCCATTGTCTCAAAGTCTGTGGCTCTCAACAGGAGTTGGGCTCCAACGCTCTGCATATCAAAGGACAATCGGAGGGGCAGGAGATGGGCCATTGTGTGGGGTGGCAGGCAGAACTGTAAGCTCCTGGACTCCTGCTGGCTTCTCATTAACATTCAGCCTAGATTAGTTCAGAAGAGCCAATTAGTGCTGATGAAAGGAGAGAGAGCAAAAAGGATGTGTGACCAGACTAACATTCCTGTCAAGTCTGATTCAATCCAGTTTCTGTGTCCCACTGTAGTTTTCTAGGAAGACTTCAATCCAATCTATGAGGACCATTTACACTGACACCTTTGGTTCTCCAGAGGAAAGTCAGGATCAACACTAAAGGTGCCAGATTCCATCTGAGGTTGGAAGCTAAGCAGGGTCAGCTATGGTTAGTACCTGGATGGGACGCCACCAATGAACACCTAGGCTGGATTTCAGAAAAAGGAACTGATAAAATCACTTCTGAGTTTTCTTTGCCTAAAAAAACACTATGGAATCCACAAAATCACCACGGATAGGTGACTTGAAGGCATAACCCACCGTTTAGCCGGCTCCGGGGTTGGGGGGACCGCCCTTAAATGGGTGGCCTCCTTCCTCCGGGACCGAGGACAACGTGTGGAGGGGGGCGGGGAGGTCTCTGGGAGATCCCTACTTGACTGTGGGGGTCCCCAGGGGCTATATCCCCCTCTTATTATTCAACGTGTACATGCGCCCCTGGCCCAGCTGGCCCGCGACTTTGGTCTGGAGTGTTATCAGTACGCTGATGACACCCAGCTTCTGCTGAGAATGGACGGCAGGCCGGACACCGTACCCGATTGTTTCCATCAGTGCCTGGAGGCCGTGACTGGTTGGCTGCGGGCTAGCCGGCTGAAGGTGAACCCGTCGAAGACGGAGATCTTGTGGCCTGGTCGACCTGGGCGGGATGAGTGCCGGTTGCCTACCCTGGACGGCGAACAACTTAGTCCATCGCCTGTTGTTAAGAGCTTAGGTGTTCAGTTGGACCCCCTGCTGAACATGGAGACCCAGGTCTCCGCGGCCAGCAGGGCGTCATTCTTTCACCTACGACAGGCTAGGCGACTGGCACCCTACCTTTCCAGGGACGACCTGGCCACGGTGATCCAAGCGACGGTCATCTCGAGACTGGACTACTTTAACGCCCTCTACTTTGGCCTCCCCTTGGCGACAGTTCGGAAATTCAAGCTAGTGCAGAATGCCGCTGCTCGCTTGCTGACGGGAACGTCGGTAAGGGAGCACATCACGCCCATTCTGCGGCAGCTGCACTGGCTGCCTATTGAGTACCGAATTGCCTTCAAGGTGTTGGTGTTAACCTTCAAGGCTCTACACGGCCTAGGGCCTGCGTACCTGAGGGACCGCCTTGCCCCATACATTCCCCCGAAATCACTACGCTCAGAGGAGTCGAATTTGCTCCTGATTCCATCGGTCCGCGCCTGTCACCTGTCTGCTACTAGGCAAAGGGCCTTCTCCGTGGTGGCTCCTGTACTCTGGAACTCTCTCCCGGATGATGTCCGAGCCGCCACGGAGCTTATCCCGTTCCGCAGGACCTGCAAGACCGCCCTGTTCAGACTGGAATTCGGCTAGGCGAGTAAGCCGAACGCACTCATCTTCCTAAGCAGCACCCTGGTTCAGGGAATGCTACAGTATGTACACTATTTTAATTTCGGGACTTATGTTGTATTTTATGTTGTATTTTAATGTACGGCGACATGGATGTCACATGCCAGCCGAGTTTTATGATGTTATCCGCCCCGAGCCTGCAGGGAGGAGCGGAATACAAGATGGAACAAATAAATAAATAAATAAATAAATACTCCTAATCTTAATAATCCAGCAAAGGTTGCACTTGCACTATTATTATTATACTTCACATTTGTAGACCGCCACTCTCCGAAGGCTCGGAGCGGTTTACAGAGTATAAACACACAACCAAAAGCAAACAAGTATAGCCAGGGCCGTAGCCAGGATTTTGATTCGGGGGGGTGGGGGCTGAGTTTGGTTCGGGGGGCTGAGACTGGGTGGAAGAGGGTCTACCCTAGCAAACCTTTTGTATTGTTATCCCAATAACGCCATGAATGTGGGATATAATGAGCATGGTGATCAGATCATGATATGAATAAACATAACAGTTTAAATAATGTACCAGTAAGGCCTTTTCGCGGACCACCCTGAGAATTTTCGGGGTGAAGCCCCTTAGCCCCCCCGGCTACATGCCTGAGTATAGCAATAGACAACACAATAAAGACATACATGATACAGAATAAGACAATTAAGGACCTAATCTACATTTCAATACTCTACTAGGAAAAAGACACAAAATCAAAACAGCCAGTGATGTTCAGTTGAACTGGTAGGAGGTCGTGGGGCCGGAGTAAAGTGCAAGACCCATGATGATAGATGTATTATCCAAGGGGACTGTCCAGTATTGATACTGGTCAGCCCATCAAAAAGGGGGAGTTGTGGCACTCCTTGGGCCCCTCCAGCGGTCAGCAATCCAGGCGATGCCAAACCAGCTGGGGCCTCCAAACCCCTAAATCACTAGAGAAGTGATGTACTTAGACACCACTTTAACTGCCATGACTCAATGCTATGGCATCGTGGGATTTATAGTTTGGTGGGGCACTATCACTTTTGGTAGAGAAGGCTAAAAAAGCTTGAAATACTTCAGTTTCCATTGAGCCATGTCAGTCAAAGGGGTATCAAGCCACATTGATGCTACAGTGTAGATGCATCCAGAAAACCTTTGGCCCATTATACTTGCATTATATGGTCAGTGTAAACCAGGCATGGGCAAACTTTTGCCCTCCAGGCAGGCCCGTAGCCAGGATTTTGATTCGGGGGAGGGGGGGGGCTGAGTCTGAGTGAGGATCTACCCTAACAAACCATTTGTATTGTTATCCCAATACCCCCATGTATATGGGATATATTGAGCACGGTGATCAGTTCACGATATGAATAAACATAACAGTTTAAATAATGTACCAGTAAGGCCTTCTCACGGACCACTCTGAGAATTTCCGGGGCTGAAGCCCCAGAAGCCCCCCGGCTACATGCCTGCCTCCAGGTGTTTTGGACTTCAACTCCTACAATTCCTAACTGCCTACCGGAGGGCCAGAGTTTGCCCATGCCCGGTGTAGACTCATATAGAGCAGTTCAATGCAGTTAGATAGTCTTTTATGAGTTTGTGTTAACCACATAAGGCAATTTCAAACTGAATTATACGGCAGTGCAGATGGGGGTCTTTGATTATATTATTGAGTTGGAACATTGAGAAAGAATGTATATTAAGAGATTTAAATGTATATTGTCTTTTGATTTAATACACTGATGCATAGATGGTAAATTTGCACAAAAGTATCTAGTTTTAGACCTGGTCTTAAGTATTCCCTCCCCCCCTCTATTTTCTTTTTATATTTGAGTGTGTAATTTTCCTCCAGCACCATCACTTCTGTGCTCATATAAAAATGGGAAGGATACTTTTTGGATATGTACGACTCCTGAAAAAAGTGCTTTTTATTAGTAATATTAATACAACTGAGTAGTATTACCTTTGAGCTTGTAAAAATCAACCAGAGCCCATCAGTATTCATCTTCTCATGATTAATGCTGCTTAAGCATGTGTGATCCTGATTCAATTCCCCATTGTGTTGAGAAGCTATTGGGGTATTGTTGTTTCTGTTGTTTGCCTTCAAGTCATTTCCGACACCAGGCAATCTCAAGGTGAATCTATCACAGCCATTTCTTGCCAAGATGTGTTCAGAGGGGGGTTGCCTTCGCCTTCCTCTAAGGCTGAGAGGGTGTGAATTGCCTAAGGTTCCCCAGTGCATTTCCATGGCTGAGCCGGGATTTGAGTCTGGCCTCACTGATGTTTCAGTCAAACACTCAAACCGCAGAGCCAGACTGGCTATTGAAATGGAATATCCAATAAGCACCTTTTCTCTTCCTTGGCAGTAAACATTAAATATGGAGGATTTAGGCCTAAATATTAGATTAGATCTAGATTGAAATATTAAATTGGACTTAAAATATGTCATAACTGAAGTCTGGATCCAACCCAATCATAGCAAAGTAATCGCTATCAATTGGCTGCTACTTTTCATGAACCGCTCCACCAGTTACGTTGCCCAAATGTGCCATCACCATCTCCCAAAGCAGTGACTATATTCTCAGCTCAAGAATAGAAAACGGGATGTTGGTGGACAGGAATAGCTGTTTATCCAGCCAGGCGTGTGGTACCAGAAGCACTTAAAAAAATACAGTCAGACCTGTTTTTTCCCAAAGATTATGAATCCAGAGATTTAACCATCCACAGCTTTGCATTCACACACACACACACACACACACACACAAATAATTATTAGTATTATTATTATTTATGTATACCCCGCCACCATCTCCCCGAGGGGACTCAGGGCGGCTTACATGAGGCCAAGCCCAATGACACATAATAAAATAACAAAGCAGCAAATAATAAAACAATACAATCAATATAATTCACACATAAGCAATATCAGACAATTCTGATGTTGTGCGCACACACACCAAAAAGTAAACTTTTATGTCATTTCATACAAGGGACATCATTTTACGATGTCATTGCATATGGACTTGAGCACCCATGGATTTGACACTAAGGAGCCAATATCAAGCAGTAAGAGACTTGTTTTTAAAAGGTACAAAATCCCACCCTCCCGAAAAAAGAATAAGTATTACATTGTTGGTTAGGAGTAGAACATTATCCACAGATCAAAACTACCCAAATGTATCAAATCACATTAGTACAGTGCTTGGAAAACTGCATTTTATAGCAAAAGGGTATCTACAGTCCTTTTTTCAGATTCCATTAAATTTTGTTTGGGTGGGTTCTGGAAACAAGATCTACAAATGGAATCTGTCTTGGTGTGTGTGTGTGTGGGGGGGGGGGGGGTGCAGTGGGTTAAGCCACTGAGCTGCTGAATTTGCTGGTGGAAAGGTCGCATGTTCGAATACGGGGAGCAACATGAGCTCCCATTGTTAGCCCCAGCTTCTGCTAAGCACCCCAGATCACTTTGAGAACATGCAAATATGAGTAGATCAATAGGTACCACTCTGGCGGAAAGGTAAGGGCGCTCTGGCCACATGACCTTGGAGGTGTCTACGGACAACGCCGGCTCTTCAGCTTAGAAATGGAGATGAACACCAACCCCCAGAGTTGGACACGACTTGAATTAGTGTCAGGGGAAAACCTCCCCCCCCCCCTCTAATTTCTCCATGCCTTAGTTTCTTTTCTTTAAAAAAATAATTTTACTTTAATATTATAATACACCATATATATATATATATATATATACATATATATATTTCACATATACATATACATAGACATCCCACCAGCCCCATTGCAGTTACCCCTCATTCCACCTCCAGTGCACCTACCTCATTGGCTTCCATCACTAATCCTCATAGAGTTTCCCTCATTTTGTTTATCCCTCTATAATTCTAGGTCAGTGGTTCTCAACCTGTGGGTCTCCAGATGTTTTGGCCTTCAACTCCCAGAAATCCTAACAACTGGTAAACTAGCTGGGAGTTTTTGGCCAAAACACCTGGAGACCCACAGGTTGAGAACCACTGTTCTAGGTCAATAGAATCAGTTTTGGTTGAATCCTGTTCTTTCCATTCTGCACAGACAGGACTGCCGTTGTGTATTTAATTATTCTCTTTTTAAAAAGTGTGATAAAAGGGATAGTTGAATTAGTCTGTTTCAAACTTAACAAACAAGTGTATTATGTTCTCTTTAAGATTTACTTTAGCATTTATGATTGATGTTAACATTAACTTTCATGGATTGCCAACTGCTTATGGGGACATAACATTACATTGGCCAACACACATTTCGTTGCCTGGAATGTTAGGCCTGTTTCTGGTTACCTTTGACATACCTTTGACAGGCACTAGTTTCCCCACCAGCTATTTGGGAGATACAGAACCTATGCCACCATCTACCAGTCTTCATCTGCTCACTCATGAAAATGAGGATATTTTAATGTAGTGTTTAAAATTAATATCTTTTATTATTAATATTATTATTATTGAGGCTTCTATGCCGCCGACTCCCGGGGGCTCGCGGCGGCTCACAAGAGCCATAGGCATAAAACAAAGATTAAAAACATAAAACAAGATAATAATTAAAACAGTAGCAGAACAATAGCAGAGCAGGCAGTAAAACAGCAAGCAGCAAACAGTTGCCACCACACAATACCCAGAGTACGCGGGCCTTTTAAGCATGAAGGAAACATATTTTTTCTAAAAAGGTACTACATGAAAATCTACTTATTTCACATCAAAGCACAGATTTATGTTATAAACTTTCCATCATCCAACATATTTAATAATGTAGAGCTGAAGTAGTCTACTCAATGCAATTTTCTGAATCAGCATCCAAAGAACCCCAGGAACAGGCCCAAAAATTAAGACAGAATTACATGGTTTTGGGTTGGGCTGTGTTACAGAAATGCTAATATTCAAGCCGACATATACTCCATGCATCTGAGGACATGGGATGCAAATCTGCAAATGTTTATGCTTATACTAAAATAAACCTGGTAGCCTCTTGGTGATTATAATCAAAAGGGGGAATGGCATTGTGAGCATTGAAATAACATTAACTGATACCTGCAACATCCCATGGCCTTGTAATACAATGGGGGAGAGGACAGGGCAGAGTCCATCTTACCACAAGATAGGCTCCTCTCAAGCAGCAGATTTGGAGTTTCAGGAAATGGCAAGAACTTGATTAGATCTTGAATTCATCGTTATCATCAGTATTACTGTTGACTTTTTTATACCCTTCCATTGTCCTAATTTGGCAGCCCCAAATAATCTCATGTTATCTCTCTTTTTTTTAAAGCTGCTCTTAAAATATCCTAGTTTCTCCTCCATCCTCACTCCAACCCCCACTTTTCCTCAGCTTCCTTTGCTGTAAACTGAGCTCATCTCATGAGAAGTGGGGATGGAGTTTTTTCCACTAGGCTTATGTCAATGCAAACTGCAGATGTCTCTCCTTGCTTTGTCCCTTCCTTTTATAAATGTTTGTCCTCTTGATCATATTCGGAGGGCCCTTCCACACAGCCATAACATCCAGGATATCAAGGCAAAACATCCACATTATTTGCTTTGAACTGGAATATATGGCAGTGTGGACTCAGATAACCCAGTTCAAAGCAGATATTGTGGGATTTTCTGTCTTGATATTCTGGGTTTTATGGCTGTGTGGAAGGGACCGATGTTGCCTGGAAATGTTGAGGGCTATGTGTTCTGTCTTATATGGCAATATCATTTGATATCACAGCTTTGCCTGGTCTTGATTTAAATGGCAGGGAGTGTGGCTGGCATTTGCTAATGTGCCTCGATTGGCAAAATATCTTATTTATTTACTTACTTTATTTCTATTATGCCCTTCTCACCCCGCAGGGGACTCAGGGCGGATTACAATGTACACATTACATTTAGACACACAAGCACACAAGACTGACAGAGACAATTTAACTTCTGGCCACCAGGGGGAGCTGTCACACTCCTTCATTCCTCAGTGTGTTTCCTGGAGATCTTTTTTATGGTCTCATAAATCAGTTAAATTTAGCCTCCCCACTAAGTGGTACCTTAATTTCCTACTTGACAGATGCAACTGTCTTTCGGGTTGCAAAGGTCGACAACAGGCTACACAATAGGTTGAGAGCCCATCTCAACCTGGGCAGGCCTCGAACTCATGACCTTCTGGTCAGTAGAGATCTTATGCAGCTGACTCCCAGCCAGCCGCACCACATTCCCAGTTCTTCCCACATTCTTGGGATGACACTGGCTAAGGGACCTTCCAGACAGGCCCAATATCCCAGGATCTGATCCCAGGTTTTCTGTTTATCTCAGATTATCTGGCAGTACAGACTCATATAATCCAGTTTAAAGCAGAAACCCTGGGATTGGATCCTGGAATATAGGGCCTGTCTGAAAGGGCCCTAAGTGGCAGCCTTGCAGCCAAGGAGCATACATTGATGAGAAGGCTTGTTTGCTCACACCTTTTCTGTGGCTTTGTGTTGTTGTCCTTCTTAGTCGAACCATTACAAGAACTACACCCAGAAGTTTTTCAAAAGCTGAAATTTATTTTTAGTACCAGAAATATTGTGCTGGAGGGAAGGTTTTTTTTCTCCTTTTTGTTACCATGGATCCATAAAGAAACGGATCCAAGAGCAAATCAAGCCTGAACTCTCCCTAGCAGCCAAGATAACTAAGGGCCCTTCCACAGAGTCCTATATCCCAGAACATCAAGGCAGAAAATCCCTCAATATCTGCTTCGAACTGGGTTATTTGAGTCCACACTGCCATATATCCCTTTGGGTCTCTCATTTATAGAGTCACTCTAAGGCCCCTTCCACACAGCTGTATAAAATCCACATTAAAATGGATTATATGGCAGTGTAGACTCCGATAACTCGGTTCAAAGCAGATATTGTGGATAATCTGCCTTGATATTCTGGGTTATATGGCTGTGTGGAAGGGCCCTAAGTTGAAGTTGACTTGACGGCGGTTAACAACAACCAGAAATGAATGGGATCCATAGTTCTTTTACCTACATACAAAGCCTTTAAACTACCACTTTGACTGCCACAGTATCATTTTATGGAATCCTGGGATTTGTAGTATGATGAGGCACTAGCTCTCTATCAGAATTTAAAATATCCTTCCCTAACCTGCAAATCTAGAGAACCAGCATTATGATGTGGCGTTGTATGTATTGGACTAAGGATTATGGACGACCAGGGTTCAAATCTCTTCTTAGCCACAGAAACCCAGCGGTTGACCCTGGACGCGTAACACTCTTTTAGTTTTAGAGAAAGTTGAGAGGAAACCTCCTGTGAAGAAATCTTGCCAAGAAAATTCCATCACTATGTCAGTTGGAGTGTGACTTGAAGGCACATAACACTAACAAAATATCAAATCTTGTATAGTATGTTGCCATGGCAGCCAAAGTGAAATCATAATGTTGTATTTGTGTAATGACAGTTGAGAGCCAGAAATACTTGCTGATCTACTACCAAGCACCCCAGATTTATTTATTTATTTATTTCCGGCATTTTACCCCGCTCTTCTCAACCCCCGAGGGGGGACTCAGAGCGGCTTCCAAAAAGGCACAATTCGATGCCAACACAGTATCACTTTCTGCTCACCTGTTAAGGACTAACAACTGAATATTCTAGGTTGTTGTATTATGCAGAAAAGTGAAGTACAGAAAGATGACTTGTCCAAGGCTTTTATGACAGGAATCACTGGGTTGCTGTGAGTTTTCAGGCTGTATGGCCATGTTCCAGAAGCATTCTCTCCTGACATTTCGCCCACATCTCTGGTAGGCATCCTCAGAGGTTGAGGGGTCTGCTGGAAACTAGACAAGTGAGGTTGATATATCTGTGGAATGTCCAGGGTGGGAGAAAGAACTCCTTGTCTGAGGCAAGTGTGAGCATTGCAACTGGCCACCTTGATTAGCATTGAATGGCCTTGCAACTTCAAAGCCTGACTGCTTCCTGCCTGAGTTCTTCCTCCCACCCTGGATATCCAACAGATATATAAACCCCACTTGCCTAGTTTCCAATAGACTTCACAACCGCTATTTATTTATTTATTTATTTATTCGTATTTTTTTGCCGCTCCTCCCAATGGCTCGGGGCAGCTTACGACATAGTCAAAAAACAGCCAAAACACAGCTAAAAATTTCAAACCACAATTAAAACAACAGATTAAAATATCACAGTAAGCCGTGCATTAAAACAGGGCTGTCCAACATCTTTTGGGCCAAGGGCCGGAGCCCTGGCCACTGATGACCTGGGGGGCCGGAGCAGGGGCGGGCTGCTCCTGATGGCACGCTGACGTCACTACGTCTGACGTCACCCCGCCGGCGTCCTGCATGGCCCGCCCCTTTTTGGCAAGTCTTGCTGACGTCACCAAACCCCGCCGAAAAGGGGCGGGCCGTGCAGGACGCCGGCGTGGTGACGTCAGCGCGCCGTCAGGAGCGGCCCGCCCCCCGCCTCCCTCCCTCCTACAGTGACAGCCAGGGCGGCAGAACCGGCGATTTCTCCCGGTTCTGCTGCCCGGCTGAGGCTGTAAGAGGAAGGGCAAAGCCGAGAAGAACCCTCCTCCTCAGCTTCGCCCTTCCAGCTAACGGCACACGCCAGCCTCAGAAGCAGCGATTTCCCCGCTTCCGAGGCTGGCGTGTCCCATTAGCTGGAAGGGCAAAGCTGAGGAGGGCTCTGCTTGGCTTTGCCCTTCCTCTTAAAGGCACACGCCAGCCTCAGAAGCAGCGATTTCCCCGCTTCCGAGGCTGGCGTGTCCCTTTAAGAGGAAGGGCAAAGCCAAGCAGAGCCCTCCTCAGCTTTGCCCTTCCAGCTAAAGGGACACGCCAGCCTCCTCCTCCGTCCCGCCTCTCCCCCCGGCGCACCGATCGGAGCGCCGGGGGGAGAGGCGGGACGGAGGAGGCGGGCCTATGGAGGAAGAAGGGAAGCGCTTCCCTTCCTCCTCTTTAGGCCCGCCTTCTCCCCTCCCCCCGGCGTTTCCGATTGGTGCGCCGGGGGGAGAGGCGGGATGGAGGAGGAGGAAGGGAGTGGGCGGGGCTGGGTGACGTCGCTCGGCGGGCGCCACATCTGACGTCACCCAGCCCCACCCCCCGGAGATCGATTTTAAAAAAAAAAAATTTCAGGGTAGGCTGGGGTAGTAGGGAAGGGGCTGGGGGGCCGTATACGGCCCCAGGGCCGCCAGTTGGACAGCCCTGCATTAAAAGAATGCTGCGGCAACAAAAGATAGTGCAAGATGGCGATACACAGAAAAAGACTGCAGTTCACGCGACTCCAAAAGCCTGCTGGAATAATAGAGTTTTGCAGGCTTTCCGGAACGAAATGAGGCTCTGAATAGCGCGGACGTCGGCGGGCAACGCGTTCCAAAGTACTGGAGCAGCGACCGAGAAGGCCCGGTGATGGGTTGCAGTCAGGCGATATGTCCTAAGACCAGGAACAACCAGGAGGTTTTGCTCTTCGGAGCGTAAGGATCTAGTGGGATAAGGATGCCTGCCATAGATGTGGGTGAAACATCAGGAGAGAATGCTTCTGGAACATGGCCATACAGCCCGCAAAACCCACAGAAAGCCACTGAAATACAGAATGTTGAGAAATTACTCTTGTGGACTACATCTCTCAAAAATCCCATGGGCATGGTTGCTGTCCCCCAAAAGCACTGTTTGCAACCCTTACTCCATTTGAAAGAGCAAAGGCTGAGCTTTTGTAATCTTCAAGAAGGCATTTTAACCTCCAGGCAGGAGAGCATTTGGGACTATGTTTTATTCCTTTTGAACTTCTGTATGATTTTGTTTTGTTTTATTTGTTTTTCATTTCTATTTTGTAAATATTTTAATCGTTTTGGAAGTGGCCTTGATTTCCATTCTGGGAAATAAATGTGGCAAATAATAAATGCAATAAAACAAAACGATTTCACATAAAATAAATTGTGACAATGACAGGGAAGCAGTCTGAAAAAGAAGCATTTCAACCTCTTGCCCAAGGCTCCGAAATGTCTCAGTCGCATCCCCGCCTTCTAAAGACCTGCTGTGAATCCTCTTAGGTGGTGTCACAGGAGGCAAGATGAAGCATTTGTATTCACAACTAAGGTTGGGTGATCTCTTGTGGTTTCCAGTGCCTGTGTGGTCTGCTAGGAAGAAGAGAGAAGGGAGGAACCAAAATCTAGGACTCATGTCAAGGGACAGTTTTATTCCTGGGGTTTAACAGCATGCCTTCACAATGCAGAGCAGCTTCTCCCCCTTGTGGTTCATTTTGGAACAGCAGCATCCCACAAGAGGGAAGGTATACTCAACATCTGGATCTTGAGGCATGACTTCTTTAGCAAGAAATTCCTACAATACAAAAAAAAGAAGAGGAATTCAAACATGTTTCACTTTTTAAAATTTAGAACCGCCAAGAGGCATATGTGAAATGAAATAAACAGGTCAGGCAAATCTTGTATAAGTTAGCAAACACATTGTGAGCAGTAAATTAAAACTTCAGTGGAGCATTTATAAATATCATTTAGGCATCCGAAGAAAAGGGATCAGGCAAAGGGACCAAAGCAATGTGAACAGAGCACATGGATGAGCTCTAGGGATGAAACAAGTTTAGTGAATCACTCTTTGCAATGCTAGAAATTTGATGAGAAGATAAAGGGGCAATGCCTTCATTTGGTCTGGCTGCTGTTGGAAGCTTGCCAATTGGTCAGTATGCCAATGAATACCAGGTGACCCGGAGCCTTGTGCCGGCAGGACTGAAGACCGACTGGTCAGAGGTTCGAATCCGGGGAGAGAGCGGATGAGCTCCCTCTGTCAGCTCTAGCTCCCCATGCAGGGACACGAGAAAAGCTTCCCATAAGGATGGTAAAACATCAAAATATCTGGGCATTCTCTGGGCAATGTCTTTATAGACGGCCAATTCTCTCACACCAGAAGTGACTTTCAGTTTCTTAAGTCACTTCTGACACGAGAAAAAAATCCAACCCAGGTTATCCAGTACACTGCTTCTTAAACTGTGGGTCCTGACCACAAACGGCTCGATGTTGGTGTCCTGGAAAAATTGGCAACATTAAAACATTTATGAGCACCACTCAATCTGTTAGCAACAATGTGCAGTATTTACAGTGGACTCTGCAGAAAATGCTTCAGCTGTACTCGACAAAAACGAAAATCAGCTTGTTAAGCAAGCCTTGCAAATGCTGGTTTATTATCAGTAAATGTTTGATTTTGATACCCTTTTTATATACCTGGAGTCACATAAACATTTCTCAGACAGTAAGCGGTTGTGAGTGGAAAAAAATTAAGAAGCCTTACTGTAGGCCAGTGGTTCCCAACCTTTTTTGACCAGGGACCATTTGACCAGAGACCACTTTGACCAGAGAACACTCTCCAACATTAGTACCAAAAGGGTTACGAATCTGTTTAGTTATTTGGGGTGCTGATTCAGAAAATTGCATTGGATAGACCACATCAGTTCTAGTTTCTGATACAGAACATATGCCATCCAGTAGTCGCCATCTGCTTACCCACAGAAAACCATATTTAATAATCTAGAGTTCAGGCTACGCCTATCTTCACGATCGCATCTCCCTCTATGATCCGGCGCAAACTTTAAGATCTTCCGGGGAGGCCCTCCTTTTGCTTCCACCACCATCACAAGCACGGTTGGTGGGGACAAGAGAGAGGGCCTTCTCGGTGGTTGATCCCCGCCTCTGGAATGCCTTTCCTAGAGAAATAAGACAGGCCCCATCCCTCCCCTCCTTTCGTAAGAGCTTGAAGACCTGGTGGTTTCAACAAGCCTTTGAGAAAGACCAGTTCTAGCTCAGCCCCAGATACTGTTGAATATGGCCATATCTTTTTCTACCAAATACCCAGGTCATTTCCTCCTATTAGGCCCCGGAAATGAATAGCCATAGACCAGGGGTGCTCATTATGGTGATCGGGAGCACCTAGGTGATCTTTGGCCCTCTTCCAGGTGATCTTTGGGCCTCACCAGCCGGATGGCGCGCTCCTGCCATGCGCGCCCACGTGCGCTCCCGCCGCCACCTTCGCGGGGCTTCTTTTGCCAAAATGAGGCTTTAGTGGGCAGGCCCTGGCACTCGCCTTGCCACGCACGGTGTGGTGACATGACCGCCCATTGGTTGCTACTGGGGGGGGGGGGAAGCAAGGCGAAGGCATGCGCACAGATAGGATGCGAGGCTGTGGGAGGGATGTAGGGAATGTGTGTGTGTGTGTGAGAGAGAGAGCCAAGGAGAGAAGAAAGAAATCCGGAGAACTTTTTCAGATCCTTTTGGCAGGCAGGCAGGCAGGCGGGCGCTGGAAGGAGAGAGAGAGAGAGAGAGAGAGAGAGAGAGAGAAAGAGGCGAAGGAGGCCAGGCAAAGTGGGGCAAAGCCAAGCAATCCAGCTGCAAACCCTGCTGCTGCCCTCGGGACTCCCATTCCAAGCCGAGACCTGGGCGAGCGAGCTGTGTGGGGTTGCTTTCCTTGGTTGGGGGCGAGGAGGGAGGGCTCCGCCGTGTTCCTGGGGCTGAACCCAAGGAGGAGGGGGCTGCGGGGATGGAGACTCCACTTGCTGCTGCTGCTTGTGCCCTCGCCGCATTTCGCCGCCTCGCCCTCCCTCGCCCTCGAAGGAGAAAGGCGGCGGTGAGAAAGAGAGAGAGAGGGTGGCTCTTCAGAGCTGGCTAGGAAGAGCCTCTCTCTCTCTCTCTCTCTCTCTCTCCCATGGGCATGGACTGCCACCAGTGGGAGGGGTCCTCCTTCCTGCCAGCCATCCACTTGGGCGTCCTTTCTGAGTGACACCCTCGAAAGGAAGGAAGGGCGCCCCCCCCTTCCCGGGTGTGTGTGGTGGCGGGTTCGTGAACAGGCAAGAAAGAAGCCCCGCTGGACGGAAGGCTGCAGTAGAAGCGTGTGCGCACACATGCGCGCACACGCTCACATGCACAACAGGTGATCTTTTCAACTTGATTGTACATATAGTAGCTCGCATGATGAAAAAGTGTGGGCACCCCTGCCATAGACTGTACCTATTGTTATTGTTGCCTGCTATAGCATTGCACCTAATTTCCCGGACCCTCCGCAAATTGCACTAGCCTCGGCCCAGCCTTTTAAATTGCCTTGAACAGACAGGATTATTTAAAATATATATATGTGCTATTGTGATTTTTTTATGCATATATATGTGTGTGTGTGTGTGCGCGCTATTGTGATTTTTTATGCTTATACTGTCTTGTTAATTTATGTTTATGTTGTTTACTTTGTATGTATTGATGATGTTACTTGGAAACCGCTCTGAGTCCCCTCAAGGAGATAGAGCAGTATATAAATAAAATTTTGTTGTTGTTAAGTCGCGGACCTTATTTTAGGTCTCGCGCCCCACCAATGGGCTACGGCCAACAGGTTGGGAGCTACTGCTCTAGGCTATATTTCAGAGGAAGAGACTGCTAAAACTATATATCTCTTTTCTTCATATGCGTAAGAAAACTTTATGAAATTCAGGGGGTTGTTATAAATGCATATGCACACACACATGCATATAACAACAACAACAACACCTTTATATTTTTCCCTCTCTCCCCGAGGGGACTCAGGGCAGATTACAACAAAAGATGGCAAATATTTGATACCAGATTCCAATACAGAAATAACACCAGAAAGAAAGAAATTAAACCATATCTAAACATAACAAATATCTGTATCTGTATACCTTTATAAAGCGGAATGTTTGTATGTATGTATGTGTGCGGAGGGCGGGAGGGCGGATATGTGGCAGCCACTTTCACAGGCCACAGTGACCAGTGCGGGTGATGGACCTGCACCAAACTTGGTACACATAACCCCCTAACCCCCTTTACGTACTGGTGTGGTTCGGGGGACATGACCCACGGATTATGGGATTTGTAGTACTTTCCAACACTTTGGTTCCCACAGACGACTGAGGCCACCAAAAAGGACCAATACAGACCACACTTGGCACACACAGCCCCCATGACCCACTCTACATCCTGCTGCAGTTTGGAGGAGGGCAGACCATGGATGATGGGACTTGAAGTACCTCTACTCACTTCCTAAGTTCGCTGTGACCCTTTCCCAATTACTGATCGAGACCAAACTTGGCACATAACCCCCATGACTACCTTCACGTCCTGGTAAGGTTCGGGGGAGGACTGACAATGGACGATGGGATTTGTAGTACTTTCACACCTTTCTGTTCCCACAGACCACTGCGGCCCCCAACAAACACCGATAAAGACCACACTTGGCACACAGAGCCCCAGTGACCCACTCTACAGCCTACTGAAGTTTGGAGGGGGGCGGAACGTGGATGATGGGACTTGCAGTACCTTCCCTTACTTTCCAAGACTGCTACAAACCTAATCCAATGACTGATCAACACCAAACCTGGCACACAAAGCCCTCATGACCCACTCTACATCCTGCTGCAGTTTGGAGGAGGGCAGGCCATGGATGATAGGACTTGAAGTACCTCTACTCACTTCCCAAGTCCACTGCGACCCTTATCCAATTACTGATCGAGACCAAACTTGGCACACATAACCCCCATGACTACCTTCACGTCCTGGTGAGGTTCGGGGGAGGACTGACAATGGACGATGGGATTTGTAGTACTTTCACACTTTCTGTTCCCACAGACCACTGCGGCCCCCAACAAACACCGATAAAGACCACACTTGGCACACAGAGCCCCAGTGACCCACTCTACATCCTGCTGAAGTTTGGAGGAGGGAAGACCATGGATGATGGGACTTGCAGTACCTTCCCTCACTTTCCAAGACTGCTGCAAACCTTATCCAATGACTGATCAACACCAAACCTGGCCCACAGAGCCCTCATTACCAACTCTACATCCTGGTGTAGTTTTGTGTGGGCGGACCATGGATGATGGGACTTGCAGTAACTTCCCTCCCTAAAAACAATACAACCCTCATCCATTCACCAATACAGACCAAACTTACGGCACACAGAGCCCCCATGACCCAATCTACATCCTACTGCAATTTGGGGAGGCTGGACCACAGATGATGGGACTTCAGTACTTTCATGATACCACTGCAACTCCCAAGAATGATGGATCAAGACCAAACTTGCCACACAGTGCCCCCATGACCCACTCTACATCCTGCTGCACTTCTCAAATGACCCGGGCACCGCCGGGTCCCCAAGCTAGTTAAGCATAAATTATCTAAACAATACGTATCTATTTCCCTGTGAATATCACAGCTAAATGGACAAGGCCACTCACATGGATGTTTCCCACCCAGCTTATACTCTCCCAATGGTAATGTGTTGATTGTGTGGAAAATACTCAAACAGGAAAGCCTCCCCTAGGTCATCCGATTATTATTTACACTCAAACACCAAAGTGTGGTGTGCAAGTGAAAGGCGTATCTTATTTAAAAGTTTCTGAACAAGTCTCCTCATCTAACAAGCTTTGCTATCCTTCCTTCATTAGAACTGCTGGATTTCCATTTTGCTCTGATCAGTCACTTGGGCCTGCGTCCCTCTAGGCTACTTAAATTGCTTTCACCCCCCAATGACAAAGCTGTTGTCAATTTACTTTCAAAAGTTTCCTTGTTAATGTGTTATTTGTTTTGCTGTCATAATTATGTAGCAGGAGACTATATTCTCTGAAGGAAACTGGTCAAAATTGGATTTATTAGAGGCGTAAGCCCTTTGGGGACTCATTAAGAAGCATTCCCTTGCGGTGCCAGGATCGGTGGATGGAACCTTGGCTGTTGTGAGAGTTTTGCATGAGACTAAAGTGTGATTTTCGGTGAATACGTTTATGGTAGAACCAATTAAGTGAAGAATGGCAGTCACTAGTTTGGACAAAACACTCAGGTTCTTTAGCTTTTGGTATACAGGGATACATTGCCTCTAATGTGTGTGCCCTCTGTGTGTGTGCCTTCAGAGGAGAGAAGTGTATCACTACAAGAGCCCCCTTGTGCTAGCTGGACTGCTGACCAAAAGGTCAGCAGTTTGAATCCAGGGAGCAGGGTGAGCTCCCATCTGTCAGCTCCAGGTTCCCATGCAGGACATGAGAGAAGCCTCCCATAGGATGGTAAAACATCCGGGTGTCCCCTGGGTAATGTCCTTGAAGATGGCCAATTCTCTCACATCAGAAGTGACTTGCAGTTTCTCAAGTCACTCCACAGACACACACACACACACACACACAAAAGTAGCTTGTAAAAGTAAGGTGTCCCATGGAATTTACGTAGGGCTTTTTTCCAGCAGGGCATACTCAAAGGTGGTTTTTCCAGTTACTCCCTCTGAAGTACAACCTCCAGGTCTTGGTATTAATTGATGATTTCCCATCCAAATACTAATCAGGGGCAACCCTGCTTAGCTTCCAAGATCAGACAAGATCTGGTGCAAGTTTAAGATATTTAGGAAATACTGGACATTATATATCTATCCTGACTAGTAGGCCTTAAAGGTATAAAACAAGACATATTAAACATTGATTTTGCCACAGCAAGTGATTTCATAGTAAATAACTTTATTTTTGTTAGGTAGGGCAAAGCTGGGTGATGGTGTCTGAATTGGTGGTGTGGTGAATCCTCTATGGCAGTGTTTCCCAACCTTTTTTGAGCCACGGCACACTTTTTACATGTACAAAATCCTGGGGCACACCACCAACCAAAATGACACTCTAACACAGTAATACATATAGTTAATATGTTTTTAAATGTATTTATACACTCAGTGTGAAACTTGGGCCTGTTTCGATGAACTCAACATAGATATCCTGGCAGGAATGGTAGAAAGACACAAACTTCCCACACAGAACTCCCATAACCAAGAGAAAATCCTATAAGAGTTTGGTGGGCATTGACCTTGAGTTTGGGAGTTGTCGTTCACCTATATCCAAAGAGCACTGTGGACTCAAACAATGATGGATCAGGACCAAACTTGGCATGAATACTCAATATGCCCAAATATGAACGCAGATGGAGTTCAAGGGAAATAGACCTTGACATTTGGGAGTTGTAGTTGCTGGGATTTAATCCCCCCTACAATCAAAGAGCATTCTGAACCCCACCAATGATAGAACTGGGCCAAACGTCTCACACAGAACCCCCAGGAGCCAAGAGGAGGTCTCTACTTGGGGAAAGGGAGGCAGGCCTTCCCAATGCATGGAGAGGGAGAGACCAAGTAGACAACGGGTGGGGGAGGGGGGTGTTTGTAATTTTGTACCTTTATCGAGGTAGGTTTCTTAGGGTTTTATACTTCAACACACTAGACTCCCCCGGAGGTTCCAATTTCCCACGGCACACCTGATGATCGCTCACGGCACACTAGTGTGCCCCGGCACACTGGTTGGGAAACACTGCTCTATGGGTTTCATCCCAGAGTTTAATAGTGCTCTCCAATGTTCCAAGGCTTCTTACACTTTTTCCACTTGGGACCCTTTTCCACCTGAGAATTTTTCACATGACCCCAGGCATTTAGGGATCTAAAACAGGTGTAAAAATCAAGCATTTACTGATAATAAATCAGTGTTAGCGAGGCTTGCTAAACAGGATTATTTTCCTTTTTAAGAAGTACATCAAAAGCATATTCTGCAGAGTCCACTGTAAGCACAGCATGTTGTTGCCAACAGATTTGTGTAGATGAATAAGTGGCATTCAGAAATATTTTACTGCTGCCAATGGTTTGTGACTTCAACATAGAGCTAAGGGGACCCCTTTTGGATTCAGGACCTACCATTAAGAAGCATTGTTAGAGTAGAGCTTTACCTCCAAATGTAGTGAGAAACCTTGAGCTGCTTGCAAGCCATGATTGTGTCCTTTTGATCTATGTTCCTAGTGAGCCTCCATTATTGTCACTTTGAGAAGCAGTCAGGAGAAATGTTCTTTGCAACTTCAAACTCTGTTTTTATCATTTCCCTCATTTTAAAGGCCAGACATGACTTACTGCAGTTTCCAGTCTTGCACATGAATGGCATTTCACAGCACTAGTACAGTTACTGTTTCCAGCTGTTCAGTAACAGTTATGTCTGACACTTGGGCTGGGTAAATCCACTTACGATTAAGTCTAGAATCACCTTTCTTTTTTTGTAAAGTCATTTCCTTGAACGAAGTCTTTCAGCTTATTTACTCTGTCCTTGTCCACCTTTGAAACACATCTTCTGCCAATATCAGAACCAGTTTTCCGCTTCTGATTGTTTGGCGGTGTGTGTGTGTGTGATTTAGCAACATTGTTCCTCTAAATAATAATAATAATAATAATAATAATTCTTTTGCATATGATTGCCCACCTTATTTTCTTTTATGCAAGATCATTATTGGGTTGCTGGAAGTTTTCCAGTCTGTATGGCCGTGTGCCAGAAGCATTCTCTCCTGACATTTCATCCACATCCAGAGGATGCCTGCCATAGCTGTGGGCGAAGCCTCAGGTGAGAATGCTTCTGGGACATGGCCATACAGCCCAGAAAACTCACAGCAACCCAGTGATTCCAGCCATAAAAGCTTTTGTCAAGATTATTATTATAATATTTATTTATATTCCACTTTTATCTCACCTGAAGGAGACTCAAAGCGGATTGACATAAAAAACATTAGCATACAATTTAAATATGCAAGTTTTTGTTCCTTTTTGTTTTCCATATTTAAGCAAGACATTCCTTTATTGGATTAACTTTCCCTGTTTGCAGTTTTATGTCTCCAATATAAATGATAGAAGTTAGAATGTAGGTTTTTACAAAATGAATCTGGACTGCAGTTTCCATCATCCCTGGTAGGGATAATGGTTATCTGGAAACAGTAGTTGGCTCCAGATGCAGAAAGAATGACAAAATAGAAACAAAGTATAAAAAATCAAACAGCATTCATTTCTAAAACTCTTTGGAAATTCAAATGGTTCGGCATACTGAAGCAGGTTGATTAGAGCCAGTTATAGGAAGCAAAGGAGTCCTACGTGTAGCCATTTTTCTGGTTGCTAATCTATTTCTGGGCTCACTCTGAAATGTTGTTTATCTATATATATAAAGGAACAGTCGTCATGTGAAGACTACCTGAAACAGAGAAACCTTACAACGCAGAACCACAAAACTTGCCAACATAAATAAGCCTCAAGCAAGGTACGTTTGTAGCAAAGAAACTTCCCCCCCAAAACAACGAGTAAAAATAAAACTACATTTCCCAGCATCCTCCGGGGCTGCCAGCCTCTACATTCTGACAACATGATTGGCTGCCAATAAGGGCGGATTTGCATAACTGCTGTACTGGCCAGCCAACATGAACATTCTGACCCATAACAAACTGTCAGCCAGAGCCTCCTCCAACACTTTCAAATCAGAAGACCATGATGGAGATCAACACCATTCAAGGGGAGCTCTTCTTCCTTTCCCAAAAGATCTCCAGTGGCTTGGAATTCCACATTAATAAGAGGACCATCCAGCAACAATGGGGTTTGCCAAGGAAGGTGCTCCAGCCCCTCTATATGCTGGCTCCAAGGGATGGAGGTCATCACCAATGGGTGCAAAACACACAGAGCAGGACATCTTGAAAAAGAGAGGAGCAGAAAGTAAGCTAGACATGAAGATCTTGAGAAAGGTGGCTAAAAAGGATACGGAAAGGATTTTTAACAGTCCCCCAACAGACACTGGACGCACCTGTGAAGATAGAGATCCCCTGACAGGACAAGCCCTCCCCAAGCTGATCCGTCCTGGCCATGGTACAAGTCAAACCCGAAGGACTGCAGGCAAAGAGCTGAGTCACAAACATAAAACACCCAATTCACTAACAACAATTCCAACCCTTACATACTCAGACTTTCTCGCATCTCCTAAATAGGGCACAGCAACGTGTGCCGGGTACAGCTAGTGATTTATAAATCCTTAACTAGCTTCAGACACATATATCTGAAAATTACTTCCTCTGCCTTGTGGTTTCTATTTCAATAGGGTAGCTAATTCATTCTGAGTTTAAGCTTGAGCTGGAATGAAGTTATCAAAGGTGTTGAACCCAGTCCCCCAAAATAGATGCAGCACCTTTAGAATTCAGACTAAAATGAGGAATGGATTCCCTGCCTGGATAACTGCCATTGCAGCTATTAACATCTTCTGCCGAAGACTTTCTTCTCCCTTCAGTCCATCCCTGATGTGCATTTGACAGGTCCTAAAGAGAGGGCCTTCCCAATGGCTGCACCCATGTTTTTGGAACTCCCTACCTAAAATGACTCATCGTTGTCCATTTGTTGAGAGACTTTTGTCAGCAGAGGAAAAGAGACAGAGCTTCGTAGACAATACTGTGGGTATGCCTTGAAGTTGTCTGTGGATTTATGGTGGCCCCATGGATTTCATAGGGTTTTCTTAAGCAAGGACTCCTCCTCAGAAGTGGCTTTGCCAGTTCCTTCATCTGAGGCCCCTTCTACACTGTGGCCCCTACCACACAGCTGAATAAAATCCCACATTATCTGCTTTGAACTGGAATATACGACAGCAGGCATGTAGCCAGGGGGGGGCTTAGGGTGCTTCAGCCCCCCAAATTCTCAGGATGGTCCGCGAGAAGGCCTTACTGGTACATTATTTAAACTGTTATGTTTATTCATATCATGATCTGATCACCATGCTCATTATATCCCACATTCATGGGGTTATTGGGATAACAATACAAAAGGTTTGCTAGGGTAGACCCTCTCCCACCCAGTCTCAGCCCCCCCCCCCAAATCAAAATCCTGGCTACGGCCCTGTATGACAGTGTGGACTCAGATAACTCAGTTCAAAGCAGATATTATGGGATTTTCTGCCTTGATATTCTGAGTTATATGATTGTGTGGAAGGGTCCTGCCATATAAAATGCAGATCATCTGCTTTGAACTGGATTGTAATAATAATAATAATAACAATAATAACAACAACGTTATTTTATACCCCGCGAACCATCTCCCCAAGGGGACTCGGGGCAGCTTACAAAGGACAAGCCCAAAATTACAAATAAAACACAATGAATATTGTATTGCCATATAATCCAGTTCTACCAGATAATTAAGCATAGAAGGGGCCTGGAAGATCCCTTGAGCACCTGTGACCCCTAGAGATTTCCCATCAGACTACTCACCAGGACTGAACCTGCTTAACTTCCAAAATCAGCTGAGATCTGGTGCCTTATAAGATATTTAGACTCTATTGAATTGTAGTACAGTTTTCTTTATTCTACTGCTTTGTATTTTATGTTGTATTTTGTCTCAACACTGTTTTTTCCTACTCTAATTTGATTTTTAGATTTTTCTGTCTGTTATCATGCTCTGCAATTCCGGATATTGTTAAAGGTAACAAATATAGTAATTTGTGTCTCCTCTTTTACCCAGAGGCTGTCCGATTTTGCTGCCCCCCAAAAACGCAACAGTTGAGCAAGAAATGGAGATGAAATCTTTCTCCTCGTCTTCAGATGGGTGACTTATAAATCCTTTGATATTCAAAGCTAAAGTCAAATGTAGGAAATGGCTTCCTTGGAATTCCAAGCATTGATGATTAACTCTGATGGCCTGTCTTCCCGACTGACAATGGGCCCTTAAATCCCTCAAGTGACCTCTGCCAAGGAAGTGGGTGAAGGAGAACAATGGCAGGATTCTTCCCGACTGAACACCCCAGTTGTCAGAGAGATGCCCTCCCAGCCACGCTCTTAGCTTTGGACAATGAGCTCCCATTTCCGACTTCATATGGAAGACAGGAAAAAATGACCTGTCACAGAACCTGTTCACAATGGGTGATTGGGCATGGAATAATTTACCCCTGGGGATGAGTGCTGCTGGAATTAGCCCCAGACATCTTAGTCTGAATGCTTCCTTGAAGACTTAACAGTCAGTTTACTATTTTTTTTCTCCTGAAATTTTGTAATAAATGGACCCTCAGGTTGGCAAGGCTCTCTAAGGCCTAAATGGACCCTGGAAAAGTGAGTAGGGGTTTGAACCCTCAAAGGGCTAGGGAGGGGACCTGAGCCCAACCCTTAAAATTATGAGACATCAAAAATCAAAATAACGAATTCCTGTGGAATTGATCCCCCACTTTGCCCCCATCTTTCCATTCATGTAATATGGTCTTAGATACAGTTGACCATATCTATGAATTCTGCATCTACAGAGTCAACCATCCATGACTTCAAAATATTCATGCACGCACACCCATTCCCCCCTCCCCCTGAAAAGCACCTTGATTTTGCCTTTTTTTGTATAAGCCACACCATTGTACTACATTTTTTTATCAAGTCAGAAGCAACTTGAGAACATACTGCAGGTCACGGAATAGGTGACCTGCAAGGCACCTACACAACAATGCCTTGGTGCCTGATGTGACTTCCTCATCCAGTCTTATGGAAGGCCTACCCGAAGGCATTCAAAACCTGATCCAAACATGGAGGACTAAAAGGAATACAGTTTTGCACAAGTGACTTGAAGGCACATACACACCCACCACAAAGGTAGGTGTAGTGGTTTGAGTATGTTTGATAATCAGTCTGCAAAGACACCCAGACTTGTAAGGCAGACCTATCCCATATAAAACACATTCCCACCATTATGGTAAATATTTCAGGGTCTACAGTTGTGTGTGTGTGTGTGTGTGTGTGTGTGTGTGTGTTATCTTAATAGAACCTTTAACCTAAAAGCTTAAATGCTTCCTTCTCCTAAAGACTCTTCTGAATACTCTTTTAATCTCATCATTCCTGGGAGCATAGATGAATGGATTCAACAGTGGAGTGACCACAGTGTACAGAATGGCAGCCACAGTGTCCTTCCTGCATGCTTTCTTGGAGGGAGGCTGGAAGTGGACCCAAATGAGGGTGCTGTAGAACAAGAGCACCACAGTTAGGTGGGAGCCACATGTCGAGAGAGCCTTTAGCTTCCCAGCTGTTGAGGGGACCTTCATCACTACATAGAAAATGCGAGCATAAGAAACCACAATTAACAAAAATGAGGTGGAGACCTCTACCAGACCTTGACTCATGACTAGGGTCTAGAGGGGCTTTGTGTCAGAGCAGGAGATTCTCATGAGAGGCTGGGCATCAGAAGAAGAAATGGGGGACTTGCCTGGTGACACAGAAGGAGAGCTGGGATGCCAACACAGTGTACATTAGGGACAGGATGTGAGACACAGCCCATGAAATGACTGCCATCAGAAGGCATCTCTTGTGGTTCATCAGGGTTGCATAGTGCAAAGGGTAGCAGATAGCCACATAGTGGTCATAAGCCATGGATGCCAGCAGGATACTATCTGTGTTGGCAAAGGTTAAGAAGAAGTACATCTGAGCAAAACAGCCACTGTATGAGATGGCCATCGACCGGGAGAGCAAGGTCTGCAACATCTTGGGAACTATGGCAGCTATATTTATGAAAATATAGTTATATGTGTGTCCGATCATATGGCCTTGTTGACGGACAAGCTCCGAGGTCAACAGGATCATATGTAGGCAGACCCAGGTATTAGTTGCAGGGGTAAATTGTCCCTATATTATTTGTGCAAAGGAAGGTGAAAGGGCTGGTAAAATGCAGCGGCATGTTAACTCTTGGAACTCCCTGCTGGGAGTATTTTCTTAGACATACAGTAGCCATAAAGGGAAAAACTTAAAACAAAACACTGTGGAACTGGGGAGATTCCCACCATCGTCATACACGTTCCCCCATGCAGCCCCCCCACAGAGAGAAAAAGATCACATAAGGCAAACAAGGCAATTGCTGCATCTCTCTGGGAGCTATAGTACCTTGAGGTCTGTGGGGGGTGAAACCAGAGCCCTGGCTTCCTGGAAGGGTGAGGAAATGTAAAAAGGGTCCATAGCTGCTTCTCTGGCACGAGGTTGGTTTTTCAGGAGAAAAGGGACCTTTTCAAAACTACAAGGCCTGCGGAGGGTGAGTGTCCATCAAGCAGCCCCGCCCCCCCTCGGCGCAGGGCCGGTGGAGGCAAGGAGAGTCTTGTGGAGAAAGATCCAAATAAAATAGAGAATCCTTAGTCTGAGTCCTTGGGCGAACTGCTTATCCCAAGCCACAATGGGATCTGGGGCCAAGCGGGGTCCCCCTGCATGGCCTGATCCCTATGGGATTTCTTCATAGTCGATCTGCCGAGGCGGGAACTTTTCCTGCTCCTGGATTCCATAAGTGAAGCAAGGCTTCTGGCTGCAATCAGCCAAGGAGAATTAGAAACGGGTTGGGAAAATGATGAAAAACAGGGAGAATATGTTCATGGTGTTTGAGAAAACTAGATCTTCCAGTAGTACCCCGGCAGTGTCGCACATCCCCCCGTCAAAATTCCTCTGGGCCAAATTGCCCACAATGCTGCCGGTTTTGTGCTTGGTTTTGCTGGAGAGTTGATGGAACTGCGGCGAAAGTCACTCCTGCCCTCACCTTCGCATCAGCTGAGATCGGCTGTCCCTAAATGAACCCGGAGCTTCTGAGTGTAAACACCGGAGCGGTTTGCCTTCCCCCAGACCAAAGCAAAGTCAAAGTCAGAATAGATAGGAGAGTGGCAAAGTGTTTATGGAACAGGAATGGAATTTCTAGATGGGACTTTTCCTTAGCGGATACTGGTTACATTGATGTCTATGGGATCTCTGCAACCACGCCCCCCTTCCTTCCGAGTGTGGCCCCCATCCTCGGAAGAAAACAAAATGGCGGCCAGGGCAGGCTAGCTGCAAGTGCGGTCGGCCTGCGGGGCCCCCCTAGCGGCCCAGAAGCATGGCGGTCGAGGCGAGGAGGGACAGAGAAGGCAAGGTAAGAGGAAGTGGTGGTCCTTATTGTTATTGAAATGTGTTTGTGTACTTTTGAAAAAGAACACAAACAAACTTAAAAGATCACCAAGACTTACTACAGTATGATGAATCGATAAATTGGTATCAGTATGCACAATTGACAATACTGTATATTCCAGAATGATTTTTTTAAAAAAGAGTTCGAAACACAGCCAAACTTCTGGGATTTAGTAATACAGAAAAAAGTAAAAGAATTAGAATTATATACCAAAACCTGCTGATATGGCAGACCGAAAAAGACCAAATAAAGGAATGCATGGTAAAATGGTCCCAAAACTTAGGCCATGTCACCCCCCTGGCCAAATGGGAAAGGATTTGGAAAAACCATCTTTAGTACACATAGTCATACGAGCTCAAGGAGAACATCATAAAGATGGTGCACAGATGGTACTTAACGCCAATAAAAATTGCTAAATACTGTAAAAACTACTCCCAAAAGTGTTGGAAGTGTAAAAAGGAAGTGGGTCTCTTTTTTCATCTATGGTGGAATTGTAAGAAGAAGAAAAAAGGAAAAATGTACGGAAGAAGTTACAAACAGCTCTTAATTTAGAACTTATGCTCAAACCTGAGTACTTCCTATTAGGGCGTCTAGATTTTGATGTTGACAGAAATACAGAGAAACTCTTTATTTATTGTGTCACCTCCTCCCTCCTCGTCCTCCGCCGGTTAGTTGGGCAGCTGACCACCAGACTGGGGGAGGCCTGGGGCCTTGATCCAAGACCACCCCCTCGGTCCCATCGCGGTGGCGAAGGGGGTTTGTCCCAGCCCGGCGCCCCCCCCAGCATGCTAGGGAGGCCGGGCCCGGGCACCCGCAAGCCCCGAGACTGGAGAGGGGTGGAGAGTGAGCTGAGTGGAGAGGAAGAGGGGGTGAGCGAATCAATTGGGCTCCCCCCAAACCGCTTGGACCTAGAGACCCCCAGTGACTTACCCACGCGGCAGCGGATCGGTGCCTTGGCCGAGCAGCGGCTGATTGACCCCGGAGGTGCAGGGCGGGAGGGTCCTACAGGGCTGGAAGAGGGCCCCCTGGATGATGGCCCACCCGGGAGGCTGCCAAGGAGCCAGCGGGAGTGGCGGACCTCCCGTGGTGGAGCCCATGGAGGGCCTTGGGCTCCCGGTTTCCACCCCAGGCTGCAGGGGCGTTGGCAGCAAGCGCCAACATGCTGCCAACATTAGCCCCTCCCCTCTGCCGACGTCACCGGCCATAGCCACGCCCACCACTAAACATCATCCTGCTGACCAAAAACATCAATCAGAGTTGCTGAGGCTTTCCAGCCCAACACTGACAACGTGGAATATCTCCCAGGTGTTAGCGAAGGCCCCTGGGGACGACCTGACGACGTGCCGGCCGGCTTCCTGCCGACCTACCGGCCTTAATCAACCCCAACACTCCACACTGCCGGAAAGCAGCCAGAGGAAGCCAAGGAAAAATCGGCTAGGCCAGGCAAGACGGAGGAGAGTGAGAGAGAGACGCGGACGAGCGGATAGGTGGTCACTCCAACCACCTTCATCCACGACCATCCAGCCAAGTCTCCCTGCGGCCAACAGCAGTCCAAAGCATACGGGATCTGTCAGCTCTGGAGGCCCGGCCCCCGACTTGGAGCCTCAACAGCTGGCTCCCCCTCCCCCTCCCTCCGCTGACCAGACCAGCACCGGGCCAATCCACCCTATGGACCCACCTGAGGTGGCTCCCTTGCCGCCAGTACTGAATGCGCCGGCCACTCACGACCCCCGCTGGCGGACCAGGACGGCGCCTTCGGAGGGGAAGGAGGGTCGACAGGCCCAAAGAGCGACCTTATCGACCTCGGACCTTCTGGGGGGCCGGCTATAGCCGGAAGGACAGCCACCCAGCTCGGCCCCAGTTGGACAAGCCACCTGCAGAGTGCCACCAGGGCCGCAGGGATGTGGTCGGTGAACGGGCTCTGCCCTCCCTCCCGGGGAGCACATTGACGCTTGGGGAGACCGGGAGCAAGGGGCGTCGGTCTGAGCCGGCGGTGACTAAATGGGTTTCTCCACAGGCCTCCCTTTTCACGGGGGTGCCGAAAGCTGAACCCTCGGCCAACTCCTGCCGATCAGGTTCGCTGAGTATTCCAGGGATCTCGGGGCGGGGTGAGTACGGGAGGCGCAGGCCAAATGCGAACCTGCCTGCGAGAACTGGTTCGAGCCTAAGGCGGTCTCGACCCAGTTCTGACCTGCGTCCTATCCCCAGACACGCTGTTGGTAGACATCCAGCTTCTCCCCCTTCCACTCTGGTGCTGGTTAACGCACGCTCCATTCGGAATAAGACTGCCACGGTCAGGGAATTTTGTGAAGATCTCAAAGCGGACCTGTTCTGTATCACAGAGACCTGGCTTCAAGAGAGCGATTCCATCTGCCTCCATGAAGTGGTTCCCCTGATTACGTTGCCACGCACCAGAATAGGAAGGAGGGACGGGGGGGGGTGGCAATACTCTCCCGTGATGGTTTACACCTTAGAGCGACCCTGCGCTTGTCACCCCAGGATTGGAGAGTGTCGGCCTAGTGTGGGAGTCCCCGGAGAGCCTGGCGATTCTGCTGGTGTACCGTGCGCCTAGCGCACCGGCAGAGAGCCAGGCGCGGCTGCTGGAGACTGTGTCGGAGTGGGCATTGAGGTTTCCCAGACTCATTGTCCTGGGTGACTTCAATGTCCACGCCGACGCAGCCCCCATTCCATCTGCAGCCGCGGACCTAATTTCGACCATGGCGACATTGGGCCTCTCCTTATGTAACTCGGGACCCACGCACTCGGCTGGGCACACCTCGACCTGGTGTTCAGTGCAGGGGTTCAAGTGGACCTAGCCTCGGTAATCGAGGTTCCATGGTCGGACCACTGTGCTCTAAGTATCCGGGTTGAGCAACCGCCTCCCCCATGCATGGGCGCCGAACGGATTTTTGTTCGCCCAAAGAGACTTATGGAACCCGAGAGGTTCCTGAATGCTCTGAGGGATCTGGAGTCTACAAGCGTCTCAGTCGATGAGCTGGTGCAGGCTTGGAATGCCTCACTAGCTAGAGCTCTCGACGAGATTGCCCCTAGGCGCCCTCTCCGACCCGCAATCATCGGTCCCCTTGGTATACAAGGGACCTCAGGGTTATGAAGGGAGAAGAGACGGTTAGAGCGCGAGTGGCGGAAACTCCGTGACGGAGCCTCAATATCGGCTTATAAGTTATTCAAAGAAACTTATGAGCAAGCTGTCAAGGCAGCCAAAAAAGTATACTTCTCTGCCTTGATAGCGTCTGCCAGCTCACGCCCGGCTCAACTCTTTAAGGTAATTCGATCTCTGACGACGGTCCCTACCGTCCCAAAAACAGCGATCAGGCCCTTACCGCTGGTGTTTTCCAGAGCTTTTGCAGACAAGATACTGAGCCTCCGCCAGGACCTCCCGGCCACAATTGATACAGTGAGAGAGCTCGAGACTCCGTGGCCCTCCGCCGGCCCACCATCGACCGGTTTCGGCCACTGGACGCAGATGCTGTTGATAAGATAGTGGCTGCAGCTCGCCCCACCACCTGCTCCTCGACCCGTGCCCCTCCTGGCTTGTTAGATCTTGCCTGGAGGGGTTACGTGGGCCTCTGTTGAATGTCATAAACAGCTCCCTTGAGCAAGGAGTCTTTCCAGAGTGCTTAAAAGAGGCGGTGGTGGCTCCATTACTGAAGAAACCATCATTGGACCCTGCGGTTCCCTCCAACTACCGCCCAGTGTCGAATCTTCCATACCTAGGCAAGGTAGTTGAGAGGGCAGTAATGGAGCAGCTGCAGTCCTTCTTAGATGATGCAACATGGCTAGACCCCTTCCAGTCCGGCTTCCGTTCGGGCATGGGACGGAGACGGTCCTGGTCTCCATCACAGACCAACTCCGCTGCCAGCTCGACCAAGCAGGCGGGTCTGCGCTGCTCGTGTTATTGACCTCACGGCAGCGTTTGACACGGTCGACCACAATCTTTTGATCCACCGCCTGGCCATGGCCGGAGTGAGGGGGACTGTCCTTAAATGGCTGTCCTCCTTCCTCCGCCAGCGGTCTCAGCGTGTGAGGAGGGGCGGGGAGGTCTCCGAGGGCTCCCCATTAGTGTGTGGAGTCCCTCAGGGGGGCCATTCTCTCCCCTCTATTATTTAACATCTACATGCAGCCGCTTGCACAGCTGGTGCGGAGTTATGGGCTGGTCTGCCATCAGTACGCCGATGACACCCAGCTCATTCTGAGGATGGAGGGCAGGCCGGAATCCGTCCCCGATAATTTCCAACATTGCCTCGAAGCCGTTACTGGATGGCTGCGAGCCAGTAGGTTGATGGTGAATCCGGCGAAGACGGAGATCTTGTGGCTGGGCGGCCCGGGCGGGGTGGGTGCCCGGCTTCCGACCCTGGACGGTGCGGCGCTGCATCCAGCGCCGTCTGTAAAGAGCCTGGGTGTCCAGTTGGACTCCCAGCTGACCATGGAGGCCCAGGTCTCCATGGCCAGCAAGGCTGCTTTTTTCCACCTCCGCCAGGCAAGGAGGCTGGCCCCCCTACCTCTCCCGGAGCGACCTAGCCACGGTGATCCAAGCCACGGTCATCTCAAGGCTAGACTACTGTAACGCGCTTTACGTTGGCCTGCCTATGTCGTCGATCCGGAAGCTCAAGCTGGTGCAGAACACTGCCGCCCGGCTCCTGTCTGGGGCACCAGCAGGATGCCGTATAACACCAATTTTGCAGGATCTGCACTGGCTGCCTATTGAGCACCGGGTCGCCTTCAAAGTGCTGGTTCTTACCTTCAAGGCCATACACGGCCTGGGGCCAGCGTATCTGAGGGACCGTCTCACCCCATATTGCCCAGCGAGATCACTCGGTCCGAAGAGGCCAACCTGTTGGTAGTACCATCTGTAAAGTCGGCACATCTAACATCGACCCGCCGGAGGGCGTTCTCTATTATAGCTCCCACACTATGGAACGCCCTCCCGGCCGAAGCCAGAGCCCTGAGAGATCTGCTGCCATTTAGACGGGCCTGCAAAACTCATTTGTTTAGGCAGGCCTTGGCGTAGCAGGCCTCGTCTATACTCTCTAGGCTGTGATATCTCCTGCTGCTCAATTGTTATATTGCATTTTGCTGTTTAATTGTTTTAACTGTTTTTAACTGTTTTTATGTTTTAACCTGTGGCGTTGTGCCACTGGCTCTGTGAGCCGCCGCGAGCCCCCGGGAGTCGGCGGCGAAGAAGCCCCAATAAATAAATAAATAAATAAATAAATAAATAAATAGCGGCCAGGATGACCCTAGCCAAACATTGGAAAACTGAAGCCATCCCGCAAATCGAAGAACGGAAGAAGAAAGTATATGATATAATAAAAATGGATTGCCTCTCCTTTGCCTTGGACCATGACAACATGATTAAGAAGACTGACTGGTCGCCGATTATCAACCACTTTAAAGACTATAACACTGAATGGATCTCAGATTGTACATAGTTAGATGCCTAAGGGCTTTACCTTTTTTGCCTAATGACACCACGGGAGAAAATAACAAGAGATGTTATTATCTCCACAGTTGATTTAAGATGCAATTGGGGCAGGAAGTTCTGTTGTTGTGTGGTAGCGTTCACTTTTTTTTTCATTGTAGGGGTGGGGGTGGGGGTAGATTTTGCTGTGTGGGGGACTGTCTATGTCAAGATGTTTTACTTTTATTGCAAATTCCAATAAAAACTATTTTTAAAAAAGAGAAAAGTTTTTGGCAGCGGTGTAAAAAGGGGAAGTGTGGTGGGGCCTACCCAGGCGGGTGAAGCCTGTGTAGGAGTGAATGGGACTAGGTGGGGCAAGGGGAAAGGAAATGTCCTTTCCTGGGTTTTTGAATGATGCGACTTGGTCTTCATGGCAGAGGGGATGTTGGGGACTCCCTGCTGCAGGATTTCGGGCCAGAACCTTGGCTGCTCGGCTCCAATAGCAAATCATAAAAACACTACAATCAATAAAACTCAAACACAAGCAGTAACAGACAATTTAAAACCATTTCGGGCGGGCCACATGTGACTGTTAAAATTTTAAAATAAATAAGCACTGGGTGCCAACAAAAGTAGTTTGCATATAGCAGGAAGGGCAATATGGGCAGACACACAACGGATAATTAACGTGCCTCTGAGGACTTTGCAGAAAATGAACATGGCAGGGCGTCATTTACTTCATTCCGGGAAGGCACATTGGAACAGCCACATCTTCAGGCTCCCCCTAAAGACTGCCAGAGTGGGGGCTTGTCTGATATCCTTGGGGAGCACAATCCAGAGTTGGGGCGCCACTACAGAGAAGGCCCTCTCCCTCGTCCCCACCAACCGTGCCTGCAAGGCCGGTGGGAGCGAGAGTAAGGTCTCTCCAGATGATCGGAGAGATCGCCTGGGTTCGTTCACAGAGATGCGGTCACGTAGGTAGGTGCGTCCCAAACCGTTCAGGGCTTTGTAGGTCAAGACCTGCACCTTGAATTTAATTAAAATGTTCTCCTTCCTAATCTCTAGATTACCCAGTATGATTCTGTGCCCAAACTCCAGCAGATATTGACCATAGAGTCATCCTGCAGGACCTATTTTTATTATTTATTTCTAGAATTTATATCCCGTTACTTCTCTACCCCGAAAGGGGAACTCAGAACGGCTTACATAGGCAGCAGTTCGATGCCATTACATGAACAATTAATACAATAACTATAAAACCTAACTCCAGTGATTGTGGAGGGTTGACTCTGCTATAAGGACACGAGTATCCCAGACATTGACTATAGAGTCGTGTTGCAGCATCTTAGGGATTCCTAAAAAGCGTTCTCAGGGCTCGTAACCCCAGTGAATGTGAAGAGTAGATTTTACTTGCATGTATGTACATAATGAGGGGTCATGAACATGGGATCCATCTATAAACATGAAATTTATATTTCTTGTACAGAATTTTGGCATTTCTCAGACATGATCGTGCAGACATGATCATGAGATATGATCTCGTGTACACAGTTGACATAATCATGAAACAGAAGGATGAAATGGGTGTCACTGACTTATCCTGGTGGCAGAAGGGGTAGTCAGGTTTGGGAAAAGGTGCAGGAGGCAGTTCAGAACAAAGGCCTCCTGAGCATGGACAGAATTCCTCCCTCTTTGTCTGCAGGTAAGGAGAAGGCAACTTCGCTTAAAGTGGAGGCGTCTCAAAATGGAGGGGATGAGCTGGAGGAGAGGCCCGGGGCAGTGCCACTCGTAAACCAAGAACATAAGAACATAAGAAGAGCCATGCTCAATCGGACCTCAGCCCATCTAGTCCAGCATTCTGTATCACACAGTGGCCCACCAGTTGTACACGGGGATCTCGAACAGAAGGGAGGGCAAAACCCTGACCTGCTCCCAACCCCCACAACCAGTACCCAGGGAAATCCTGCCTACCTCAACCAACTCCGAGGTGGCACTTGGATGTCCTTTTCAGTAACTACCGATACACTTGGTATCCATGAATCTGTCTAATCCTGCCTTGAAGTTGTTCAGGCTGACAGCTGTCACAACCTCTTCTGGAAGTAAATTCCATAACCCAATGACCCTCTGGGTGAAGAAATATTTCCTTTATTAGTCCTAATTTTCCTACCTTGGAGCTTCAGGGAGTGCCCTCTAGTCCTAGTGTTTTGTGACAAAGAAAATAATTTTTCTTTATTCACCTTTTCTATCCCATGCATGATTTTATACACTTCGATCAAGTCACCTCTTAAACGCGTCTTTCAAGGCTGAAAAGACCAAGGCGTTGCAACCTGGTTTCATAAGGGAGCCGCTCCATCCCTTGGATCATTCTTGTTGCCCTTTTCTGTACCTTTTCCAGTTCCGTTAGAACAGAAGATGGACTGTTGATGGTAGAGACATGTGGAGAAAGCAGTGAGTACACGGCGGTAAGGAAGGGGCTTCTGTGAGCTCCAAAGGAGGCAGGAAGTCTAGGCATTTCTTGTGGCACAAAGGGCTAAACAAAAACGTCGGGCATTAATTTTAGGAATGCTCATGTCCCCGAAATGTGATTGAAGGGATTGTGACACAGTCTCCAGCGGAAAACCAAATTTGTCAAATTATCAGAGACATTGTATACGTTAGGTATTCCTCATATTCAGAAGAGGAAGGAAAGCAGGAAAGTGTTCAGGAATTGGAGGGGGAATTGGAATCAGAGGATGAGGCCTTGCAAGTGCCCACATTTCTGGAAAGGCAAAAGGAAACAGCACAGATGGTGTTCAGCTAGAATAGCTGCTAGAACCGTTGAGGTAATTGGGAGCCACTCTATTTGTAAGTTACAGGTACTGTAAGTTACTTATCCCAGTGGCAGAAAGGAAAGCCAGAGTTGGGAAAAGGTGCAGGAGGCAGTTCAGGACAAAGGCCTCCTGAGCATGGACAGAATTCCTTCCTCTTTGTCTGCAGGTGAGGGGAAGCCAATTCCGCTCAAAGGGGAGGCGTCTCAGCATGGAGGGGGTGGGCTGGAGGAGAGGCCCGAGGCAGTGCCACTCGTAAACCAAGGAAACGGACCATTGACAGCGGAGACATGTGGAGAAAGAAGTGAGTCCAAGGGGGGAGAGGAAGGGGCTTCTGGGAGCTCCAAAGGGGTCAACAAATGTAGGCATTTCTTGTGGCAGGAAAAGGCTAAACTGTCCCGAATTTCCCTTCAAAAACAGCCTTAATGCAATGTTGAAAGTAAAAGAACAATCTTCACGAAGTAAATGCAGGAAAAATGAAAAGCCCATTCTGAGACAACGGAGAATTCATATTGAAGAGGAAACTAGGCATCCTTAATGTTGGGAAAACTTTTCCCTGAGATCAAATTTGTTAAAATTATCAGAGACATTTTAATGAATATAATAATAAATACCCAGAACATGTGAGAGGAATGTATATATATTTTTAATGGATTTATTCCTACAATTGCAGGGGGCCGTCTGAATGGCCTGAATAATGGTGTCCAAAAATATTGGTGTCCAAAAAAAACACACTGAGTAGTCACCGGTGAAGGAAGCCAACTTTGCTCTCTTTCTCTTTAAAGGCCAAAACAAAGACAACCATACATTTTCTCAAAGCAAAAGTTAATCTATCTATTACATATAATAAAAGTCAGTGTTTGCGGGCGGTGGGCGGGTGGGCCGAGCGACGGGAGGAATATGTGCCAGCCTTTCGATTGGCTGCCGCTCCAGGATTATTTGCATAAATGGCTCTGACTGGCCAGCCTCAAAACTCCAACCTTCTAAGGCACCAGACAGAGGAGATTGGCCACTGAGGAAAATTTGCATAACGGACTCCGCATGGCCAACATTCCAACATCCAAAATCTCAAAGGTGCCAGAGAGTGCACTTTTAAAAAAAGGCTTCCTTCAGCTGATTTAACAAACTAGGCTTCAGCCTGATTTGGCAGTAAGGCTTCCTCTACTTGATTTTCCAGACTAGGCCACAACCTGATTTGCCAGAAAGGCTTCCTCTACTTAATTTCCCAGACTAGGCCACAAGCTGATTTGACAGTAAGACTTCCTCTACTTGATTATCCTGACTAGGCCACAATCAGATTTGACAGTAAGGCTTCCTCAACTTCATTTTCCTGACTAGGTCCACAACAATGACAGAACAAGACCAAACTTGGCCCACAGACCCCCCCCCCCAAACATGCACTCTAAATCTTGTGCAGTTTGAGGTAGGATGCACCATGGGATGACGGAAATTGCGTACTTTAACTCACTTGCTTAGGAGCACAGTGGCCCACACCAATGAGGGATCAGGACCACACTTGCCACACAGAGGCCCAATGCAATACCAAGCTTGACACACAGTGCCCCTATGACCCACTCTACATTCTACTGCCGTATGGAGAAGAGTGGGACTTGAGGTACCTCCATGGATTATGGGATTTTAAAAGTACTTTCAAAGCCTTCATTTCCCACAGACCACTGCAGCCCTGAACAAAGACCTAAATAGACTACACTTGGCACCCTGTGCCCCCATGACCCAGTCTCCATCCTTCTACAGTTTACAGGAGGGTGGACCATGGATGATGGGACTTGAAGTACCAAAAGACTAACCTTGGCA